>JABUIW010000161.1:109538-121032 GCA_013363375.1 Menidia beryllina
AGCCACTCGCGTTGAAAAACATAAAAGACGTCTATAGACGTCTTTGGCAGCCAATGAGTTAATGAAACCACTGCTTGAATCCCTGAGGATTCAGAAGCCTCCTTTCAGTTTGGCGAGAACGCGACGGGATCATCTGGAATCTCTCCCCCAAAGTGTCCAAACCCGGCATATGAAAGACATGCAAATGTTGGGATCGCTGCTCGGCAGCTGTTTTGTAACAAACTGGAGGGCTGCCAGTTTGAATCTGTGTCTGGGAAATGCTGGTACTGAGCGGGCGCTGCTTGTTCCCTAAATTCCTCCGTGTGTTTAAGGTATTCCTCAAAGCTCCCCTTCCTGTGCCGGGGAATGGATCTCTGTAATGTGACAGCCACGGCGTACTCCTGCCAAGTTCGATTTGCTGGCAGAGCCTCTGCCTGTGCCGGTGCCATCGCTCCTGTCGTGCTGCTTGTTCAGGAATTACTCGCTTTTGTCTGCGATACGCGTCACAAACGGGGGTCGTGTTGGACCCAGAGCCAGGACACGTCACCTGTTCGGGCTCATTTTACTCAGAGAGACTTGAGAGCGTGAATCGGTGGTGGCTTTTAATTAAAAAAACAAAGCATCCACCCGAAAGGTCATTTGTGTCAGGGTGAATACAGGATTTATTTAACAAAAAAACGCACTTTAAAAGGAGTGGTTGACCAGACAAGGTTCAAAACAAGGCAGGAAAAACTATGGACAAAGTATCAAAACAAGTAAACAAGACTATGGCCAAAGTATGAAATCAAGTAAACAGGACTGTGAATAAAGTGAACGAGACTATGGCAAAAACAAGACTGTGACAAGGTACAAAATCAAAAAACTCTTACGTGGCGTGGACAAGACGAGAAAGACACAAAATGACGAAAACTCACTGGCACCAGACAGGGGAAAAGAGGAGTATTTAAACACATGAGGGAAGGGAACCCCAGGTGTACACAAAAGGTAATCAAGGAGACACAACAACACAGCAGACATTCCCCCAGACGTGAGACTCTGTAACCCTACCGGGTTTTTCCAGGGTTTACCTCGTCCACCGCCACCTCCCCGGTAGCTCAGCCCCACCAGGTGGTTCGACTTTACAGCCACTTTTCCACTAGAGGCCTTAATGCCGACACACAGGCGCAGCTGGAAGCCGTTAGGCCCCCGCTCAGCCACCCGGGCCAAACGGCACACACCAGCCAGCTGATCAGAGGTATCAGTCTCACCTGCACACTCTGCTCACGTCCTGGCCGGAAAAGTAGAAAGTACTGGAGTACAAGTACTGTATAAAAAAACTGACTTGAGTAAAAGTTGAGCGTTCTTTGAATTCCATACTTAAGTGGAAGTACGGAAGTACTCCATTTATATTGTACTTAAGTATTGCAAGTAGAAGTATTTCAAAAATTCCTACTCAAGTATTGAAAGTACAAGTATAAGTAAAAGTACAAGTACTATATAAAAAAACTGACTTGTGTCAAAGTAGAAGTGTTCTTTTAACTCCATACTTAAGTGGAAGTAAGGAAGTACATTTTTTTTTTTTTCTTAAGTATTGCAAGTAGAAGTATTTAAAAAAATTGCTACTCAAGTATTGTAAGTACAAGTAAAAGTACAAGTACTGTGTATATTAAAAAGTTTGATAGATATTGTTTATTTTATTTCCAAACTGGAATCGTAACGAGTAACGATTCAGTCCATGAAAGTGAAAGTAAAAGTATTGAATTGATTAGTACAGATACTGTATTTTGGTACTTAAGTACAGTACTCAAGTAGTTCTACTATCTCTGGTTTAGCGGGTTGTGAGGCTCAAACGTTGTTATACGTGAGCTGTGAGTTAGAAAATGATGAGAGAGCTTTAGGAGTTCTCAGATAATTCGGAGCATCCGTCCAATACAGAAACAGCAGGTTTTTCTGCTTAATTCTGCAAAAAGCTAAGTTTATAGACAATATGAACATCGTCATGTGAATCTTTGACTGTACAAAAGCAGCAAAAACACTTTTTTCTGGAGGTTAATCATGCTTTTTAGTTCGGAAATGGTCTCAAACGTGGTGAATTTCCCCAACAGCCCTGTTCAGGGAAAACCTGTGCTGGGTGTGAGGTAATCCTCTCCTGGCCCGCCATGGTCTGGTCTGCGTTTTGGGAGCCCGGGGCTGCTTCGAAGGTCTTTAAAGGTCTGCGGGGTCGCTGGAGGCTGAGGCAGCCGAACAGAGAGGCATCTGTCCGGGCCTGGACGGATTTCACGCTTCTGGCCGTCCAGATGATTTAGCCCCTGCAGGACTACCTGCTGCGAGGGGCTCCCAGAGGGTTAACCCGACACAGATGGACCCCTGAGCACACACACGGAGCCCCACCCGCACACGTGCGCGCTCCTATTCCAGCACCAGTGGTGGGAAGTAATGAAGTACAAGTACTTTGTTACTCTACTTAAGTACAATTTCCGTGTATCTGTACTTTACTTAAGTAGATTTGATAATGGATACTTTCTACTTTTACTCCACTACATTTAACAGTAAGTGTCTGTACTTTCCACTTCACTACATTTCTATACAGCGTTTCGTTACTCGTTACATCCAAGACGCATTTCGGTTTTTTGATTTGTTCGTTAGTTTGAAAGTATCCAATGGCGAGAGCAGAATCAGTCCGCTGAACCAATCCAAAGCGGGAAATAACCATTAGGCCCTCCCTCAAGAAGAGCAGCACAGTACGCAGGACCTGCATAAAATATCTAAATCTAAACTGTCACAGGGGGTAAACACAATAAAAGCATGCTTTATCTGCAGCATTGCTCATTAAAATGGTACATTACTGATTTATTAAAACTAAATACCATAGGTACACTTAATGACATTATATAAGCCGTTAGGTATTATGGTTGGCAAGTACTTTTACTTTTAATACTTAAGTAGTTTTAAAAGCTTGTACTTTCTTACTTTTACTTAAGTGAAATAATAATGTGGTACTTTGACTTTTACTTGAGTAAATGTTTGTCTGTGTATTTGTACTTTTACTTAAGTACATTGTATGAGTACTTTCTCCACCACTGTCGAGCACAAAGGCGGAGGCGAGTGTCCCGTTCAGCAGCAGAAATGTGCTCGCAACTGACAGCCAGAAATCCGCTGACATAATCGCACAAGCGGCGTCCCAGCAGCCCGCAGGAGCGCCGCGCAGGTGCACATTTCCCACAGACAGGCAGACTGATGTATGTCATACCACACAGGCTTCACTGGGCCGCTCAAGAGGAGCCGAAGCGCCGCGAGCAACTGCCCCACGGCAACACGTGCGCGCCCAGGACTGCCTTTGAAACGCCCGGAGCTGGGCATCGGTCCAGAAACAGGAGGGCTGAGTCCCTCCTTAAAATCGTTTAAAAAATGTCATTTAAATGTTGAGCCTGATGTTGATTCTTAGAGTTAGATTTTAAGTTATCTTCACAAAATGATTGACCAGGACTTGAAACTACTTTTAAAAAAAGTTTACTTTTAGAAGGTTAAGCTATAGAAAATCGGATTTATGGCTCTTTAATAGAAATAAAAATAGCATTTTTATGTTTTAACACAGTCAGAATAAACTGAAAACTCGTCGTCTCCAGTTTTCTCTGAGAACTGGTTAAGTAGCTTCTTAAGATAGTTTAAAAAATGTCATTAGGTGCTAAATGTTGAGCCTGATGTGGATTCTTTGAGTTAGATTTTAAGCCTGGTGTTGATTGTTCATCGGCTTAAAGTTAGATTTTAAGTTATCTTGTATTCAAAATTATTGACCAGGACTTGAAACAACTTTCAAAAAAGTTTCATTTTAGAAGGTTAAGCTATAGAAAATCATATTTATGGCTCTTTGAAACGGCCGGAGCTGGGCATCGGTCCAGAAACAGGAGGGCTGAATCCCTCCTTAAAATCGTTTAAAAAATGTCATTAGGTGCTAAATGTTGAGCCTGATGTGGATTCTTAGAGTTAGATTTGAAGTTATCTTTAATTGTATTCAAAATTTCAAAATTCAAAACCGACCAGGACCTGAAACTACTGTCAGAAAAGTTTACTTTCAGAAGGTTAATCTATAGAAAATCGTATTTATGGCTCTTTGAAATGACCAGAGTTGGGCATCGGTCCAGAAACAGGAGGGTCGAACACGTCAAGAGCCATCCCGCCTTAAGATCGTTTAAAAAATGTCATTTAAATGTTGAGCCTGATGTTAATTCTTAGAGTTAGATTTAAAGTTATCTTCAATTGTATTCAAAATTATCAACCAGGACCTGAAATAAGAAGAGTTGATATAAAAAAAGTTTACTTTTAGAAGGTTAAGTTATTTTTTTAGTCGGAAACAGAAATTATTTTGATCAAATTAGCGTGCAATAAGTCAAAAATATATGTTGGTGTAGTCTTCTACTGGCTGTTATCAGGTACATCTGAATGTACAACAGGGGTTTGAGCAAAGCTTTTACCACTGAATGATGCAAAAAGTCTCAGATCCAAAAGACTTCAGAAACTGTATTTATAAAAATATGATACATTTGACATTATAGGGTTAAGTTAACTTCAATTGTATTCAAAATTATCGACCAGGACTTGAAACAACTTTCAAAAAAGTTTACTTTTAGAAGGTTAAGCTATAGAAAATCGTATTTATGGCTCTTTAATAGAAATAAAAAGAGCATTTTAATGCTGTAACGCAGTCCGAATAAACTGAAAGCTCCATTTTAGACATTTGAAAAAATTTAGCAATGCACAAAGTTCTGCAGCTAATAAAGTCGTCTCGGGTTTTCTCTGAGAACTGGTTAAGTAGCTTCATGTTTGGGTGACTGAAGCCCAAATCAAAGCAGAGATCTGCTCCGGGTCCCTGCTGCCTCTCCCTGCCTCAGAGTGGCAGGATCAGCAACATCTGGCGAGGACATCAGGAAACGCCTTCCTCCAGATAAACACTCGCTCTGACGCGCGCTGGTACGGGAACGTGCACGGGCTCAAAACATCTGGCTTCCCAGACTTCCCAAGAGGGAATCAACTTTTTGTTGTTTTTCACCAACTGCTTCTCATTTAATTTTCGGTTCTCCTTCAGCTTCCTTCGTCTAAAAACGCACAAACTTGTTGTCTTGTCTTGTTTTAAGATTCACCAGCACAGTTTTTTAAACATTTTTCTTATCATATAATCTGTTTAAGTTCAGGAGTTCCTTAATGAAGAGCCGCCATATAACCATAGGTTGTAGCTTGGCAACTGTTGCCATGAATATGCACGACTTCTGATTTATTATAATAATAAATCTTCTTCTTATTAGTTTTTTTTATTGAAGTTTTCGTTAAATTTTCAGGCCGTTTATTTTTCCACTGACGGATAAAATATTGCTGAGATAAACCATAAGAACCTATAAAACTGAACCAGACAGTTGTAATTTAATAATATTTGCTTTCAAGTTTTGAGTGGAACTAGTTTAAAAAAAAGTTTTTTGTGTGATTCATTGAACCCATTTTACTGGCTACATCTAGCCTAACGTTTAATATCAATAACAATGATTTTTTGTAAAGTTTTAACCTTTAATAACCGGCGTTTGCCAGGAAACCACCAGGTTATACAGAAAATATTGATTATTTTCCATATAAAATAGATAAATTTGTAGTTATGAGCCACAGTGACTTTTCTAGTTTTTGTGACAAACCGTCGACGGTGACAGCGCCATCTAGTGGAAACGCCTTTTTTCCCTCCATTCGTTGTGTTTCTGTGGTAGTTTTGCTGCTTTTCGCTGACTCCCACGCCTTTTCCGTCCTCCAGGTTTCCCTCAGCTCGGTCCAGCTCGTCCTCCGTTGGAGCCACACTCCGGTGCCTTTCATCCTTTATCCTGCGGACAGCAACACTTTTGCGTGTTTCTGAGTGAGTACATTTTCAAATAATAATTCCTTCGTACCAACAAAAACCAGAATCAGAGCCTGAGAGTTTCTAGAGCCCCCCCTGGTGGTTTCCATAAGATCACAGTTCGCAGAAACGTATGATTCAGGAACAAAAAAAAGGTTAAATTCACCATATTTATGCGAGATTACACAGTTACCCTGATTACAGTGTGAACTGAGAGAAAAGGTTTAATATGGATCTAAATGAGTGTAAAATGTGCTGAAAGTGGGACTGAAATGAGTCCGCTTCCACTCAAAAAGGGTCCAGCTCCCTCTAGAACGACTGAGTTTATGACTGGAATTTAAACATTTCTCATCACAGATCTGATTTAGACAAAAAACAGAGTGTTAACTTACAACAATGACCTAATTTCCCCCAAATGAATGAGCAAAAAAACCCATTCCCAAAGCTCTGATATATGCATTTCTCACATTTAGTCACATATCAGAAGGCACAACCCATTTACAGACTCCCGCTTCATTCATCTCTTTAATCCCATTTGGAGTCTTTGGGGCCTCTTTTGCTTTTCTTTGTGAGGTAAGTGAGGCAGATAAACAGTTAAAGGGAGCTGCTGTTTCCCCGGGGGGCGCCCGGCTTTACCTTCAGCCCTTCAGGGCCTTTTTCCGCTCACATTAGCGGGTAATTATCAGCCGCCCGCAGCCCTAATGAGCGCCGCATCGACCTGTGGATGGATGTGTAGCAGTAATGTTGCCTAATGGAAAAACAATCGAGTGTCTGAGGAGTTTGCTTAGATATCGGTTCATTGATTAGGCGGAAAATGGAAAAGATGGTGTGTGAGCGAGTCCAAAGGCGTTTTTAAAAAAAAGAAAAGAGATCAAATTGAATGATTTGAAAAAATATTTCAAATAACTTTCAATAAAGGCTGCCAGCAGGCGTCCTCTCACAGATCTGTTTCTCAGCCGAGTCCAAAGAAGAAACAATGTGGCTCGACTTAACACTGTGATGAAAAGCTGTGGATTTTCACATCTGTCTTCAAATAAAACGCTAACCAAGAAAATATCTTTGAAGAAAAGCATCACAAGTGCGAAATGTGGGCCTTTACAGAGCACTGCATGCTACTTTTTACATTCTTTTTTTTATTTGAGGGGGTTCTGGGTTGGGACGAGAGGAAAATGGAGACAGATCTTCTCAGAGTTAATCTCTGTGGTGGCAGAGAAAATGGAAGCTATGTTCAGTTTTCTTTCACTCCACCCAGAGCTCACACTTCTTAAGGGGGAATCCCAAAGAGCCTCTACAGTCGGGTCTCATTGGCAAGCAGCTGGATTATCAAAAGATTTGAACCAGTTTGGACCAATAAGTGGCCTAACTGGAAGCTAGATGCAGATTTTAAGTGAGCAGCTTAGAAAAAAGCATCTCTGAGTGTTTCTTTGATGGACAGATACTTCATTCGTGTATTTTAAGGAGCAGTTTTTCCCCAAAAAACCTGGATAAAACCTGCTGGCTGGGACAGGGGGCGCACCCCAGGGAACGTGACGCGAGCCACTGTATTTTCAGGAAACAGTATTTTAAAGGAATCAAACAAAGACTTTCATCCTTCTTAGTTTCAGTAACACAGATCAGCAACAATCTCCTGGTCACATATCAGAATCTGACCATTTCCAGGTCAAATGTACCTGGATAAGTTAAAAAATATACGTATATTGACCATTTTGTGCCTCCTTAGATTTGGTGGACGGGCTGGGCCTCATTTATTTATAATTTTGGCACAACTGTATGCTTAATAAAAAGTTTAGTGCCTCTTCCCTGATCTCTCCTTCGACCTTTATGCTAGAAACGCCACCAAAACCCCTTTTGGCAAAGCAATTCGATGCTAATTTATATTAGCTTTGCATGAATGAATCCATTTTCCCCCACGTGCGGTGACCTTAAAGGGGACATATTATGCAAAACCAAGTTTTTACTCATTTGATTATGTACATTTGGGACTGTGGAAGGCCTATCAGCAGGAAAAGTGTGAATAAAAAGAGTTGGTCATGTTTTTGTGGGCCGCCTCAGTCTGAATCCAGGAGATAAATCAGGAGGTTTCAGGAGTGGGTAGTTTCTGACGTCATTAGCTCTAGCTCATTATAATATTCCAGCCTTTCACCTGCATGTTGACCCCCCCCCTCAGCTTACTCCGCCTGTCTGTGGCAGACGTCGTGGTAGCGTGAGCGTTAGCATGGTAGCGTTAGCATGATAGCGTTAGCGTGCCGACGTGGGCACACCTCCCTGAAGAAGTGGGTGGATTGCCTGTGTCTCGTTTGCATTTAAAGAGACAGGCACTCCAAAGCGAGCGCTCTGAACGGGGCTGTTTTGGCAGGGGGACTGAACTGCTATTGGGCTTCATCCTTATGGGATTCTGACCAAAGCTTGTCACAGACATTACATTAGGACACCAGGGAACTAGCTTAACTTGTTGAAATAGGGTATAATATGTCTCCTTTAAATCAGACGCATATGAACTTAACCTGAGTGGTGATGTTTGATGATTTAACATGAGCAGAGCAGAGCTGGGGGGGTTTAGTTGTGTTTTAGTTGTGTTTTAGTGCACACAGGGTTGTGTATCCCTTCTGAATCCCTGTGGAGGTGTGGGTCTGAGTCCCAAAACTCGGGGGAAAGCGACTGGTCCTGGAGGTCTTTGCCTCTCTCTTTTAAAACCCCAGCGTTTTTCGTTTCCCTCCACCGACGTGCCACTTTGTGTGTGGTTTTTCCAGCTTTATGTCGCCCCGGGAGGTCGTCCTGCACTGACACAAATCTGATCCCCAACCAGCTGTTAGATATGGCTCATCCTCTGTCTGCAAACATCTGTGGCTCATCTCCACAGTTTGATGGAGAAAGCAGGCTCTCGGCTCCCTTATGCTCTTTTTTTTTCCACCGTTCCTTTCTTTTATTCCTGATTTTTCTCTCCGTCTCTGATGTTTGTTTTTCCCCTCAGAGCCATCTGCTCCCGATAATTTCTGAAATACTGACTTTAATACTCAGAGGCTGACAGAGGTGAGGGGAAAAGCAAACTTAGTTGACTTTCAGCTCGGAGCTTCTCCTCATTCTTGGAGTTGCGTAAGCTCTTGACTCTCGTCTTCCACGTTGACCTTTGACCCCTCTGATTGGTCACAGGCAGCCTGCAGGTGCTCGGCCTCACACCTGCTGGCAAAAAAGCGCCACAGACACCCGTTTGACCAAAACAAAAAAGTTTTTTCTTCGACCAAAACGGTTATTTTTCACCTCAGATATATCGACTCGCTGGACCGAACATCCGCACACCACCACAGTAAATCAAAAAGCACTCGTCAAATAGAAAAACTCCACAAGAAACATGTTTTTTGGCGTTCAGTTACTTCAGTTTTTGTCCTCGTTCCAGCCAAACACAGTTTTTCATTTAGCATCTAATGTTATTTGGAGTTGAAAGGTGAGGAAAGGTGTGGAACGCCTTCCCCGTGTTCGCACTGAGGAGGGAGAATTTAGCAGCTTTGACTTGTTTCCCCACATAAACACATGAATATTAAACCCTTTTGGATCAGTTTTAACCCTTTAAAGCCTGATCCAAGAATTTAACAAAACAGAAAATTACTTTTTTTTGGTTTGAAGTCTTTATTTGGCCTTTTAACAAAATATGTAAAAAGAAAAAACAGAAATAAATTTTTGATATTAATAATTTATTCCTATGCGATAAGTCAAGATTATTTTCTGTGTAGTCTTCTGCCCCCTGTTATCAGGTGTATCTGATTGTGTACAATAGGATTTTGAGCAAAGTTTTTACCATTAAATTATGCAAAAGGTGTCAGACCCAAAACATTTCAGAAACCGTATGAATCAAATATGACACATTTGGCATTTCAGAGTTAACTTGTGAAATCCAACATAGTGTTTCTTTGTCGGGTAAAACTAAAACCAGGTAAAGGCCAAACACACTGACTGGGTCTCAGATCCTTCTTTTATTTGATGTCAGCGTGAATGATAATCATGACAAAAGCATCTACAAACACATGCATGTGACAGAGGGATAAAGATAAAACACATGTATCCGCCAGCCTGACGTCAGACGCACACACATTGTGCGATGTTGTGCGTCCTGGACCACACAACACGCCGTCTGGCCTCTAAAACGCTCGTTCACCGTCCTGCTTTCTGCTCCCAGATCCAGAGACGAGTCGGCCTGTAACTGGAACTGTGTAATCTGACTTATAATGTGCATTTTAAGGAGAAAAAAACAAACGAGGCTCAGATTTTAGCTGGTGTTTAGCTGGGAATGAACCCGTTGGAGACCCGAACACTCGCGTACTCGCTGAATATGGGAAGCTATACTGTCTTTTGTCTTCATAAATAACTTGGACTTCCTCCTCTGGACGCCTGCCAGCGGCTGCTCACCATAAACTACACAACCTCCCGCGCTCGGCTAATGCTGCCATCACTCTGTTCAAATAGTTTGTTAACCTCCAATGAGACGTCACAGCTCAGGGTCCATTTCTTACACGGATAGAATTAGAGGTTTTACGAGTGCTGTTGGGTTGAATAAGACTGGGAAAGACAACAGGAGAGCACGTTTAATGTTGTGTGTGTTTTTTGGAAAGAGGCCTTCAGATGCAACACAAAGGGAAAAAAACCCTCGTTTGGAGTCTGGTTATACAGTTATGGTTCCTTTTCTATGATTTTCACATCCCATTAGCAGAGAAACATTGTTTACCCAGTTTATAGTTTTCCTCTCTGTGAAGTGGACGTAGTGTTTGTGTGGTTTAGGAGCTCTGTCCTTTAAAATGCTCTGATTTGCATCATGCTAGCAGGGAGGGAGACCCGGATTTTATTTCAAACTCGGTTTCACATGAGCATCAAATGGAAGAAATTGACAAAAATACCGCTGTGTTATAAGATAAACCAAAATGGGACCAAGTGCCAAACACTCTTCTTTTTAGAAGATTTTAAAATGGTGTAAAAGCAAAAGTGGAAACAAACAAGCTAGGTTGATAAAATAGGACCCAAACTTGATTTATTAAGAGCAGATTTGAGCAAATTATTCAACCAAATAAATTCAGCCAGCTGGAAAATAATCTCGTGGACTCATTAGCTTACTAGCAAAAGACCTGGCTAACATTAGCATAAGCAACTTTTTTTTCTAAAAAGGCATTTGTTTTATGTTAAAATTATTCCCAACAGTTTGTAACTACATACATGTCATGAGGTAGCAGCTGGAGGAATTTTTCCCTAAAAAAAAAAAGGCAAAAGGTTAAAAAATGGGCTGTATGTTGATGTTTAGATGTTTTAAGGTAGTAAGGTCTCTGGCCTGATGGACTTTATAGTACAGGAACCAGTTTAGGAGCGAGTACTTTGTCTCGTTGCTTTGTTTTTAGTTTTGGACAAAAAAAAAACACATCGGTTTTCTTCAAATATTTCACATTTTTATTTAACCGAGAAAACTAAAGGACTAAATCAATTGATAAAAGTGAAATAATCCCCAAAATAAATTTGCTTTGCTTTATTTGAGACAAAGAGTTTTATCAGTTTTTCTATGTGGATCAATTTAAGTTAAGCTTTCATTTTTTTGTGGCTTTAACTAATCTTAAAACTTCAAATCTAAACATCCCTTTACAACACAGTCACAAAAAACAACAAACTGGGACAGGGAACGTTTTTTTT
>JABUIW010000161.1:126032-136739 GCA_013363375.1 Menidia beryllina
TGGACGTTTTCTGGACGTTTTCTGGACGTTTTCTGGACGTATTCTGGACGTGTGGCTGGTCGAAGCCTCCTGTGTTTTCAGCAATGGCCGCCCATATTGCTGAGGGGGGGTGGGGGTTCAGAGGGAGGCAGGAGAGGGTAAAGTGCTTCCACATGTGGGAGAAACGGAGAGGAGCAGAGGTGTGTGTGGCCACCCGGACGATCCCAGGTGCCCCGCCTTTGTTCTCAGTGTTTTGTCTGGGGGGGAAACCCGTTCGCTCACAGGCCTCTGCTGGAGAGTCACCGCGAGGATTAAAGTGTAGAACATCACGCAATCCACACGTCCCCCGATGGAGCTTTATTTCCCCTCCTCGCTTTTACACGGAAGATATATCGTTTGTACTAAAGTTGCACAGTTTTATGTTCGTCTGTATCAACAGAATGAAATGACGCTCCTTCCTTTTTTTGGGGTAAAATTTTAAATTAAAACTGCTTTTTGTAATATTGAACAAATCCCAACAGCCTTTGCAGCTGAGCTGCTTCTGAATTCACTTTTTATAAACTAAAGCTGGATAATTTAGCTCCTTACCAGATATTTTAAGGGACTCCAAGATATTTTTATTTTTATTTATTATCTTTGCAGAGGAGAGCCAGCCGTCATCCTGCAGCCAGCTGAGCTGCTTCTGAATTCATTTTTTTCTAAACTAAAGCTAGATAATTTAGCTTCTTCCCAGATATTTCAAGGGACTCCAAGATATTTTTATTTTGTCTTTGTAAAAAAAATACTTTGATTTATTATCTTTGCAGAGGAGATCCAGTTGTCCTCCTGCAGATTTTAGCTTGATTTCATGACACAAACAACCGTCTTAATATCCATAAACTCCAAAATCGTTCAAGCAATCCACGAATAAGGAAGATAAATGAGAACTTGAGAAAGTTTGCCACCACTTCTGGCATGGACTGTGTGTTATTGATGCCCCCGCCCACCTCTCTGCCCCCCCCCCCCCCCCCCCCCCCCCCCCCCCGATCACCCCCTGACGGGCGCAGGGTAAACAAGTGGCGCTGCCTCTATCCCCCATGTAATCTGGATTTAGCGCGCTGAGATCACGGCTGCTGGAGCACAGAGCCCCGGACGCTCAGCTGCATTGTGGGAGGTTCCCTCTCAATGCCACCTTTGTGCGTTTGTGTGTGTGCGGGTCTGAGATAGCGCGCTGCTGTTGACAGGCCAGAATAAGCCAGCAGAGAACCCATCTTTGTACTCATGAAGCTAAAAAAAAAAAACACATAAAACCAGGGTCAGACTGGTTTGAAATTCATTTTTACACTTTCTTTAAAAGACAGCTGCTGCCCTCGTGTGAAGGCTGTCCTAACACACACACACACACACACACACACACACACTACAAATGGTATTGACCTCTCAACACTTAAGACAAACCATTTATTCTTTCACAGCGAGAAATGAACAGATTTCTCGGTAAAATGTTGTTTTATACCAACATTTTTTGCTGTAATTTCTACATTTTCTATTTTGTCTTTATCATAAATTTCCAATTAACTTTCTGTTTTATTCTTCCCCACAATGACCGATAAATCACTTATCGTTTCCTGCAAAAACAGCATTTACATTTAAAGAAATAGCAAAGCAAAATGGCTTTAGAAAAAATCTAGTACTGGCTTGATTGCAACAAATTTACTTTTAATTTAACAGAATATAGTTTTATGTTGTTTTAATTTTTAATTTTGATCAATCAAAATAAAAAAAATAGCATGTTTAAGTTGTTAAAGTAAGAAATTAGCTAAAACTGCTGAGCATGGAAAATAAATGTAAACATCAACCTGCTAATTGAATGCTAACTAGCTAAAGGCAAGAAGCTAACTTCAGTTAGCGGGAAAAATATCACAGTTGAATTACAGCAGGTTTTAGGGTTGTTCCCTAATTTTATTTAGTTTATTATGTTAATTATTATCATTATTATAATGTTAATTTAGTTTAAATGCCCTTAATTATTTGAGGAAAATAATCAGAGACTCAGATACGGACCAGAGGTGGTGTTGAATTTGGTGGAAATGCTCGGAGACATAGGGCTTCTTGTTTGTGCTTTAAAAACCCGGCAGAGGACGGCTGCTTTTCTCCTTTAATTTAAAAAGCTGGACGCTTTCGGCCGGATTCCCAACACGTCTCGGGCTTCCAAACAGATGTTGGATGGAACAGATAGAAACAGATAGAAACAGAAAGGAGAGCGGTGATGTGTGTGAGCGTGTGATGTGAGGAGAAGTGGCCTGCCTTTGTCTCCCTCCACTGTTCTTTCTGCTCCCGGAGGCAGCACCAATGCCTCCAAACTCTGGCTGAGCAGATATTTTAAAGGCTTTCTGCTGCCTCTCTGGGTCCAGTGTTTCCCAGAAGTAGGCGCAGATTAAACCACTATCTGAACACTTTAACCCCCCCCCGACTCCTCTTTGGCCTGAGTGACAGGTGGTTTTTCAGCTTGTTTGTGGACGTCTGATGGTCAGAAGCTGCTTGTATATTTGGGACTTATTGAATCAAACCATATGAATAATAGGATAAATTAGTTATCACAACCAAACTTTACATGATGGAAATCCTAAAAACCAAATTTTTTGGTGTTCCGAAGAATTTTGGGTTTGTGTTTTAAGGTGTTTGCATAAATTATAGACATGCTTAGATTAGTATTTTCTGTCAACACCTCACGTTTAAGCATTTCAAAAGAAAATGTGGATGAGTTTCATATTTGATCCGTTAATCTTTAGTCAGAATGCTAGTTTAGAATAAATATGAGTATAATAATCTCATCACATGACCCAAACCTTCACAAATTAGGAATTTTCTAAATACTATACTATAAAAGTTACCTGTAAATTAAAGTAAATTATCAGTGGATTGAATAGTCTTATATTTAATTATTTTTCTTATCTGAATTAATTCAATTTAAATGTAATTTAATGATTTATACTTTTCCAAAAAGCACCGTGAGATGACTGATGTTGTGAAGTGGCTTCAGATAAATTAAGGGAATTATTTTTAGACATCAAACAAAAGCTTTGGGAGGTCCCACTGTGGGGTTGGGTGTCTTTCGGAGGCTAAAGGCTGCAGCCTGTGCTGCTGTTATATAACTCTGTTGTTCCCAGTTGAGGCTGATTTTGTGGATGAACGCTACCTGCTCTGAATCCAAGTCTTCCCCTTTTAAACAGCACAGATTTCCAGTGTGTATTCTCCTTTTATTGCTATCATTTGCATATAAATTAAATCCATATTGAGCCTGCGAGGCAGACTATGCTAACTATGCAAACGATCCCTGGCTTTTCTTTGTTTTACAGATAAACCCTCAGCTTCCTGGGTGACAGGGTGGGGGGGGGGGGGGGGGGACTCTCTCGCTGTTTCATAATTGTATGAATTTTAAATACAATGTCATAAGAGCCTCTTCCGCATTCACAGCAGGGAGGGAAACTATCCTGATAATATCGGGGGTCGGCTGACCGTGAAGAGCCTCACCTCTGCTCACACACGCCGGCCAGATGGCCGAAGGGACCACGTTTGGTCACACGGGCGTTTGTATGTTTTCTAAACACTTCCAACCACAACTCGATTCCCCCCCGAAGACGATCGGATCCGTTCAGTTAGCCTCAAATCTCCTAAAAGTGGAGCCCGAACGCAGACTGGCTACATCTGATCCTTTGTTTTGTGACTCAAACGGACGCAGATCTCAGATGTTTAGCATAATTTTAATTCTTTCGTCACAGTGAAACCGAGTCCTATGAATATTCATTTGGAAATTAAAGAGAATAGTGACATTAAATTAGACCTAATATCTCTGTGGGTCCCCTGGAAACCCCTTCAAGGACCCCTGGAGGTTTTGATTGGCTGCAGGGGAGCTGACGGTTATTACGGGACAGTTTCTGCACAAAGAAAACTGAACCTGCTCCTGCTGCTTTCTCAAATGCAACGCCAAAGGTTACAACCTTTTAATTATCGTCAGGGATACAGGATGAGTCGTCCTGTTCTTTAAAAAAAACAACTTCCATTCCTCTTTTTTCTCCCTTTTCTTTGACAAATCTTTTTAATTTCCGCTCCCAAACGGCTACCAAAAATAATATGTGAAAAATAAATAAATGCTAACAAGTTTGGAGACAAATTGTTAATTAAAATTTGCCTCTTGCAGGATAACCGGCCCACGGAGTGACAGCCAGTCCCCGGCCGGCCCCAAATCAATTATTAACACGCTATGCTGCGCGCTTATTAACTCTGGGCTCTATAGGAGGACGAACACAAACCCAGAGCCTGAAATAATTAACAAAAATCCTGAAACTTGGAGGCCGTGAACTCCTCTGCTGCAGACCTCTGCAGGCTCGTCAGCGCTTAATTAAATAACCTCGTCTGAGATATAAACAGGAAGGATAAGAATCAGGTTCCACTCGTCTTACAAACACACTCAAATGAAACCTCTTCTTCTTCTCTATCCGCTTTATACGTTTGTATTTCAGTTAGGAGCAGGTTTGAGTCGTTGGGAGGATATTTTGGGAATGGGAGGATGTGCCGGGGTGTGAAGCTCCACTGGATCTGAGGTGAGAGCCAGGGCAAGTGAGGAGCAGCCAAAAGCCTCGCGGCGCTGATAAAAACAAGATGCTGAGACAGAAAAATGACAGAGTGGCTCACACGTTTAGGTTTCTGCTGCTAATATAAAGATGTTGCTTCACGTTTTCTGGTCCCAATAAAAAAAAACCTCCTGTTTTCGTTTCCAAAGGCCCAATCCTGGTCTCACTAACACGGGTCAGAGCCTCAACAGGCAGCTTCATCTCCTGGTTTCACTCTGCAGGAGCCAAAATCAAATAGAGAATACAGCTCTGACCTGAAACACGGAGCTCACCGGGCCCAACAGAGACTGATTCCCTCTGAATGCAAAAGCTTTAAAACCACCAGAACCCTGTCCCAACATGACAAACAAACACTGAGGCCTGCCCACTGTTTACAGCCCTCAGCCCCAGTAAAATCCAAATATTTAAATATCCAGACTCACTCCAGTTATTCCGAATTTCCTCATCAAATCACACTGTTTCCAGGGGGTGTTTTGATAATAATTTAACGCAAAATATTATTGTTTCTATAGTTCCACGGCCGCCTTTGTCTGCCTGAACAGATGAAATGGAGAGTAATTTAGTCTGCTGTTGTTTTTTATTATTCCAGACTACACGTGAACACGTTAAATCTTTGGTTTGAGTCTGCGGACCGTTTTGTTGAAGGGAAACGTGGCGCAAACTCCCTAAAATCAGCAAACGAGCGGAGAGACGAGCCCGAAATCAGATGTACGACATGATAACTGTGGCTATATAAACTTTAATAACGCTCGTTCATTTATATAATTATGTCCATATACTGTCACCATAAACAGAAATCTGTGTGTTTTTTTTTTTTTTAAATAGCGTCGCGCCTCCTCCAGGCCGCGTTAGCTCCAGCGTCCGGGCCCGGGGAGTCTGGTACCGGTCCGGGGTAGTCCGGTACCGGGGAGTCCTGTACCGGGGAGTCCAGTCCCGGAGAGTCCGGTCTGGTACCGGGGAGTCCGGTCCTGGGGAGTCCGGTCTCGGGTGTCCGTGCCCGGGGTTCCGGTTCCGGTCCCGGGGAGTCCGGTCTCGGGTGTCCGGGCCCGGTGAGTCCTGACCCGGTCCCGGGGGTCCGGTCCCGCTACTCGCTCTCCTCCTTGTCCTCCTGCACGGTGGTGGTGGAGTGGTTGTAGAGTCCTTGCGCCATGAGCTGCAGGGCCAGGCCGTTCTTGTAGCCGCTGGCCTTTTTGATCTTGGCCCTCTTGTTCTGGAACCAGATCTTGATCTGGGACTCGTTGAGGCTGAGTTCCTGGGCCAGGGCCTGCCTCCGCTGCTCCGTTATGTACCGGTTAGCCTGGAACTCGGTTTTGAGTCTCTGCAGCTGCTCGGCCGTGAACGCTGTCCGCGGCCGCTTGTCCTCCTTGCTGTTCTTCTTCTTTTTCAGTTTCCGTGTCCTTGGGCCTGGCGTGGAAACAACAATGGAAATAAAATATTTATTCTAAGGCTCGACAGACAGACGGGCACGGAACGGCACGGCACGGCACGGCACGGCGGTGAACGGTGATGATGGCGGTTCATTATCTGCTCGCGTGCGCAAATGTAGGTCAGAAAACCGTCTCTGTGGGATCGACTGGGTCTGAATATCTGCTGTACGCTACGCTCTCTACAGCCGTCCAGCTAAAGGCCTCACCTCAGCCCCAAAACACTCCAGTCATTGTTCAAAATCAGACTACGACGCCATTTGATGCGTTTTTACGCATTTTACGCCAATTTTTAACTTAGCAGCTTTGGCGTTTAGACAAAAGGATATCAAACACGCCTGATGTTTTTTTTTTTTTTTCAAATCAATCGATGGATAAATAGGACATATTTCGGGTTAATACATTTACAAGGTCGTTGCGCAAAGGCAGTGTTTCGCGTCTCCCTGTGGTCATCAGACCAGAACCGTGATTATTAATTAGAAGCAGGACTTTCTTGAATGCGGGAGAGAAATCAGCCAATCAGAGCAGAGCACGCAGCTCAATAATACCCCAATAAACACAAACCAAAAGTGTTTAGAAAATGTACAGAGCTGGGAAATAACAAGCTGAGTACCAGGACTCCAAAACAGCCTCCACGGCCCACATGGACTTACTGGCTTTTGACTGTATAAGTAGAAATTCTAATACCACTTCACACAGCTTCCACTCTAAAAATATCCAAAAATGAATACCAATAATCCAAGATATAAAGGTATAATTCCTCACACTAAAGGGAGACGTGCACCTTAAATAAAGGCTAATTGTTTCCCGCTTTTGTTTCAGAGCCAAAACAGTGATTTAAATTCACTGTACAGCAGATACCAAGGACATGGGACATCAATGAGGCCCAGAAAAATGAAAAATATATCCAAAATATATGTGAGAAAAGCCAGCACAATAGTGTCTGATCACGCTGCGATGCACAATAACAAATAAACCACCTCCACCACCGGCTTTTATCTGGTTAGACGTGGACAAACACAACACACCTGAAGGTGACAAAGGAACCCGGATTTATCTCAAAAATACATTTAAAAACAAGTTTGTTTTTTTTCAGTTTCTTTCGGTGTCATTTTAAAACCTTTAAGTCCTAAAAGAGTCTCTAAACATCCAAATCAAACACAGTCACATAAACCTTCAGTTTAGAATTAAAATGAAAAAATATCAATATTAGTCTTTAAATAAATGGCACAATTTTTGGTTTGCACAGTCTTCTATTTTCAATCCATGCTATTCTGCTATAATATGGACTAAACCATGTAGATATTACATATGATGCTTAGGTAGAATATAATAATCAATGGATGAGTTGCATTGTTGTTAGTTGTGGAACAAAATAAATCAGCTAGGTTCTTTTTTATTTCTGCAGCTGTCGTTTGTCCATTTAAAACCCTTTTTTCCAGATATGATAATTATACCTGACAATTCTAATGGTCTTTCTAACGTTTACTGTTGTGTTTATATTTTAAGCATAACACGTTGTAACCTGCTGAGCTGCTTTTGAAATTAGGACACTTAAATTGAACTTATTTCTATTTTTTAAATCACTGTGAAGACTTAAAAACAAACTAGACTTGAATTACATTTTGGTACATGGGCGAATTGCTGTTTTTTTATTATCTTCACCTTCCTCTGCTTTTTACCATTTGTTTGGTTCAAATCTAATAATTTTAGGCCGTTTGTGAAAAAGCTGAATTTTGACAGAATGTCTCCGGAACTTCAATTACATTTTGGTAAATGGGCGAATTGCTGTGTTTTTTTATTTATTATCTTTCCCTTCCTCTGCTGCTTTTTTACTATTTGTTTGGTTCAAATCTAATCATTTCAGGCCGTTTGTGAAAAACCTGAATTTTGACACAGTATCTCCGGATGCGTAAAAGCCAAGTGGACTTATGTTTGTTTTAGTTTTTCGAGGCAAACATCTCCCAAAAAAAGCTCCCCTGTCTCTGCGTGAGTCCGGGGACTACTAGCGCCTTACCAGATGAGGGTCGGTCCGAGTAGCGCGTGCAGTAGACCCACGCGGGCCACAGCAGCGGCTGGCTCTCTTTGGCCGGGGACGGAACCGCGACGGGGGCCGGGGCCTCCCCCTGCCGGGCCGCGCTCTGCTGGGAGGAGGGCGACGAGGACGTGGACGACGCGGACGACGACGAGGAAGAGGAGGAAGAGGAGGGCGAGGACGAGGGCGAGTCCAGGCACAGGCTGCCCGCGTGCGGCGCGCGCGCGTGCTCCCGGTTCGGGGTCTGGCCGCGCTCGCGGCAGCAGCCCGGCTCCTTCCGGCAGCCGAAGTCCGGCCGCAGGATGTTGTCGATGAAGAAGTTGGTGGTCCGGTGCGCGTGCTGCTGCGCGGCCTGGCGCGCGGGCAGCAGCAGCAGGCCGCCGGGCGACGCCGGGTTGGGCGACAGCGACACGCCGCCGTCGTCCTCCGTCCGGTCCCGGTCCCGGTCCCGGTCCCTGTCCCGGTCGGCGGGGTCCCTGCGCTCTTCCATGGCTGCTGGAGACGGCCTCTGCACGCCAAATCCCACTTGTTGCTCTTCTCCCCTCTTCCGTATCCAATTTAAACGCCCGGCATGCAAAGAAAACGACCCCTTTGCGCTAAAATTAACACCAAAATTTATTGGTAACGGCTACAGAGGCAACATGCCTCCCGCACAGTGAGGCATGGATCACCGGTGCCCTGCCTCTCCCCGCGTACGCTTTCTGGGTCCAGCCTGAACCAAACTCTCCTAAAACCGTTATCCCCCCCTCCTCCGGGAGCTTTTTCCTCTCTCTCACACCCAGCCGGAAGCACGTGTGCGCGTACACACGTGCAAGCGGCCAATCGCGAGGCCGGACCGGGCCTGTCACGGGTGACGCGGGCCAATGGGAGCCGAGGCGGCGCACAGCTGGATGGGTGAGGGCCACACGCACGCGCACGGGGGGCGTGCGCAGCAAAACAAAAACAAGAGCGTAGCAAACACTGTCATAAAAGAGTTTGGAGTAGGTCTATTTTACCCTTTTAAGCAGCAATTAAAGCACGTTCTGCTTTAAGAAATTACTTTATCATTTGTTTTAACACAACGTGGTTTCGAAAACCAATTAGATTTAATCTTTAGCTTTGATTTAAACCAAAAGGCATTAATACTTTTTTTTAAAAATCTACACTATTATCTCAGTGGCAAAAACTAAAAAACAAAACAAAATAAAAACTCATTGTATGATTTAATTTTTTTTAAAAAGGAGAAACAAAACGAGTTCAGCCTCCTTTTAACCTGCTATAGTTATTCTAAAAAAACAGATTTTTAAGACGCACTTTGCAGCCCCTGAATTATCCAAGTTAAACTTTTAATTTAAACATAAAAACTGGACACCTGGGTTAATTGACAGCCCAACAAAACAACACTTTGTGCTCACGTGCCCTCACAGGAAAAAGGACGTGTTCTCACACTGTGGCGCGTTTCCACGAGATCTGCCTAATATGGATCAAATCGAGCTGTAAGTGGGCATTTAAAGTAATAATACTATTAGTAATCATAATGGCGGGGACGTGTTGATGGTTAACAGTGAAATCTTTATCCCACAGGCCGGAGCGCGAGGACATGGCTGCTTAATTAAATTCCAATTAGGACAGTATCAATATGCTGTTTAGGCGCAGCGCCTTTGTGGCTAAATGAGCTCTCAGTCTGCTCTTATCTGAGGCTGCTGGAGAGGGCCCGGAGAGATAATTTATAGCTTTTAATTAGTCCTCATTCCGCGCGAGCTGCCCGGCGTTCATCACGGGGAGCGCGCGGAATAAAAGCCCAGGGAAGAGCGCTGTCAGCGCGCGCTGGCAGGGCCCTTCATCAAAGGGAAGCGGGGCCCGCGCCGCGCCGCGCGCCTCATTTCCAAGGTGCTGATAAAGCTCGTTGAATAATGGCGGAGGCCCTCAGAGACACCATTTACAAAAATGACTTTATTGACGGCTTAACGCCGGTAATTCATTTTACCTCTCATGCATTGGGAGCCGGATTTGTCGCCGTAATGGGATGATAAATGCACTGCCCGGGCTTTTATTGAGTAGCCCGCAGCCGCGAGCTCCCGCACGCGCTCTCACGCGCAGCCATGAGGAGCCTGTTGTTGGGCTGCATGACGGTGTGTGTGCACAGGCAAGAAAAGCAGCTTTCTGCCTTTATGGGGGGGGAGGCCCCCCTTTCTGCAGCCTCACACCAGCAGGCCCACCTTTCTTTTCTTTTGCTCATCTTTTTTTTGTTGTTTTTAAGCTGCTTCCTTACCTTCTGGCCCATCCACTGCACTCCAGAAATGTACAAATGTTAAACGCCTCAAAAATGGGCTCAAATAGTTCAATCATCCAGTTTTTCTTCATTATTTTTAAAGTATAAAAATAACCGCATACACCTGTTATTTTTATGCAGAACCATTGGCAGTAAAAGTACATTTATCAAGAAAATAATGTGTATTTTTCAATTTAAATAACGCAGGTGTTTCCCTTTTTTTCTTATAGAAATCTTATAAAAATCAGAACAATGTAGAATGGAAATAAGGCCTGTTCATGTTTAGAAAATCCCCCAAATTTCATGTTAACATTTTCTAAATATACAAAGTCCCTACAAAAATGTAAGGAGATAAATGACACACACACACACACACACACACACACACACACACACACACACACA
>JABUIW010000162.1:0-11405 GCA_013363375.1 Menidia beryllina
ATGTGAGTCAAGGCAGGTGAGCAAATACTTTTGGCAATATAGTGTATATATATATTGTAGTTCTTTTATATTTGTTGATTTGTCTCACTACAGTACTCTCAGGTGGGTGCTACAGCAAACAGGTGGAACATTTCCTATATGCATCAGCCCCCTATTCTTCTTCTTCCTCTCTCTTCCTCCTGTGCTTCCTGTGTCTGGTCCTGTCTTGTCTCAAAGCATGCCAGTGGCCATGTCTCTCCCTGTGTGGCCAGCTGTGTCACAGGTGATCCATCACCACAGGTGGAAGCTTATTACTGGCTGAGCCCTGTGGGCCAGCCAATCCTGACAAATCAGTTGTAAATGCCAGCCTTCAGCCGAGTGCTTTGATTGGTTCTGACAGGCACAGCAGGCCTTATGCCAGCTTTATGCCCCCTAGACCCTAAAAACCAGGTGTAGGCAGGTAAACGTGCATGTGTGTATTTGGTTTCCGTACTCCATAATTAAATGCCTGCTTTTGGGGGTTGATCTCTCAGGTTTCCATACCCTTGGCTTGTGAGCGCACAGTGCAACAGTCAGCTGACTAACTTGGGAATGTGACATAAGCACATTCACACATCCCTCTCATCCAACGTTTCAGTGGATCTGTGAGTCAGTCTTTCGCCCACTTTACCACCAGTGGGTTGCAGTTACATGCAGTGTTAAACAATTAGACACGCTCACAGTGAGTGGCCTCTTCAGCAATGAGTTCACATTTTTTAACACTTCTGAAAACAATTGAAAGTAAAACTCAAGCCACAGAACTAACAACCCACAAGTACTGAAGTGTCTACATTAAGTATTTACAAAATTCAAAGAGGACTTGTCCTCTGGTGGTTCCATGTAAATACAATACTTAGAAGGTGAAAAGCCCAAAGTATGTTGTGGCCTTTGGACTACAATAGGTATAATGGATCGTTTCTTCACTCAGAACAGTTTGCTGTTGGTAGGTAGCCATTGAGTTTAGCCCAGCTAAACTGAAAGACCATATAATTTAATCGTATAAATCTGAATCAGACTTATGTTTTTCAATTTGTTGCTTTTTCTTCAAAATGATTCAAAAATAAGGATTTGTGTTTGAGATAAATATAAATCTAAAGAATCAAACAGACTCTCACTGATAAAAGACTTTCAAGCAACAACCCTTCATTTTAATTAAGAATTGGTATACAAACATTTAAAGAATGTTTAAAGAGCTAAAAAGGAACATAAGCATTTGATCAGTAGATTGTATGTTGAAATACTTACATTTGATCATAAGTCTGTGTATTGTTCTGTAGATTGGATTGCAGCAACACAAGGATCCAAATAAAAGAAAGGCTGACTGATTATAAATGAAAGCCCAGAAATCCATAACAGTCAGGATAAGCTGTATCACATATTCATACGTTCTGATTTTCAAATGGATTCAGCCAAAGGAAGCTTTACTCAGCTGGGTACATATTTTTGTACCTTGATTAGAGTTGAGTTGTTAAAAACCACACAAGCAGTGCAGGTTTATAAAATGTGACAAGTAAACCCAAGCTTTGACAAAACCTTTGTATGACTTGACCACATATGTGGATTATCCAAAGGCTCTGGCAATTTGTTGCAGCCATAATGAGGTATATAAATACTCCATATTTACAGTCCAGTAATCCAAAAAAGATGACTGGGATGACACAATGCTAGTTCATTATGGTTTGGGGGTATTAGATCTTTGATAAGCATGGAGACAGAGTGACAGGAACCATAGCTCTACTACCACCAATACTGTTAATCTTTTATACCTGTTCAGTTAATGGGGTCTTTGTGTAATATTTTTAAAAACCAAAAATTTAAAGGTTGTAAATATTGTAAAGACAAAGGCTCTTTTTTGTCACACAAATTACATTTTGCACAGTTTAACAAGTTTCAAAGTTTAACAATTTAAAGTTTTTAAATAATCAATCTCAGCATGTCTGCTGTCGATCCATCCATCTTCATCTGCTTATTCAATGCCAGGTCACATTCCACTCCCTAGTAACCATCTCCAGCAACGGCTGCAGGAATCCAAGGTGCTCCCAGGGCAGGGATATGTAATCTCATGTTCTGTGTCTGTCACAGCGACTCCTTCTAGTTGGACGTGCCTGGAAAACCTTCAACAGGAGGCATTTGGGAGGAATCCAAACCAGATGCCTGAACCCTCTCAGCTGTATCATTTGAATGCATAGGAGCTGTGAATCTACTTTGAAATACCTCAAGTAGGCCAAGTTCCATACCCCATCTCTACTATGCTCCAAAATAAGCCAATCTGAACTAGTTTTATGGTGATATCATTCTCTGGGTCAGTAACAACATCATTTGACCAAATGTGGGTATAGGAAACAAGATGGACCAAAGCAACCCAGAAAACGTGCCTCTTCTATTCTATTTGGGAACCATGGATGACTTTCTTCCAGGCCAATTCACACTTGGCCATAAACCAAAAAAATGATTGTGGCTGAAG
This sequence comes from Menidia beryllina, assembly GCA_013363375.1. NCBI lineage: Eukaryota > Metazoa > Chordata > Actinopteri > Atheriniformes > Atherinopsidae > Menidia > Menidia beryllina. Next base: position 2,483 of record JABUIW010000162.1, read on the forward strand.
AAAGAAACAGAATCTCATCATCTGCAAAAAGCAGGGATGCATCCCCTGGGCTCCCAAACCATACAACCTCCTCCATACAATGATGATTTTCCATGGAATTCAGAAACAATAGCTATGGCAGGGGGATGCCCCAGTAAAGTCCAGCACACCCCATCATTGAGTTTACCCTAGTGTGGAGACAGCTATTGTTTTGGTTATATGGTAATATGGGGGCCAGGTAGCCCTCAAAAGTGAGTCCAGAACCTGGAACTTTCTCAACTAGTACAAAAGTGCTTCTCTCACTGCCTGAAAATATTACCATGTATACAGTTCTTTAACCAGATCTCGCACCACCAGGGATAGACCATTCTTTCCCTTTCTATGTAAACAAATGGATTTATGAGGAATATACTTACAGAATATTATTACTGATGATTATTACTGATTCTGAGGGCTAATATGACAGAATTAAGATACAGAAATAACAGCAAATATATGAAAATATTCGCTTAATGAATTATACGGTCATCGTGAAGTATATTTTGGAACTTATATCCTATTAGCATGGTATATTGTATATTTATAGCTCCATAAACTTATGATGGAACAACTCACTATTAATCATAATGACCTTATGTCTGGTGTTTGTATGTTGCATGAAGTTCAAAGATGTGTGTAGCTTGTCTTTCAAAAGTGTGCCTCTAATCGTGTTGACTGTTCCTAAGCCCGAAGGCTATACATGTCAGTGAGGATTAACTAAAAGCCTAATGAACTTTTTTTTTTGCGTGTTAATTGACTAAAGGTCACTGTCTGTACTGTTCATATCAAGCAAGGCTGCTTCTAAAATAACAGGTTCTCCAAGAACTTTCTTTTTTGATAATGATTAAGTGTACTATCTCATTCGTCAAATTAGTGATATCGTTTTAGCATTTCTATTTAAATCCCCTTATTCAAAAACAAATGGACGTCATTGGTTTATTTTATCAAAATAATCATGGCTGATAATTATGGCTGATAAGTAATCTGAGCAACACAAAAAGGAGAGGTGCCTCCGTGTCTGTGTTTGCAGTCCTTTGGCACCTTTAGATGTCCTATTCACGCACACTTCTCCTAAATCTCTCACAGCAGGAAGTGAAGAAAACAACATTGCACAGACGTACAGGAACACTTATTAATAAAAGAAGCAAGGAAATGCAGACACACACATGCAACGATGCCACTGGTCTTCATCCAAACGACAATGTGCCAGTCCATCAGATGCTGCACAGCAGGTGGATGAACAAACTGGGATTGTTGGATTTTGTGCTGTTACATTAACTAAAAACTTGCTCATTCGACTAAAAACTAAACACTAAAAACAAAAAACAATTAAAAGAAAAATCTACTTCTGCTAAAATCATGAGCTGATTATGCGACTTCTTGTTCCAGTGCTTAGTTACACGCTTTTTTTTAAGGCTAATTAAGTGAGTGCATAGATAAGTCATGCTAGTCCTGCCAATTAGTGGTTCTTCATGCTTTTTTTCCATAATTTTTATGTGGGACTTAAGTGTTTTAACACACTATATTCGCAGTGTACTACTCATCTAATAAAGGTCACTGTAGAAAGACTTTCCTGGATGCGGCACGGACGAATGTAGTCTGAATTATGTAAAGAATGAGACACATGTCTAGATTTTGTGACTAAGTGGTGCACTTTTTTCCCTTTGTTTCAGTTCTAACAAACTTAGATGATCTTATACCCAGTCAACCATAACAGAATGTTTGCAATGTTTGGGAGCATATGAGTATTGTGTTTGAAACATTTCATGTAATAACATATTTTTTTATTTTGAAATCAGAGAAACTCTGTGCCTCTATCCAAATGCAAAGCTTTCTGACTTGAGGCAAGAATGATAATGGTGTTAACACTTTGGAATACTAACTCCCTGAAGTCAGCTGCATTCTTATGAGAATAGCTGTGTAGAAACCCATGACCTCTCTAAAAATGAAAATTCACAATACAAAAAAAGGCTAAAGAGTAAAGGCATTTGCAACACTTTAAAACAAAGTAAAGTAACTGAACTTTATAAACAACTTGTTGCTCTGTGTCACAATTTGTCAGGGGATTCAGCAAAGAGCTAAAGAGCTCATGTGGTGAAAAATTGAAAAAACTGTAACAGAACTCAAGATGTAAAGGTAATTTCTAATCTGTATCATATTAATGGTGAGTTTGTAAATTGATTTGCGGATTGTTCACTTTAAATCATCCTCCTGAAATTATGGGAAACTAAAATAAATTCATCAGCTTTCATACCAAGCATACAATAGATAACATTGTTCTTTCTGGTTTTAATTGAGTGGCAGCCACAAACCACAAAATGTCTTTCCTTCAAGTTGGAAATAACCTTGTGATTACCTCAACGTAACCTGAAAGAATTATTGAAAAGCCCAAATGTTTGGGCTGCGATCAGAGCATGATGCTCTCAATTCTGGCCAGTTTGAGTGAAGTCTACTTGAAAGAGTCTATTTGCCTGTGTTTGTGTGTGAGGGAAACGGGCCGTATGATCGTAAAGGTCTTATTTCCAATCTGACAGGGTGACGACAGTGAGATGGCACTACCCTAAATGGTGAGAGACTGTTGGGTGTTAGGCTCTTACCTTGTTGGCAGAACAAACATGACATGAGGGGTAAGGGAAAAAGGGGAGGAAGGGATGAAAGGGAGGAGAAGAAAGACAAGAAGAGAAAGTTAGAAGTTATATCAAGTACAGTTGCTGCATAAATATGTAAAAGAGCATAAAAAAATCATTAAGCTGTCAATTCAAAAGAGGTCAAAGATTCAAATACGGCCACACCTAAATGAAAAAATATGTTTTTTATCCTGCAATACCTTCAGTATCATAGACGAATGAACAAGTTCAGTCTAAAGAAGAAGCTTATGGGAAAGGCAACAAAAAGCATCTCGATTGGTCCTTAATGTAATTCACTCCTAAGTCAGAATGTGTAATCACAAACTGTTTTAAACCCTTATCATTAACAATAAATGGATCGATGTAGGACCTGAATTACAAAGTATTTTCCGTTTTTCTTTTCAAAGCACCTCACAATACTGCAACTAATTCAAGTCTAGCCAAAAATAGAACAATGTAACATATTAATTAACATAGATTAACATAGATACTCAGCCCTAGAATGAGTATCATCCTTCATAGCTGGTATATATTTTTGGCAAAGCATTTCACTTTTATTCTACTCTAGACTGTCTGATCATTTATGTCTTTCTCTATGTAAAACACTTATTTATCTGTAGACTTCGGGTCTATGTTGTAAGTGTGTATTAAGTACAACAAATTCAAGAGGACCTTGTGTATGCCAAGTGTATGACTAAATTATCCCCTCTTAAATGTCAGGCTGAAGTTTCATGTTAACATGTCATTTCACAGTCCTTTGCCACTGCCACTGTTATTGAAAACTTTAATTTAGCCTGTTGATACCTCTTAGAAATTGCTGAGATCATGCTCTGCATTTGTATTTTGACATGACAATATATCAGTTCATGTGATATTTGGACATTCCTTTAAAATCACAACTCAATTAAAATAATTAACATTAATTAATTAAAGACAAACATGCACACAGAAAGATAGAACGAAAAACAGAAAGAAAGATGTGGACTTTTCGCAAAAAGAATGTAGCAGATGAGAATGTAACAAAAAAACAAAAACATAAGATAAGACAGAGCAAGAGCTGCAAAACGACAACCCAGACCAGTAACAATAAATGGTGATGATGAGTGAAAGAAAGAAAAAAATAAAAGAGATATTAGCCCCTGAGCAGAGTGATAAGAAAGGGCTGTAAGCGGCTTCCTCTTATCTATCTGTGCAGAAACAAACCCTGTCCATTCCAGCTCTCAGCCAAAGGCTAAAAAAAGCCACAAGACACACACATGTGAATAGTTATATGCAGAAATACGCCGATTTGTCTTCTTAATCATAGAACCATCCACCAAATATCAGTGGTGTAAAAAAAAGGGCATTTGTTTGAGCTGAATAAGCAAATACTTATTTTTCCTCAAAACTGAGCAAGAGATATTTGACTGGAAGCTCCCTCAAAAGTAGCATGAAAAAGTTTATATATGTATAAGCTTTGGACTATTCTCAAAAGATTAAAATACAAAAGTTTGCTCCCAAAGCCTGAAGCTGTCCTTTACACATACATTGAGTTTTTAAAGTGGAAAGAAAGGCAAAAAGAAGAATATGTGTAACAGCAAATCGGTGGGATTTAGCATTGATCATTCTATTCTGGCAGCTTCTCAGGTGTGCAGTTAAAATGAACAAGATCAATGCACAGCAGAGATGGGATGTCCATAGACCAAAGCTTTTTCCCATTACATTCTCTTTTCAGTCCTCATTCATGCCTATAGAGGGTTCACTCTGCAGTAATCCAAAAATAAATACTTGAGTAGAATTCTGAACTTTAGTTACTTAAAGTTAAATCTCGATTTGCACATTTTTGTCAAAAGAAACCAGTGATGTCTTTATAAAGAAGTACTTTATATATAGACAGTTAAATGACTTTCACCATGTCCTATAAAAGTTCTGCTTCTTAATGATTTCATTGGCTTTATATTCAAGTGAAAGATCTAATGGCTCTAATGAGATTACATTTAATGTAATGGACAGGGAAATTGCAAGTGTTTATTTCTGGATTAAATAAATTAAATTATAACAAGTATTGGATTCCAGAAACAGTGGGAATAGCATCTATTCATTTATAAAATTTGGCAATTTGTTTGCATAATCAGATAAGGCAATCTAATGGAACTTTCAGAGGTTTTTATATCAAATCAGCCTATTTGTGAAATAAATAGCCATTAATATTGCAGTGACCCTGGATGTATTTTGGCAATGATCCATGGTCAAAGCTGCTTGAACTATTGTCCTTCCTGCAGATTGTTTATCTCTCTGCAACCATTCATGGTGATTGCTCTATGCACACCTTCTCAAAATAAAACAGATTTTGAAAAGCTCAGTGGTGGACAGTCTGTGAGGGTCAATCAGCATGAATTTAGTCTGACTACCATCAAAGGAGCCTCTGGCTGCTAGAATAAGTTGATCATAGGGTTTCACGAGACACATGTGCACTAGAATTGATGGGGGGTTAGTATAGTGGTGAGTTTCCCCCACCTGTCAAACGGGAGACTGAGGTTCGACGGCCTTATTCATATGTACAGTATATATTCTACTTTGGATAAAAAAGTTGCTTTGGATAAAAGCATCTGCTAACATAAACCTAATGGAGAGGAGAGTTAAAAATTATTCAATTATTCAAAAACACTTCAAATTTAAGATTTATTTATATAATGTGTTAGTGGAAAAAATCCTGACATGTTCTTTTTAAAGCATGTTCAAAACTTTTCTCTTTTTTTTCCTGTCTGTGTGAATGTTCAGAAATGAACACAAAAAAAGTGAAAGAAAGAACTAAAACAAAAAACACTGAGACACACTTGCAAAGACAGCATGTTACTTGAACACTTATTTGTGTAGCAAGTAATGTTAATGTGGCCATTAGGGGTAGTTGCTTCCTTTTATCCTTTTAGTTAAGCTCCTTCCAGTGGTGTAGGTTGAACAGGAGCCCAAGTTGTACGTGATTACGGGGAATCAACACCCAATAATGATGTTACAAAAAGTCACCCATGTTACAAAAAGTCATTCACTTATAGTTCGAGTTGCCTCATTTTTCAGCCCATATTGGGGGAATTATGGGGGAAAAAAAGAAGAAAAATCATCACAAGAAATCCTGCTTTTGTTCATATTTTTCTCTTCCCATGTTCTTCAATGAGCTTCCTCAAGCCAACAGGGGACAAATGAAAGCAGTGAGACGGCATGTGAACTGGTGTCTGTCACTGTCCAGCTTTTATTATGCAGCTGTGCTAGACTTCCTATTCACTATCTGCAAGGCAATACTAAGTCAAAAGAGTCCATCAAGCCTGCTGGCTTTGTTCCCATTAAGCTCAGCCCGCACAGTTAGGACGGTTTTAAGCACTCATTAAGCCCAGAGAGTAATATAATAAGAGAACATGAAAATGCTCCCCTGTGGCATCCCTTATTTATGATTTCAAAAGGAAGTAAGTGAATAGTAGCATGTAGCAACTGAAGCAACACAATTATTGGATCAATGTTTGCATGTGTTCTGTGCAGTCATGTTTTGTGCCTTAACAGACTGCCACAGTGCAGGGGATGAGCCATTTCTTCTCTCACAGGAGCACATTTCTAGACCTTTGATACAAACGCAATCAGCATATTTTTTATTAATAATTTCATCCACTCGTTTTTTAGCTTATACTATTCAATATTACTTACCATATCTAGATTAGCTTGATATGGACTTATCTTTTTTCAATGAGTATTTGGACTGTGGTTAGGAATTGTCATGGTGCATTATGATTCGATTATGTTTACACTTGAAATTGACAGTATTTATGTCATGCTCCATTTAGTGTGAAAGCATGACTTCTATGGGAAAACACTCTGTGAGACAAGACTTTATTTATATTCAGCGTGTCAGATATGATCAACTAGTATTTTTGTAGGTTTACCCACCAACTAAAACAAATGAAGCGATTCACGTAGTTTCTTTCAACAGACATTAAAAATATAGACAAAAACAAACAGAGATGAGACTTTAAGCAGGATGCACATCCCCGTATGCACAAACAGGCCCATATGCATTTGTGCACACTTGGTTTTGTGGTAGGTTGACAGAACTGGGACAACCAATTGTGAAGTTAAAATACCCCGTAAGGCACAACATGTACCACCCAATGGTTAGTGCTAGCAGCTGAACCAGTTCAAGCTTTAAGTAATGATGGCAGCATGTGGCTCACAAGAGGGTGCTTTAAGCTGCGAGGATTTCTGCACTGCAGTAGTCTGTCCTCATATTCAGTCCATAGACAAACATGTAAAACATGTGCATGTTAAGAGAGACACTTCAACAATATGCTGGGTTTAGATATAAGTGCCATGTCATATTCTTTGTGAATCTTTAGAAAAATAAAAAATCTACAAAAATATTTATCTCTAAAAATGTCAAATATGGTGACAGCCACATAACATGTGCATGATGCCATGTGGCAACAGGTTACAACAAGCAGAATGTAAGTGCAGCATTGACAGCAGTATTTACCGTTACTGCAGAAAGACAATAGCAGTATCTGCTATTCATAAATACTTGAGCATTTATAGAAACTATAATCAGGGATTGTTATAGTTGCTACAACAACTTTAGTTAAAGGCATGTCAACCAGAATGGAGCAGGTTACAAAATAATATTTTTTTTCACTCATGGAACTTTGACACAGGCTGGCTTTGTATTTGAGGACTTTATTTATCTAATACTTTTAAGAGTGTCATTGCCTTTGCGGTGTGATGAGTTTATAGATATATTTATTGTGCGGAAAAGGTGAAGGAAAGTAAAACAAACTCATAATCAACACTGATGTTCCTGTTTGTCATTTACAATTAAGAAGTTAGTCAAGGAAGGATGAACATTTCATTTCAATCAGTAATTATGGGTGTTTCACGTTAGCCATGGCTCCAACCTCTTAATAATTACTATGTTACTTATTTTGGTGAACTGTTGGTCATTTTCTTGTAAGTGGTATATAGGTGTTTCTTGTTATAGAAATAGTCTTTCAAATAAATTCTTGCCCACAACATGGCTGAAGAACTGCTTAAAGTCATCAAAGTGTCTTTAAAAGTCACATAGGTTGTTGACAAAATGCATCATCAAAAGTTAATTTAACCAGATGAAGGTAGCCTGACTGAAGCGCATAATGAACGGATGTAATGTGTTTACAGGATGTGGAGCTTGTTTCTGTGCTAGGTATGGTAAACAACTGACACTTGTCCCTGTAACTGAGCCGGAACTATTATATTTAGTCAATTATGTGTATTGTACTGCTTTATCAACACTGATAATGTAGACAAGCACCAATGGCACATAGACTTTTGTTTCTTAAAGGAACTAAATTAATAGTTCAGATGAACTTAACATGTGCTGGAACTTAAGTTATGTATGAGACATGTATACAAATAAACATAGATCACTCCTTCAGCATGCACACGATGTCCAGTTCTTGGAATTTCTCATACTTTGATTAAGCCATTGTCCAGTGTTCTCATAATGACCCAAATCGAAAATTTGAACATCTTTTACCATCTTCCAAAAGAGTAATTACCATGTGAGAAAAAGACAGACAAAAGATTGAAATAAGGTCAAACCAGAATCAGAATACAATCAAATTATTACTGATGTTATTAAGTTATTGATATGCTTTCCAAATTTTACTGCAATTCTCTTTTCATAACATAACCAATTCCTGTTCATGTTAGGTACAGCTAAATGATCAGTTGTTTATGCAATTGTGAATCAGAAAATATGCTCTTGGAGGTCCTCAAATATCTTGGCTGCACATCAGAAATTAAAGTGCCTCAAATACTGAGCAAAAGGTAATCTGAGTTGTGCACAGTTCCGTACCCCTGAACCAACACATTAGTGGTATCTGGGAGACGTACGGATGCTGGATGTCATGAACATCAGCAACAAATAGCAAAGATAGCATGTTTGGTATTTTCATGCATTTTATCCAGAGACTGAATCCTACAATGAGAGCACTTAGGCTTTTCAGAAGTGCTCATTTTTTCTATTTGTGAAGAGTAATTGATTTTCCAACTATGGTTGCAAAATGCATTTAGCCTACTTTGATAGACTCTGCCGTGTGAGCAATATCACAACTAGCCATTTAAATGCAAACAGATGGGCAAGCAAAAAAATGGAGCATTATCTTATCTTTTAAAAGCCCGGAATGTAAACATATACAAAGTTCTTTATGACTCCGTTATGTATAATTAATCTGAATGCAGTTTTTAAAATAATAATTTCCTTGAAAGATAACAAATAATATATA
>JABUIW010000162.1:11505-62614 GCA_013363375.1 Menidia beryllina
TATATATATATATATATATATATATATACGGTATATATGAAGTGAAAAACACGTGTTTGGTGGAACCAAATTTGGACACTTTATGCTGCTGGCATTAATAAATAAAGTCTAAAGTCTATTTTCTCTGGTAAAACAGTGCAAAGGAACCCTAAAAAAGGGATTTTCAAACTGGAAGTCTACATGATGTTTATATCATAACTTTTACAGCCCCTCCTGAAAGCTTTTTTTTTAATTGCTTCTTGGAAACTGCAGCAAACACTTATGAACAATGAAGTATCTCTTTCTGTATTAGAACAAGAAGACTCCATTCAGTGTTGTGATGAAATGTTGCTTTTCTTTGTCACTTTCCATCTATGTTCTTGATTTTTCTTCTCCCCTCTCATGTTGACTTTCCTTTCTGAAAGAATGGAACGGCTCTGTTTAATGTCACTACTTTCTGTGCTCAGTGTTGGATTGATAACTGCAGGGAGGCAATCAGAGACATAGCTATAGGAAACAAAATATGGGGGCCTATCAAAGACCCAAAGGCTCAAAGCATCTGTTCACAGGTAAACGGATTTACACATGCTTCTCCACAAAGGCCCCTTAACTCTTTTGCTCGCATTTTTTCCTTATCTAGCTGTCACTATCACTTTCTCATGCTCAGATTGCTTCTCTGTCATCCTCTGGCTATGTTTGCACTGAAAGCACATACTTGTAGACAGTTTCCAGTTTTCCATTTCGTCCTCTTTTCAGTTTTGTGCTATCTTGTTGCGGATTTCTCTAATTCATTGAACCTCTATACATACTTCAGCTCTTCCACTGCCTGTCGTCCTTCCTATTTCATCTTATTGAAAGTCACGACGCTTTACAAAATCATGCAGCTCAGTGACTGATGAGCAGTGATAAAAGTGTTACGATATAGAGATAGCAGACAATAGTCTTTTAAAAACCAATTACAAGGTACATGTCGGACCTTTTTATGGGAGACAGATGGGGCACAGATCAAGTTTAAGAGAACAAAGAGAAGAAAAACAGATAAAGTTTAAGATAATTGAGTGTGAGGGAAATGTAGTTATACAGACATTTGAGAATACATTATTTAAATGGAGTAAGAATATACAATGTTCTGAGCATGTTTGTATAACACTAGAAAGACAAAATAATGTTTGGTCAGTTTGAACAAAATTATATGAAATCAACCTTCTAGAAGCCTGACTAACACATTCAGATAATGCTAATGGTGATCAATCAGTGTGCTCCACTTGCCTACAGATTGTACAATTTACAAAGAATCAAGATGGGTGTGTATCATTAGTGAATAAAAATGCAATTATTCACACCTTTGTTTCACTTGTCACAATGGCGACAAGTGAAACTGAAAAATGTGATTAAAACTCAGTCCATTAAGGGAGCCTGTCAGTTGAAGTCAGTTGAATATTTCTGGAGCTATGCGACTGAAAGAAAAAAAAAAAGATTAAATTACCATCCAAGTGAATGACAGATCTGAGCAGAACATGATGTGAGCAGGTAATATGCCCACATTTACATGCATAATGATACCCTGCAGACAGAGCAAAAAGCATAATATCTTGAAAGTTTTCTCAAGCAGTTCACATTATTGCCACGTTGAACACGCTTCAGTCAATAACTCAGTTTCCCTTGGTGAATGAAAACTGGGACAGCAATAGTGGTCCAGTCAAGAGCCAGGTAAAAATAAACTCAAATGGGCATGTAACTATACCCAGTCGGCAATATCAAAATCAAAGTTGAATCAAGATGTCATTGGTTTGCTCAGTTTGGTCATCTAAGCAAGTATACATTTTACCAGAGATTTACAAGATTACTTTTATGGTTGTATTATTTTCTTTAGTTTGTTTTTTTTATACTGAGATGTGTCAATATTTCCAACCATATCTGGCAGCTGCTGGACACTGCAGTGCCCTGTTTATTTTCCTAAGTCAGTCTCTCCAAGTTCCATTCTTAGTTAGTATTAACTTCGATAGTGGTGCTTTAGAAAACACCTGGTGCTGGAGAACTCTTTCACAAGAGTGTCATCTTAGTGGTGTATCAATCACACTATGCCACTAATCTTAAACTGTGGATTACTGAAATAACGTCATAGGTGACTCAGAATGGTTCCGTTGCACATATTTCTTTCTCCGGCTTTTATCTAGCTGAAAAAATTTGAATGCAAAAACAATTTTTTGCTCCACTAGACCAGTTCAATAAAACACATGAGTGGATACTGCATTTGCATCTATATACATATATATATACAAATAAACACAATTTACAGCAGATATCAGCTGGATATTGATTTGTTTTGAGAGGTGCTGACAGTGACAGTGGTGTCAGTAATATCTCAGAGGATGCTACAGCACTGTCACCTGCACTCCTCATTGTTAAACTGGACATCTATTGTAAACAGAAATGTATCCATTTTTTTCTCTCTTTTTGTGTGTATTTACCTCTGTAAATTCAACCCAATCCAGAAACATCTGCTTTTTATTGCTGAAATTTAAACAGTTTATTATCCTCCCAAGATTTGTTGCAGCATCAATCTACCCGATAAGTGAGGGCGGCTTGGACCTTTTTTCCTTGCAACTAGCATGTGTCCCTCTTTTCACATTTAAAAAGCCAAATAATGACATTTAGTTTGATAGGTTCCACTCTTGTTAAAGTTTAAATTACATTTGAATATGAAGTCTTAACATCAAATATTCATTCATAAATCCAAATGTATAAGATATTTTTGAGATGTCTGCATCTCCTCCTGTGTTTTTCCCTCCTTGTATATTTTCTTTGTGAGTTTTTACACGCAAAGCATTTCACTTTCTCCCTCCTGATTCTTAGCCAGTCAGCATGCACACCTGTGGCCCGTCATCTCCTCACCTGCAGTATGTCTACCAGTTCGGCTGTCACATTCTGCCAGTTTGTTCTACCTGCCTCAGTAGTGATGTGGAGACCACTGTCACCACAGTTGAGCTCCTTGAACCTAAATCTCTAGTGCTCATATTTGCTCCGTCATCCCCACCTGCTCAACTTCACTGCTTGTCTTTGGATGCAGCCTCCAGTGAGCCCATTCCCCACCACTCTACCACACCAAGTTAACCGTGCCTCACCAGTCATTTGTTCTCAGCTCAACAGACATCAGCTCGCCTGCTACGCTAGCAGCTTTCAGCTCCCTGCCCGCAAGCCTTCCTGCTCTTCTAAGCCGTCTGCCCCATGCCTGTCTGCCCATTCACACTGCACAGCCCATTTTAGTCAAATATGACCATTTAAGAAGAGATCGAAAACATCTACAAATTATTGTCATAACACATGACATATTTCCACTAAATAAGGAATTGAAATTGATCTGCTGCTTTAGACATGTATCCCTCAGTTAACTGAAAATAAGGTGTCACAGTGAATCCTCACTAAACTGCATTCCATTAAATTAGGCATAACATTAAACCTGGGGAGATTCTCTACTGTAAGGTGCCAAGAAATAGTCTTGCTTTTGGGTCCGGACAGATATAAATATACTTTTTTTAAACTTTTCTGTAGTCCTATGTAAAAATACCAGGAACAGTAATGTATAAACTTTTATACATACATATATATCAACTGTTTTTTACATCAGCCATATCAAGAGAAAAATGACAGCAAATGAGCAACACAAGTCTTTAGCATCTGTTTCTTCAACAGTATCAGCTGTCAAAGTTTGCCTTCATCTCCTTCAGTGGCTCTATCTGCCTGATCACAGTATCTGTCATTTTTTGACAGTCTGACATCTGTGCATCTTAATTGTATCATTGCAGAAAGAAACAACATGTATATATGACAGTTTAGTCAGATAAATGTATTCAATGCTATTTCATGAAAGTGAGAGCAATCAAACGTAAGCTCTGTCTATGTTGCTCATATCAAAATACATACAGAAACAAACAGCACAGATAATAAGGTAAATTAATGATAATGAAGCTGTGCTTGCGGCCCTCTGTAAAACAAGAAGTGTCAGTCTTTCCTACAATCCTAAAAGCAAAATTGTCCTTGCATAACAAGGTTACTGAAAATATGAACAAATATGTAAAGCTTGTGCATGTCTTTTTGTGTGCGTTGCAAAGTCTGAATGTTCATTACTGTGGTTTTTATAGGTTCTATGTATGCATAGATGTTTTAAGGTATGTGTGTGCGCAAATAAACCCTCAAAGGAAAGAAGTAAATAATGGCTTTGAACATGAGCTCCAAGCAATTAACTGTGAACAAGAGCAGAGAGGCTCCACAGTTCTCACCTCTTGTAATGCTGGATATACTGTAAATAAAAAGAAAACTGTATTCATGTGTGTCTTTGTATATTTGTTTGCATTTGAGAGTGTAAACCTTTGATACGTTTTAATATCTCACCAAGCTGAGGACAAGATGGGAATGCTAATGTTACTCTATTGAAGTGACTGCTGTGAGAAATAAATAAAAGAACAATTACTCCTCGGACACATGACAGTGTGCATGTTTATGTATGTATCCAAATGTGTGAATCTAAATGCAATGTGTGAGTTGTTCTCGGGGCAAGCATGATGTGTTGGCCTTTGAGTTCCTGAGAGGGATGGTTTACAGAGAAGGGACCACAGCTGGGGGGGGAGGGGGGAGATAAGAGAAAGTGGAAAAGTGTGGATGTGACTGTGAATAATCACAAGTCTATCCTGAAGGAACATGGTTACCTCAGAGTTGCATGTGTGCATTAGCAAAAAAAAACACAACACATTTTCCACATGATGCCTCAGATTAATTGTTTTGACCTGAAGATCGTGTATTATTTACGCCAAATAGTTTTAAAAGAGAAATTTTCTTTTTCAGTCACAGAAAATTAATCAGGATGCATTTTCATGGTTACCATAAATAGATTACTTTTCTTGTTTGGGAAATTTCCACGCAATGACAAAAAAACATATCAGGATTGTAAAGTACAATCTGCATCTTCTTAATAAAAATATGAGTGGAACAAGTGACATGCATTTTTTGTTCCATCTTTCCTTGTGACTGACTGAATATTTAGATTTGCTTCAGGTTCCTGTTCCCATTTAGCTGGATTGGGCTATGCAGTGGGATGAAAGAGGCTCATTCAGCAATGTCACCAACTCCTATGAATTCTAAAAGTGGACTATTCATGTAGGGAATGCTCAAATATTTCACTAATATATTAAATTAAATAATGCTAATATATTAAACTGAATTTCTAAAACAAGCACAGAAATTTTATTAAAAGTTGGCCATGGTCGAGGATGAGGCTGACATTCACAATTAAAGGTTGACACCATAACCCAGTGAGCAGGGGGTGAAGGAGGATACCTGTCATTATAGACTGAAGTGATTATTTCACTCAGCAGAAAATGAATATATATTTTTTCGTTCTTAACTGATCATTTGCCAGAGACATTTTACACAAATGTGTCGGGTGATTCCTTCATTCAAGACTAATTTTGAGGAGTCCACGAAGATATCACATCATATAGTATGAACGTGTCATTCAAAATGAAAGCACTGCTAGCAACAGGAGGTTTTACATCCAATTAAATCTAAAATAAATTTTAGGTTGAAGCACTGCAGTATCTGTTTAGTGTTTAACAGCAGCTTGTCATGCACATTTTTAGCCTCTAAGTTTAGCAAATTTTCTTGTCTTTTTTCACAACTTCATGAGGATGTTTCCGTTTGGGGGAAAACTCTCAATGACATTGGCACACTTATAACAATGAGGAAATAGAAAAAGCTCCACCCAGACACTAAAAAAACACGTTTTCAACTATTTTTTAGGAATATGACATTTCTTTAGTCCATACAGAAATACTGGGCAATTACTCCATATATTAAGCTCTAAACAAAATTCTATGCAAAAAGATATGTATAATTAATCATGTTACAGTTTTGAGAATGTGAAAAATTATTTTTCTTTTGTTCAGGCCAATACAGAAAACAGGACTTCCACCTATTGGATTAGGGTTAATAGTCCATCAGTTTGATGTCCATCTGTCCATCTGTAGCTGCCATTGTTGATGAATGCCATGTCAGAAAATGCTCAATCTACTTTTTTTCCCCCACAGAATTAAATGGTACATCTTTGAAAATCCACCCCTAAATAACTAGATTTGTAGCCTTAATTCCTTACTATAAAAACCAATTTACTTTGACATGCAGAAAAAAAAGGTAGGTAAGCATTGCTTTCATATGATACTGAATGCAATGAATATTGCCTCCATTTTAAAGCTTCATGCATTGACATTTGTGATGTGTGTTATTATGATATCATAATTTTGTACTTGTGGCCCATTTCATCATCAAGACCTCTAAACAGCTCAGTTTAATTCCAAATAGAGGCATTTACAACATTGCATACTGACATAAGCTGAAATCATACTTGGCCATGAAAAGCTTAATATCCAAAACACGTTTGTTTTGCTTTAGTTTAGAATAAATTACTTCAATTTACATTTAATTATATCAATCATGTTTTCATGTGTCAACAACTATGATTTTCTGGAGAAGAAAACTGTTTTTTTATTTAATATAAGATTACCTGTAACCTTTTGGTTACATTAGGGCATGTATGATTTGAGGTAATACTTCACTGTGACTCTGCCAATGTGTTTTCATTTTATTATACATAAAAACAACAAAAATACATAGGCCAATAAACTTGCAAACAGTAGCTACAGATATCTCCTTTCAAATAATAAAGTCTATCAGCCAGTGACCCCTAATGAACTCCAATACCCACAATTCCCTCTGGCCTCATGTCATGCCTTATTGCCTGCCTAATTCACAGGAAGAATGAAAAGAACAGAGACAAAGAGCAGAAGACCACTGAATTGCTACAGGAAAAAAAAGGAAAAAGAGAAAGCTTATCGACGGAAGAAATGATGCAGGGCAGATAGAAAGAAATTAAAGCAAATCATCAAACCGTGAAGCACTCAGGGCACTGTGTGAGAACATGTAACCTATCAAGTGAAGGCTACCCAAAGGGGAGCAGATACTGGCTGGCTGGTATATGCAGGGTTATTGTTTGCCAATTACTGTTGGAGCAGGGTTTTTTGGCTGAGATTCTTTCTCTGTCTTACACTATCTAACAGGCTTATAGCCCCTGTCATTCCATGCTTGTTCTCACTGGTAAACTGAAGAGAAGAGAGAGATAATGGAAGTAAAACAAAATGCAGTCCGCCAGCTTTGCCATTAAGAGAGGTTTGTTTGGGGTCAGCTCTATTCCATAGCTGTTAAGTAGTCTTTGGGGGTCAGAGCAATTCAACCTGCAAAGATGCTTCTGTTTTGAAAGGCTGCACAAAGATCAGCATGTTGTTAAACACAGACAAAAACTATTTTTGGTTGCATGCTGTGAGATGAACTGCAATTTGATTTGTTTGCATTTACATGTTTGAAATTAACAGGCTGGCTTAAGATAAAAATGTTTTTTTTAATCGTTTTCAGAAAATATTATCTCAAGTTTAAATACACATAATTTAGTTAGCTGTTTCCACAATGTATTTACATTTAGCCTTTCACAAATAAGTATGATGTTTTATATGAAGGAAATACAGCTGATCTGAAGAAAAAATATATTTTCTTTCCTCCCGCCCTGCAATTGTTCCCGGTCTAATACTGGAATTCATCTGGAATCTATTCAAATGTGCAACAGTGTTGTGACGACAAGTATGCACAGCTGCGTCTCTTTCACTTGGCAATAATCGGTTATTACACCTGCTTTGCCTTGTAAACCAATGATTTGCTTGGTGAGGGCACTGAAAAGATGTATTAATAGTCTGTAAGGAGGCTCAGACGAAGGAGGGAGTGAGTATGGCTTCCAGTCCCATAGGAGAGCGGACAGCAGTGCGGGGGATGATGCCAAGTATATGCTGCAGCTGGAAGCAAGAGACAAGAACTGTGGGCACTGGGTGTTGAGTGTCTGCCAACTGACAATTGTCTATACCAGAACAGATGGAGGAGAGTCCTCCATCTACAATCTGCTGGCTTTTTGAGATTGTGAGCTAAGCAGAAGAATGCAGAGGACACATTGGAAATGCCAACCTTTGCTTTTGCGACGACTGAATTCAAAAGCCTGTTGCATCAGCAATGACTTAATGATTAGCATAGAAGCATCCTCTAAAACTGATATAGATGAGGGTGCATAATCCGTATTTGTAGAATTATTACATATGACACCTAAATGTGACTAAATATGTCACAAGTTACATCACGGCAACAGCTAACAATATATCAGAATTAAAATAGCACACTGTGGAAAAGATGCTCCTTTAAATTGATTTTATTTGACCTTTTTAGTGAGAAAAACAATAGTGTAATCAACTCTTCTATAAAATGTCTAATTAGTTGATTGGATTTTTAAAGAATATATATTATCTCATCACCTATATATGCTAATGCCTTTCTGTGCAAACTCGCTCAACCCTCACCATAACTTGGCCCCCTCTTTGGCCTTTCTCTCAATCCCAACAGCATGTAACTGCCACTTTAATGATCAGTCTCCCCAGTCAAACCTTATCAGACATTAATCATTAGTATGATGGGGCACGTGCATGTGTCTCTACATAAGCAATCCTCATTTTCTTTGATAAAGCATTGGTGTGCAGTTATGTACAGTATTTAGGGCACTTGAAAACAAGATTGTAATCAATCTAAGATCATAATCGTCTGACCAAGTGCTCATACATTTGCATTCACAACTCTTGTCATTTGAGTGTACCCCTCTATCAGAGTGGTAAATGTCACAGCAACAGAGGAGTAATTCTTGTGTGAGTTTGTGTAGGGCGGCTGGAGTCAAAATATTGGGAATGCAGTGGAAAGCTGGTAGACAGTCCATAAAGGTTAATTAGTAGAAAAAAAATCAAACTAGAGAGAAGGGGACATGTTGCTACATGGATAGATTTTTAATACACACTGAAAAAAGAGTCTTCATCCAAGATTCACCTATACAGAAAATGAGGAACTGACACCCCACTGCGGGCATAAATGTTGCGGTGAAATATTTTGGTTGTTTCCTACAGTTCCCATGACACCAAATGGGCAACTCTGACAATACCAATTAGTCAGGGTGAATCAGGGCTCTGCAGGGTAATAGGTATAATAAAAACACACATGTATGCGCCAAGACAAAAGGTCTATTTCACGAATGTGGTCATTAGTAGTGTCTGAATATTTGATTAGTGTTTCCTCTGAAGTGTATATGATACAACACATTTCCAAGTGATTGTTTTCTTACTTTTCGCCTTTTGATTCCAAAGTAATTATGCTAGATTAAACTGTGTGGGATGAATTTGACAAAAGAAATCATTGTCAGTTAAGGGAACTCATTTTGACTAAAGAGTCAAGTGCAGATGGACTATCACATAATTTACCTTATTTCACATATATCAAAAACTACAACCACTAAACTGTTAGAGGTGGGTGAAAAAAAACATATATTGCCAAAAACTAATGCTGCTATTGTTTGTTGTATAGTGAGACTGAGCTTTATTACGTATGAACATGTAAATATATAAACTATTATCAAGATGATTACCATAAATAAAAAACTGAGTGACTTGCAGAAAAAACAAATATTGTCAGGTCTGAAGAACATCTATTACAAGCATAAGTTAATCTTGCATATTACAACCTATTTTCAATTAGTCTTGCATATTTTGTATGCATCTTTTGCTAAAAAGCATTTTGTTTCCCTCTGAGGTAACTTTTCTACTTTTGTGCTTACTTAATCATTTCTTTCATCCTTTTTTCACTCTTGTTCTGTACACAGGAAGGCACCAAGGCTATTAATAAAACAACAGGCTGTTGGCCAAACTAGAGCATATCTTTTATTGCACTAAAGTGTTTTATGGAAACATTATACCGGATAAATGCATTAAATATATATGGAATATACCCAAAAAATCTTTAATCCATTGCAATCATCATTATGTAATGAAGCAATCGCCCTGTTGTCTTTCCGTGGTGCTCCTGTTATTTCTCACACGTCTCTTTCACACTTTGTCTCTGTGACAAATGGGACTGTGTGCTTACAGGTGAAAGCTAGTTCTGCCACAATGTGGAATCCAATTCTTCTCTACATTATTGCTGCCAAAAACTATTGCATTGGATTAAATGGAGTCAGTTTTAGAATTGTTGCAAGATTGTGTCTTCAATAATTATTCATCATAGTTTTTCTAATTTTGCATTTTTGGAATTTCTAGATAAACAATGGTGAAAGTTTTACTTCACCCCAGTATTTTAATTTAGAATTTGTATCATTTGTGGATTGAAATATGTGCTAAAGTTTTTTCAGGCTGATGTTTTTACAGAGAACACATGAATATGCAAATAGGTCATTAGTAGTTGGTAAGACCATATTTCTCCGATGTTAGCGTTTTATTCGATGGCTCCCAGTTACATTCATAATACAATTTCCAAGTTCCGTCTTTTCACACTGTAATCATCAGGCTTCTCTTCTGAGGAAACCACTTTCAGTTCAGGAGGCAGAGACTATCTCTAGATTTATAATTAGACTTAAGGGCTTGAAATTAAGAATGTTTTTCCTGGTAAACTTTGGCTAACATTAAGTTCCCTGAGTCAACCCTTTATTTATGCGGTGATAGCCCTCTGGTTACTGGGGTTACACATGATACACTGAGCACTGCTTCCTTCTTCATTGTTTCCTGTCCATGTATGCATATGCCTCCTCCTTTTGCATTACCCAGATCAGGATTAAGGTCATCGCATTGCAGTAATATTGAACAGAAGGTAACATTGTACATAAAACTGAACTCTTCTACTAATAAATATGCCTAAAGTGACTATTTTGTTGTTGAATTGAAAAATACAACAACAATTTAGCCGATTTTATTTCAAGGCAATGATTTAACATAGCGCAATCACCTAAAAAGTTTTTTTCCCTGGAAGAATAGACTCAAAATAGACTCTCATTATTTCCCTGAGAACACTAGAGAACTAAATCTTGTCAATCTTGTCATGGAACATATCTTACATCACCACACTCCACTGGGATATTTGAAATATTATGTCTTACATGTCGTTATCAGTACATGACTTAAGACACTTTCACATAGAACGACGGAGAAAACTTATGAAAAATCACGTCTGACTGAAGTTGCTCATGGATTCTCCATTTGAGAGGCATATATGCATTCACAGATGCATAAAATATCTAAAAAATAAAGTTTTATTTGTGTGTGTGTGTAGCAAAATGACCTAAATTTACAAATTTAACAGCTTAGCAAATACTGTAGTTTGACTGTGATTTTGACGATAACATCACCACATCATATCTGAAAAGGAAGATGTAAACTTCAGCTTAATGTCGAAATTAACCATAAAAATTCCATTTCAAATTTATATCTCAGGTCATCAACCCAATGGTAAAAATACTTCAAATGACTTTCAGAAAAATTCAAATGAATGTTAAAATTTACAATAGATCCTACTAACTTATGATTGTTACGACAAAGGAAATTGAGGTTATTAGCCGGACAATTTCAGAACATGGAAACCCTCAATTATCCACTCAGAAGGTTCGACCGAGACCTTTACTCTTTTCCCACTCATTTGCATCTGGAAAAAGCAGCTATCCCGTAAAACTGCAGAAATGAGTAGTTTCACTTTGTTGGATTGTATAGGCCCATCTTTAGGGATTGAGTGAGGCCAAAAATATCTGGAAGAAGCTCGGAATGCAGTCAACTGTTTTGATAGCAACCTTCTGGAAGTTTCTGGGACATGATGAAGAGGGTATACTCAGAGCCCTGGTTGGATGTACTATATATCCAGCAACTAAAACGGGAAGTCAATGGAATGGACAAAAAACAGGATTCAAGATGTATTTGGACTCTGGTAATTAGATAGATATCATAAAGTGAGTACAAAGACGTGTTTATGAGATTCCAATCAATGCATTTTAAAACTCTTTAGAAGTGGATAAACACTTTTTTTCATCTGCATGAAATATGTTCATGTTTCATATAAAGAATATATCATTACTAATAGCTATCAGATCAAATGTCAATGTACTGCTAATAATATATATATATTCAGTGTTGCTGGCATTCTTTACTACATTTCCAAATGTGATCCAACAGATTTTCATTTGAACTCTCTCTTGTTTACATTTGTTCATCATCTGCAGAGCAGTGAACATTATTGTTGTCACCAGAAAGATAATTGCTTACTTAGAGGTGATCTAAGCAGATTACAATGAGTATAATGACTTGAGTCTGTCATCATGTCAGTGTCTTAGCCAATTCTGAGAAATGAAAACAGTGAATAAACATGAACATAAACAGAGGTTCAAAGAATGTCTGCATTATTCTTTTATTATCTATTTGTTTAGGCTGGAAAAACGTCTTTGTTCATTAGATCATTCTCTAGCAACACATTGTTTTTGGTTGTTAGATGTCCTGTGGTTATACTATTTATTTTATTTTTTTGTCGGTATACTATTGATAATGAATTATTTTGAGGACGGAATTTAAATAAAACAGGATTTTTGGGTCGCACAACACGCTAAGCCTGACATGACCTGGTTTTGTTCAGAGTTTTTAATTTCGGTTTTAATTATTTTTTGCCCAAGTTTACTTTTTATTCCAGTAACTGCTGTGCTTTCTTATGTTTCCAGAGTTCCTTTGTTTATTCCTGCATTCCTTCCCTGGCCCTTATGTTTGGGTTCCATCCCTTCAGCCTTTCCCTCACTTCGTTCTTAAGTGTTTTGTAACAAAGCCACAGCAAAACAGAATATTTTCTTTCAGTTATCACATCTTAAAAACCTTGAAATAAGGTCAAACCTATCTCTGTCTATCATCCCATGATGAGGGTTAGGGTTGGAGTTTTTCTTAAATTATATTCTTACTTACATTAGATGTTGGTTTTTTAAGCATCCATTGGTCCCACATAATTTGCATATATTCCCCTCAAACTAAGGTTGCAGGATTAGTACCATTCCAGTAATAGATTCTCCACTGTAGAACATAAATGATAAGTTCTGGTAGCCCACTTGCCATTTGTAATGCCAGAGGCAGACCTTGATAATCCAGGCAATGTTTCTGATTCAAATTAATACCAATGTCAAAGGAGACGTCCCTCGTTCAGGGTCAGAATCAAACCCCTTTCAAGAGATTGTGATGAGTTACCACTGTTTCGTGTGGGTTTGCATGTAAGTCTATTTATGTAATCTGAAGAAACGCTTCAGATATATATTGCTCTGTACTATTACTACCAAAAGTATGTAGAGAATCGACAGGGAAAGATTTTTAAACGAAAAAAAAAGAGTTTTCCATATACTATGATTGCCAAACATGTCCACAAGCAACATATTTTAACTGAGCCACAACATTCCAGCATTTGTCTTTATGTCAATTTATGGCTGACAGCTAATGCTTCTTAAACAGAACAGGCTACTTATAGTCTGCTATCTACAGTTAAAAGTGTCGTAATGCACTTCTGATCAGGTTGATTAAAGGGGTTTTTGGCGGCTATTGCTTTAAATAATAAGCCATTTGGTAAAGAAAGCATGAATGAGAAAGACTGCAAAGCTTAGTAGGACACATGAGGACAGGGTGAATGTCGGTGACAGGCTGATTCCCAGCTTACCTCAAAATCCAACTGCTTACCCACTAACATCCCTTTGCAGCCTTATTCTCTCTGTCAGTCTAATGTGCTTCTTCTTTTTTCTTGTCTCTCTGCTCTCAGAAATGCCCAACTATAGACCATGCTTGTTTATCTTTGCGTAATTCCGTTCGTCACTCACGCTTTCTCACCAGACAGATCATTAGGATTAGCTCTCTGACACAGCCTATCCCATCAGATGGTGATCGGCCACAGTGGCGAAGTGTGGGAACCAGAAAATGAGCTCCTGACAGATAATAGCCTGCTCTGTACCTAACATCAAAGGAAAGATGTTGAGGGTGGAGAAGTAAGGCAAGTGAGAGAGTCAGAATTGCCAGAATCATCTCTGACATAAGTCTTTAAAATTTCAGCACGTCTTGCTCTGTCGAGTAAATATTTGTTCATTCATTGAAATGACTGGGGTTCAATTCAAAATTATTTTTCATATGACAGAGCAACAACAAGCAAAAATCTGAAATTTCCTTTTTTCCCCAGCTCACATTAGCAGAAAGCTTTACTTGATCTTTTTTTATCATATTTTTATCAAAACTACTACTTTGGTCTCCATAGGAAGTACTTTATTAATTTCCCTTTCCCTTTTCCATACATTTAATTAACAAACTGACACACTTTATTTGCCATTTTTTGATAGTTTAAAAGCCCTGTGTGACAAGTTACTGCCCACTAAGCTTTGCATTCACTTAGTGCTGATTGTATCTATGAACTCATTGGAATTAATTGCCCAATTATCTGAGGAAATGATGCAGCTTCTAAAAAATAATTCATGCATATTGGATATTCTGGCTATAAGCTTTTCAAAATGCACCTTCAGTTATTTGGCAGGAAATTTGTTGCATTCTGTACATTTCTCCAGCCCAGTGTAATCTAAACACTGCAATTGTCAGTCATTTGGTTAAAAAAAGAAATGGATACATTCATACCAAATTTGTCAATCTAAACAATTTGACCCACGTTGAAAATTACAGTGCGAGTAATGATTAATTAAACCATCAATCTCAGTCAAGTCAAGTAATTCCAGCTATGAGGGAGGTCCCAGCATTATAGTACTAAAAGAACTTTGAGAAATATTGTAATACCTATTTTCAAGAATAATTATTCGATAGACTTTACATCAGATCTGGTATCAAAGAGGAACACTTGATAAATTACTTCTACATGGACTGAATTACTTGATAAGACTGTCAGCAACAGGAATCCCAGGTGGCACACATCACATCATCAAATGAGATTCCTCCCTTTTTTCAAATTCTCAAAGACCACTGAGTTTCTAATGACCTGAAGACATATCCGTGCTCTAAAGTGATCTAGGAGGAATTCTTCCACTACAATGTTGAATTCAAACATGTCAAAAATCATCATACAATTTTTGGAAAGCAATGTGTCCACATGCGGAACCAATGAATACTTCGTGTGTCAATATCGAAACTCACTTAGAACCAACTTTACAGACAGTTCTAACTTTAACAAAACAAACACAATCTGGACAAATGATCATGGGAATAAATCATAATTACCATTGAAAAATGGGTTGCAAATCTCCATTAGAAGTCCCTAATGACCTAACAATGAGCGTAGATACTTGAGATAGAATATCACAGACACTCTAGATACCTGAAGGCTGTGTGGTATTTCAAAACAAATTACCTTATCAAAGTCTGCTAGAAGTGAGAACAGCATTACATAGTACATCAACTGGGAACGCCACAGAGATCAATAAGCTGAAGTACACAACAACTACAATGATTCGAGAGATGGCTGGCTATAAGATAAAAGACTGCAAAAAGAAAAGTGGGGGCATTTCCCGTATGAAAACAAAGGTCAGAGGTCAAGATCGAGGCAACATGAGGTCAGAGCTTCAGAAAGATTTGATACTGTGGAGAACTTTGTACAAGGTCATCTAACTCAGCAACTCACCTCAATCTATGGAGAAAGGGTCAATTTAGAGGTTAGTAATTTATATATTTTGACCAGGAAAAACTGATGGTTTGAGAGAGGAATCAAAGAATAGAGAAAAACGTATTTGATGACAGTGGAGTTGCTCAGGTGTTACCTTCCAAACAACAAGAATGCCGCTTTGTATCCATTTCCCAAAGAAGGTTTCAAATCTTTCACAAGCTTGTTGGTTGAACAAGTTGCTTGTCAGGCAGCTAAAGAAATCACAGATGAGAATAACTATATTTACTCATGGTCAGGTGACAAAGTGATACAAACACACTAAACATCCCACTAACTGAAGATAGCCTTCCAAATACCTGCAAGAAAAAATTCCCAACGAACTTCTTTATAGCTGAAGAAACCTTTTGCATGAGAGCTGAAACATCTTCATGAATCAACAAAAAGAGTCCAGTTGCCTCTACTGAAGTTTTAGGATTTGAAAAAGATTGTCATTAAGGCTCTTAGTCTTTTGTCCTGCATCTTCACATGCACCTTTACATTAGACTGCATTCACTACACTTCTAGAGTGGGATGTTGACACTCCTTTGCTAAAAATTTAGCATTACTATCAAAGCAGATACCTATCAGCTGGTCCTATCAGTTTCTGAAGAACAAGAGGTTTAATTCCAAAAAATGACAACAGAGTTATTTTACGTAAACAAATTGACTCCTTGTGTCATTCGTTGCAGAAAATGGGAAAGTGTTGATGAAACACTACCAGTGAGTGCTTGGGCAGTAAAACAACTCCGTTTTGGACAGCAGTTTTATTGATAGCTATAATGTGAAGTATTTTATTCCCCTCATTTACTGGTTTGCTTGCATGGAAATAGCTTTGATATGTTCAATGTAATACAGCATTGTTGAATTGAGGTAAACAATTGCATGAAAAAATCCTTTCTTTTACACTGCCAGTGTAAATACTTGTAAGTTATCCCCAAATATACCTGGTCTTAATTACTAAAGGGACTGTGAGTGAGACTGAGATTTAGTTGAAGGTAATGAATTAATGAATTTTGGAGATACTGTAAACAGATTTGTACAAACCTTTCTGCACAGTGATCTAGGCTGGGCTAATGACAAACAGGAGAGTTCGATGTAATGACGAGGCGACGTTGCACCTCCCAGCTGTGTCGAGCCTGCTGATTAATGTAGTGTTCATCACAACAGTACCAGCCAATGGATCAGTGTGGCTCAACAGACAAAGGTCACTGAGCAGTCAATGTATGGTGTAAAAACTATAGGTTCCAACAGATTCGACTGTATATGTACTGCGTATTCATATATATATATTTAAATAAGTCTCGAATCCACCTAAGATTCCAGTTTCCACTGCTCCAAAAGGCAAAATATTAAGCATCAACATGTTTTAATATTGAAGTTTCATTCTTGATTTAGTAATAGAGTTTCTATTGAGCATAATAGAGTTTCTATTGAGCATGCATGTTACATCCTATAAAATACATAACTCAAAAAGTGCTAATTTGGCCAACATACACATATAGCGTTTTTTACCTTACATTTTCTGGTTAAGTTTCAGAAGTAATACAAACACTTATGTCCAAATTAATTGACAGAAACTCACATTCAGTCTTTAAATCACAGAAATACCTTCCTCAAAAATAAACTAGTGTAGGAGGAAAAAACAACAACAACTCCCTTAACCTTAGATTCACCAGCTGCTGTAACTGCATGCATGATTGGACTCCACTGACCTCCTTTAAAACATTCTAATCTAATGGAATACTGTCTATTCTTTTTCGACAGACAAGAAAAACTATTCACAAACCAGTCATCCTGTGATTTGTGAATTCTTCATTGATTACATTGCTCTAATCTCAGACCCCTTGTTTAGCACATTGAAGCTGTTTGTGCTGTTAAAAGGCCATGCGTTTTGTTGTGTGCTGGCTTTATTGTCAGTTTTTGTCTCAGTAAGGCATTCGCTGATATCTAAATGTTGCTGTGAAGGTCATAGGAGTGGTAATGCATTGCTGAGATATTGTCATGATTGTCAAACACAACAAAGGGACAAAACAAAAGTGATCGTATTCATGCACATATACACACTCAAGTTCCCCTTTCTAAACTGTTGATGCAGTCAAAGGAACCAACTCTGGAATACAAACGGTGACAGTAGCTGAACAGAAACTTGACATGCTGGTGGAGGTGTTTACTTGCGTATTTTTTAAATCCTGTATTGTGTGTATTGGTTAGCTTCAATGTCTACTTTAATCTTTCCAAAATGTTTCCATGTCTTATTTTCTTCTGTGTTTCTTAATCAGAACTTAGACTTTAGATGAAAGAAACTTTACTTTTTTGTAAGGGCATTTGCCTCGTTGCCACCCTTGACAATGTAATTTGTTTTTCTCTTTCTTTTTTCTACTGACAACCTGGTGAATTTTTTAGCAAACGCTTTCTTTGCCATTTTGGTTTGTCAGCCTTTCCACAGGGAGAACAATGAAGAAACATCTAAATGAAGAAAAAAATAATCTAAAACATATGGAGCTCCCTTAGAATCTTTTGCAAATACAGCAATTGTGGCACAATTGAGGGCGTTGGGGGTTTGGAAAAAAAACAAATATCCATGAGCAAACACACCTTTCTATATAAAGGAATTCTAATAAGTCCAAACTGCCTCAGGCATCTCAGTACTGGCCAACAATGAACAGAAATAATTTAAAAAATAAATATATCAGTAAGCAATAGGCAAAACCACTTTCACTGTTGAACTTTGGCTGAGATATGTAGTGCTTGATAAACAACGTGTATGCAGGAATACAACGAAACATTTCAGCTCAAAAATTGCAATCAACCAAGTACAATACAATAAATCAGCCAGCCCAAACCTTTTTTACACCGTAAACCAACTTCAGATCTGCCTTTAAGGTTTAGGGGATTAGGATGTCCAAATAAAATGATAGGATCAGCATATCAATACAATTCACCATTACACTGAATTAATGGGGAAATGAGCTTGTATCTCCACAATGCCGGTGGCATCGAGTAGAAATAGGGGAAAATGACACTCGGAGTGTGTTCCTTATGTCCACTCGTCTACCCTTAATTTGCTTTTGATAGCCGTCACTGCAGAAAACCCCACTTAACCTGCGTCCAGAGGCACAGACAGATGTAACTGGGAGAGAAGCTTGTCATTTCTTAATAATAAAACCTCTTTCAGCATCTTATTAAGAACTAGGTTTCTTTTTTCTGTGCGGTATAGTCCTTAGCACTCCGGTGGCTGCGGCAAAAAAATAAATTAATCTAAACAGAAGTATCAGGCAGAGTTCATTATAACTCCACTGAAAAATGCATACCCACTACCAAAATCTGCAATATTCATTCAAACTGAATAATTTCTCACAGTGTTGTTATTCTCTCTGCTCTTTTAAGCCCAACAGCTAAAAATATGCCAATCTCCCCCAAAGCCTGACTTCTCCCAACAGCAGACATGTTTGATCTGTCCTATTCTCTTTTAAAAACTCCTTTGAATATGGCCACAGCTATTAAAGCAGAAAAGCCGTGTATCACAACTGACACTGTGTGGGGCCAAGAGAAAGACATTGGGGAACCCATGGTTCTTTCATTGCAGAGCAGAGGTAAGTTAGCAGTTCAAAGTCTCAGGGCATTTTCTCTGCCCTCTCTTACACCTAAACCCTCATAAGCCGAAAGAAATGTGTAAGCACGTCTTAAGCATTGGTACAGTTTCCATTATAGTTCGATTCAATGAGAAACATTAAGGATATGTTTTCTCCGTGTTGAGTTAATAGCAGGAGAGGGAGTAAATAAAAAGTGTTCAGTCTTTTTTAATTCTTTGTAGTACTCCTAATCTAATGGATTTAATTGCTTTTTCACTGGGAGAACATTTTCATGTTTATTTTCTTGATAACAATGGGTTTCCATTCAGCGCATTTCAAAATGTACAAACTGCTGCAGTGACTTGTTTTGGAAAATTCCTGATCAGTCCGCTTCTCTCTTTTTGTCTGCCTGCTTCATTCTCTGTAGCGCTGCATTTGCATTTGAAATGTCAGGTAAGATGGAGTGGGAGAAGGGAGTTGATGTAGAAAGAGTAAGGTCATCTCACAGAATGCTGTGGCGTGATTCTGTGATGGTGTTTGGATTGGCCAAGTTCAGAGAACAAATCACAAATATTGAAGTTCCACTGGGTAACACTTATGACTGCTTTGACAGAAATTCAATATATGATAATAATAACCATGTTTCCTTGTCAAGAATTACATAGAAACTACCTTCAAGAGAGGCAGTTTATACTTAAAGACAGTAAAACCATGTCACTCTCAGAAGATATTGACAATTACTGCAATTTGTAAATTACTTTGACCTTTCCAAAACCTCAGCCTCAGATCGTACAGAAACGTTTCAAACTCCCGCCTAAGTCATAACTGCCAGCTTCATATTAGTGTCACTGGCTGAAACAGCATCAAAATCACCGGCAATTGTCTGAAGATTATTAATAATTTAACCATTGTAGTGAGTTATTCTTTTTATATTTGGTTCTCTAAAATCATCTGCGCCCTGCGATGGACTGACGGACCATCTAGGGTGTACTCTGCCTCTCACCCATTCACTACTCGGATAGGCTCCAGTTCCCCCCGCGACCCCATTTGGGAATAAGCGGTAACGATAATGGATGGAAATTCATCTGCATTAGAAAAAACAAACAGTCAGCATTTCACTTTATAAGCATATAATGACTAAACTGGAAAGCCCAGCAGGTTAGGGTAAACATTTTAACCTTTTCAACGTTTAACAGTCTAGTTGTCAGCTCATCACATCCAAAACCACAAGGTTTATTTGACATATCTGTGATGCATGAATATCAATCATGCCTATTTGTAGTCTACGTGCATGTGAATATATGAATCTCTGTTAAATGGTGGATTAGCAAGAATTTATCCTGTGAGCTAATCTCTTAGTGCCTAGCATTAAAAAATAAGCTGAAATAACATCTGATTGGTGATACAATAATGAGTCTCCTTTCACCATTATCTTCTAAACATTGTTTTTATGGTGCTGCTCTCAGATAATTTTATACTTTATTAAGCCTCATTTATCTTCATCCCATTCTTTCGTTACCATCATGTCTATAGTAGGGTGTGGTCTTGTCACTTAAAGAGGACATGCCATGTGTACTGTCAGACATATCATCAAACAGCAAAAAAGATCACATTTATCTGGAGATGTGATCACTAAACTGCAAGAACTGCTATAACCTAAAATCTGGTTTGACACATCACCATTTCTCAATGAATAGTCTTCATAGCAAGTTGTCCCAATAAGATCTATGAATGTTTAATTAGTGGTTATTTTCAATCAGGCTTCACAGCTTTCTGTGCATGGAATCCACGCTTTTCTGTCTCCTTGCTCCTGGCTCTGAAAAGCAATAAATGCGTCATTTTAATTATGATAAATCAGTTTACTTTAATTATCTAAATCCTGTTAAAGGCCAAGTTGGCTTTTTCGTGAAGTAGATTACTTTTTAGTTAGTAAACAAGACTTTCTTCGATTAGAGAGGTAATCTGTTAACAGCCCCAATCTCTAATTTAGTTTAGGCTGGTCTGTATCAGCCCCCGTCATTTTACAAGAAAACTCAAATACTCATATTTATGTTCATATGTTAGTTGAAATCATCATTATTAAACTACAAAAAAATTCACATTCATGAAATTGAGAATAAATTTGAACTGAATTGATTGAGATCACGTTGGTTTATGGACCAGAGTTGGACGGACATCGTTTATTATGTAAATGTAAAACAACAAAGGGAAGGTGATTAAAAAAAAAACAGTTGGACAAATACTGGAAAAACAATTCAGAGCGGAAATCTTGTCTCACCCTCCTAACAAATACACCTCTCTTGAAAAAGCATCCAGGTGATAATCTGTACCCAAGCAGAGCAACATGGAGCAAAGATTTCTGAGTGTGTGGATTATGACTGTGTGTGTTCGCAAGCATTGTGTACATGAAAGAAAAAGCCTGTGTGTGTTGCTGCCACAGCAAAATGCGGTCAAGCTGTTGGATTTACTAGATAAGCATTCTGGATGGTTGCTCATGGCAGAAGTCCTTCCTTGTACACACACACACACACACACTCAAACCCAAACATGGGCTCCACAGATGATGGCAGATCTGGCTGTGACACGCCTTTGATATGAAACCTGGTATTTCAGCACAACTGAGCTTTTACTATGTTTAGCCACTCAGATCCAGATAAGAACTTATTGGATTTGGTGTGTCCAAGTGTGTACTTGTATAACTTATGTTATAAAGACCAAAGTCTGTTTTATACTATTGCATCTACGTCACCTTCACAAATGAAAACTGTCGGTTCAGACAAGGTTGTGCCACTTGGTTTTTGACTTCTCACACAAAAGTGTTCTGACACACACATGCTGAGCTACAGTGAATACATGACCAGCAATTTTCCTATCATCACATGTGTGTTGATTATAAAGAAAAAAGTTAAATTATGATTAAAAATGTATTTGGCATTAAAAGAAATTTATATAACCATGCGGTATAAGAGCAATTTGGAACATCAATCTCTTTGCTCAGCATTGGGACTAAATGGGCAGACACAAACTGCAGAGGTAAAGGAAATAATTGAAGGAGGAGGATTATAGTGCTTGTTAACATCAGATGGTATAATCCTAGCACTTCAGCACCCCAGATGTTAAACCGCTGGCTGTGAGTTCATCTGTGTTACCTGCCAATACTGGATGTGCACTCACCAGCTAAGCTTCTGTCAAGCTGCAAAAGCAACACCTGGACAAACTGATGTCAGCCTCTCTGCTACATTTAAACTCCACATGTTTGTCAAATCCTCACTGAATTGACGTAATTTCCTTTCACGGTTTAATAAAGTATGATTGAATTTAATTAAATGTTTCTGGATTCACGAGGTGATTTCTGAGATGAGGTGGAGTTTTGTTACTAATTTTATGGTCTAGCTCATATCATTCTCGTTTGCTTTATTAGAAAAGTTGTCTGATAGAGATCAGTAATGGTCTCTCAAAATCATAAATAAATCCCATAGGAGACTTAATGTAGCTGAGGTCAGTCTTGCATAACTCATTATTGCAGTAATGATTAGTAAAGAAAGTAAATACATGTACTGCAGAAGAAGGAAATGAATCACCACACAGGTAATACATAGTTCCAACCACAAAGCTTTGTCTATGTCCATGGGTTAGGGATCTCATTACCCAAATTATTAAAAATCATTCTTTTTAAACAATTTGATGGTGGAGAGTACAACAACATGATGTCTGGAATAGAGTAGTCTGCAGCCTCTTTCTGCACATTTAAACCATGGAAAAATTTAATTATGCACTGATGTTGTGTATATATGAAGACACCGTATAAAGACAAAAGCTGAGTGTGTGCACATTTTGAACTGTGACATCTGTGTTGTTCAAATAACCAGGAGTAGCAGCATTTCAGAAGTTATGTGTATATCCATGTCCATCTGTAGATTTGGCTTCTGTATGATGAAAAAATATGCTGAAGATTTGCCCAGGATGTTTTGAAGTGATAAAGAGATACTATGTGAAAAAGTGAATTTGTGATAGGCACCAACAGTCTCATCTCTTCTGCCCTCGGGCTTTGTTAAAGGGCTGCAAGACAAAGCACTTCTTTGAGCTAACAGTTCAGATCGAACACAGAGGCATGACAAAAACACATGCTTTTATTATGAAGGCATGTTTTTATAATCCAGAGTCAAAAGTTATTCTCAGAAATGGGCAAAATCAGCCGCATGCACAGATATCTAAATAGCATTCCTAATTCAGTACAAGTACTGTATATGGTGGATGAATTCCTGATGACCCCCATAGGAGACTAAAGTATGGGAGTCAAGGGCTTCATGTGATGCTCACCTCTCAGGAATATGATTGAGAAGATAAAAAGTGAAAACAGTAAATGTTGCACCAAACTGAAACATCAGTTTAATTAGTCCGAAATGAAGAGCATATCCACCCAGAGGGATATAGCAGAGAACTTTGAGGGCAGCTCAGTCTGATGATAAAAGCACTCCGCTGAAAATGTCTCCTTGTGTCAAAATCAACAGAAGACGCAGGCACACGCTTGCATGCACTCGCACACACATCTTTCAAACTCTTTTCCTACATGATGAGCATTGAACATTTTGGCAGCTGCTTAATTATGGCTGCAATCAGATTTCATAATGACTCACTTGACTATGTAACTATGCCTTACACATTATTTCAGAAACTAACACATGACAGAAATCAAAAGTGAATCACAGCCAAAGTTTAACATGTTTAAATACGTCAAATTGTGTCTGCTTTAAAAGTTGAATGCAAAACCAGGCACAAATTCATTTGCAATCTATATGTTTTTAAATATTTGCTAACTCACTTTATATTTAACATATTATTCTAAAATGAACAAGGCAGAGCCATGACAAATCAAAAAATGAAGAAGGGAAAGTCTCTAAGGTGTTGGATCCACACTGGATGAAAGAACATCTTAACACCTTGACAAATAGCTACAAATCTCTGAAACTGCGTGGATAGCACCTCTTGCTTTAAAAAGATACTCCTTCATTCACTGCTTAGATCATACTGGATGATAGTGTTGCTTTGAACTTTTTCTGAAATATTATATAGTCATTTAAAGCTGCTTTGACAATGAAGACCATAACAATTTTAGGTTCTTCAGACACAGAAATCAGTGACTTATTTACCCTATGGATCAACTAGTTCTAAGCATAAAAGGGGGGTGTTAAAGTGTTGAACATTCAGTATTTGTGGTTCACTCTACTGACATGGAAAACTGGTCCAATAAACACTGAAAAGTACTCAATTAATTCAAATAAAATGAAGAAAAAAGTGCAACCTTACATCGACAACACGTTGTCAGTATCTTTAGATTCACTTGCAACGAGGATTTGTCAGCACATTACAAAATATACGGATACTATCAATTCCTTGAAAGCATGTCAGCTTTTTTAAATGAGTGCTTTCTCAATAGTGTAGTTTCACACCATCAAAAAGTAATGTTGTCTAAAGTGATCACGATCTGTTTCTCTCCCTGAATAATCTGTGAAAAAAAAAGAAGTGTACAGGTGGAAGCCTCACTTGAGAAAAAATAGTGGGATAACAATTTCCTCTTCGTAAGATAAAATTATTTGTTGCCAAGTAATGATGTGTTCCTATCTGAAAAGATGATCCGGTTCAACTGCATCGTGTTTCTCAGATTTAAAACCGAATGACAGATGATAGCGCAGGAAAAAAGCACTGCTGATGAATATCTGGTCATAAGTAAGAATTTCTCGACTGTATGCAATGTCAGAATCATGCCTCAAATATGTACACATAGATGTAAGCACAATGCCAGAGCAGAGACTATGATGGATCTGTTATAATAAAGTTGATGGATGCAGCTGATAGATGAAGAGATTACTGGGAGCGGCACTGCCGTCCTGCTGCTCTGTATGACTGTTTGTAGTATGTAGCATGTGCATTTTCCAGTCTATATCATGATGCATGCACCATTCTCTCTACTACAAGTATAATCTCTCTCAGTCTCTATCCCCCCATGTCATGCCATTTGGCCTCATTCATCTTTCTGATCTCATTTGTCACTTTTTTCATATCTTTTCCTTCAGTCTACACTTTGAGTCCTCACTTCCATCACCTTGACCACTATAATACAACATCTTCCAGAAACTTTTTGCCTCTTTGACAAAAAGACAGTAGGATTATCTTTTGTATGCTATCATTTCAATTAGTTATGCTGAAAACAACATATCACTCCATGGACATTATTTTCTAAAAGGTATTGAAAATGTTTCCATCGCTACAAAATAAACAACACAGTCACAGGCCATTTGGAACTTTCCTTGCTGCTCTTATTATTTGGCCACTGCCACTGCCACTGGAATTCCAGCAGTCACCAGAGAACTTGGAGCACCTTTACAGGGCAGATTCAGATGTCCATCTGTAGAGCGTTTGATATATTCTGGCCAGAGCAAAACCTCTTTGCATTTCTTTTTTTTTTCCATCCTTATACACATATCTATAGATTTTTTTTATTTTTATTTTTTTTGCTGACATGAATTCAGAGTTTGAATCAGCTTCATTTCTAAAATCTGAAGTAAAAAACAGTAAAGCACAAACTTAAAGAAGACATTCATAAGATGGCTGCTTATCTCAGGCATACATGTTGATATTTTGAAATTGACAGGAGTTGTGGAAGCTTCACTGCATCACCATTCAAAAAGTTTACATAACAAATGTGGCCTGACATGGTGTATCACATTTGAAATAATAACAAACCAGAAAATTCTATGCAACATAAATAAATAAATAAAGCATGACAGAAAAGTGGATTCCGTTGGAACAACTGCCTTCTTATGGGTTGACAGTCCCACAAAGTACTGTAATCATGCAGAGCTGAACTGACATGCAACATGCTGCCATGGTACGCCTGAATTTTTACTGTCACATTTGATACTGGCTATGTCATTTTTCACACAAGGTTGTTGCTGTCTTCTGGTTTGACTAATGATTTACTGTAAATGTCCCTGTCTTATTTTAAGTTCAGCTGTGTTTGCTGTCTCATTATATAGCAACAAGTTTCTAATCTGGAAATATTCTACAAAACAGGAACTCCCAATTAGCAGAGATAAAAGCATATCGTTCTAGATAAAAATTTACCAAGTAAAGCTCACAGTTTGAGTATTCACTATGTATCCTCTTGTCACAGTTTAGACATTGGTTCTCTTCAGGCAATAATGCTTTAAAATTATTTACTATTAAAAAAGAAATGAGGGTCATACTAGTGATTTTAAGTTTACAGATTAAAACATACCCAATGATATTTGCAGTACTACATGAGGTTGTGGTATATTTCCATTGCAAAAACAAAACTCATCTTCAGTGTTTGAAAAAACATTCAAAATGTATTTTTTCAAAGCCTGTTCATATGATCCAATCATCTACACTTTGCAAGACTGTCTCATAAATTAAATTAAATCCAGTGCAATTACCCCATTAATTATAGCCCCAAGAATTTATACCGGGTTGAATCAACACTTCCAACAAAGCTAAGCATCAACAGCTCCACTGAATTTGTAATGCTTACAGTTCTTGAGAAAATTTGCAATTAATTTAGTCAAACTGTCAACATTCGCCCCATATTTTTCCCTTTTTCCACACATACTGTATACTGTATTTCTCTGTGGTTCTAAACACACATTTGCTGTTACTTCTATAATATCTTAGGCTGCATCTATTTTTTGAGAAAATATTACCCAAAAAAGGTTTACTCCTCCTTTTCAATCTAACATATAACATATTTCTGACACATACTTTAATGCAAAAGAATGCAAACTTGACTGTCTCTTACCTTTGTTGTGGAGATGTGAAAGAAAGATTGCATGAAAGATATAAAAGGAAGAAAGAAGATGTACAAGATTAATTTAGACGCAATATTATATCTATAGAAAACAACAGGATCGGGGCAGTGTTCTTTGTCATTGTTTTGATTTACCGTGGGTCTCTCAATCCAAAGACTAGAGTAGGGAATAGGAAGTAACTGTGATTATGAATACTAAAGAACCAAAGGACAAGCACATGAAAACATGTTTTCATAAGGTCAACAGCACCATTAATTTCTTGCAACAAGAAGCAGACACGTTGTGGACATCAGTGACATCAGACATTCATGCATGCGACTTCACACTCACAATTCAGACAAAGCCTTTTAGAGACACTGATTTCCGCCTGCAGTTTTCAGAAAGAGAATTGAGCAGAGTAATTGTTAATTTCCTGTTACACTCTATAGTCACATAATGGAGAGAAGGGATGCAATCAAAAAAGGAAGACACACACTCACATTAGTAAACAGACAGATGAAAAGCATAATTGTCAATTTCCTGCTGTGGTTGTGACCCCCTGATTGACATTGTGGTACTCGGGTTTTGTTTAAATTGGGAATTGTGATGGCATGTAACACATGGTAGAAACACTATTAAAGGTCATGTCGCAAAAGTTAAGTCTGCACATTACAGTGATGTTTTGGTAAGTGTTAGCAAATCCCTGTAAAGACTCTGGAGGCGTTGCAGCTCATAAACATTTAGGAAACAGTTAAACAATGTTCTGAGTTTTCAGGTAAAGCCTAGTCTTTCTTCAGTAGTTTATTTGTTCGGTAAATGTAGCAAATAATTAATCCAAACAGAGCTTGTGGATTATATGATGCGCACCCTATCTGTTAATCAAATATAACGTGTTCAAGATTTAGCCAGCTATTTAAAAACACCATTCATCATGCTTTACAATCATGCTGCATTTCAGAGGTGCTGTGCAACTTGTAGCACAACAAGCTGAAACCTTACGGCCTTCTAACGATTTTCTGGTTGGTCTTGTTCTTTAAGCAGATGGACTTCCACAAAGGTTGTGCTCTTACTTTGCAGAGCAGAAAATGTCTTTATCTTCTCTTTTTTTCCCTGTTTTATAAGAAGCTTTGAAGAAATTAAGTCACAAATGTGTTTTCAAAGAGGCGTTAATTTGAAAATGCACACACGTAGCTATGTATGTATACCTAGACACCCCCGAGGAAAAAGTAATGTGAAGTCTTTCTTACTCTGTATTCTGCAAACTTTCATAGTGGTCAGGAGGAACTTGCAAATGGCTGCAGACATTCAAACACACACTGGCGTTGCCTTAAGATGATGAAACCACATGAAATTGTTCTATCAGGACCTAATGATTCAACAAAAGTCCTCTTTAGAACCAAAGTGGCATCACAGTCCTGATGCACAATACGCAACAGGATTACTGTGCCTGTATTTTATGCTTAACCATTGGATTTTTGATTATTTTTCTTTTCTTCTACACATCAAAACAACTGACTTAGAGTTTAGCACACACTTTCGCAAAAAAGAAAAGAAAGATAATAAAGCTTTCTGGAAGATAGTCTTTCCTCTAGTATCATCACATGGGCTATCAAGAGCTCATTTTTTATTACAATCAAACAGGAACACTCACTGAGTTCTTCTGAGACCCAGTGGGGTATGTGTGTACCAAAAAGCATTACTTTTCAAAAATATTTACTATTGAAAACATTTACCTAATCCGACAAGTCTAACTCTTGCCAAGAAAAGAGTTACCATCTGTAAAAGAATCTTCAAAGATTTGTTGCACACTCTACTTTTTCAGCATCTTGTTGGATTTCTTAGGCAAGAAATAAATTAATAAATCACAAAACCCGTTCATTAAATCTTTATTCATTAAATGTATAAAACAGATTCTGTAATGCTTTTAACCGGGTCCAAAACAGCTATGTAATCTTTATATTTTTTATCTAGTTTGACCACTTGTATCTTTTTCATGTGGGTTAATATACCCACTGTTGAATTTAAGAAACAAATAATGTAATGATACCAGACCTTCAAGGGCACTTCTCTTTGCCCTTTCCCTCTCCGCTGACTCTGCTTGCATAAATGTGGAGGTGTTTATGTATGGTGTTGAGATCAATGCCAGCCTCAAATCAATAACTTCCTGTGAACTTGTACACTGGCAGCCAACAGATTGAGCAGCATCAATCTCTCTCGTCCTTTTCTTGTTTCCACTGCTCCCTTTAGTATTTCAATACATCTTACTTTTAAAGTTAATCTAAGAAACCTAACAGGGCTTTCTATCTTAACTTTTACATCTTCTTGATATACATTTGTCCTGTAACTAAAAACATTTTTCCATTAATTTCTCCCTCTAAACCTGGCAAAACATGAAACTTAGAGTAGATGAACTACGCCACTCATTCCCACAAAAGTGAGTATCTTTTGGACATCATTATTTGCTGGATGGCTCAGTGTGTCAGTTCCTTGACACAGATTTCTGTAGTCAATCATAGGGACAGTGAACACAATAGAAGACAAATCTGTCAGTCATTATTCATTACAGGAATTAGTATAATTGTCCCAAATTGTGCTCTAAAATCCCTCTTACTATTATCAATATTGTTCTTGTTGGTGGTGGTGTTGTGGTTTTGCAGGACTTATGTACTGTCTAGTAGCTGAACTTCAGCACATTCTGTCCAGAAGAAACAAAGCACACCAACCCTTGGGAAACACAATTCTTAGCCTGATGCTGACAAGGGCCTAAAAAAAAACTGGGGCCAGGGACCCTGAAGTTTACAACTTTGATTTTCCTTGTGGCATGACACTGTTTTGCCTCATGATGCCACACAGACAGACATTTGTTCCATCCTTGCTCTTCGTAAGCAGGGATTGTATAGTTCTATTGTCCCATCCTGCTGGCTTTACTTGCCTCTGTTGGTCAAGTTTCCAACATGCAGGTCAAATTCATGAGAAAAGTTTTCTTAAATGCTCTGTGTGATCACCACAAGGAAACGCAAATGCATATCAGAGTTAATTTTTTTGTTATAGACCGAAAACAAGTAATGACCCTGTTTTTATGTTGCCTGTCCTACAGATTAAGCCTCTTAGGAACCATGATACTTTAATTAATAAAATATTTATTGTGTTTAATTGTACTGACTTCACACATGCACAAAGATCAGAAACAAAGTCTCATCTTTTTTTCCTCTTTTTTTGTTAATTCTTGTAACTGAACTCCACCTTGCATCTTGCTTTTTTTGTTTGTTTGTGGTTTCTTAAAATGTCATTTTTAAAAGTTTTTTCAGTATGACAACAATTTCACCAGAAAACGCCATGTGCAAGGCAAACATGGAGATATGTTTTGACTATAGAAGTCCTTACATCCAACAACTGTAGGGGGAAGCAAAGAGCATATATTTTCTAAATTCTTTAGTAATGCTTGAAGAAGCATTAATATTGTCCTTTTTGGTCTTACAAAAGAGCTATGAAAACACAATGATTCCATGCGAGAATGTGAGCTTCTGCTTCATGATTTAAAAATACCCTGTTCATAGTTCCATATCATTTTTAATTTAAAAGACTTTCAATCTCCATTATTGTATTCAGGTAACAGAAACTTTGCTTATTGCACTTACTTTGCTTAGGAAATATTTCTCTTAAGTGTGAAGGATTTAATTTATTTTCAAACAGTAGTCCCACAGACAAATATCGAGCTGCAGAGCTGTGTAAGAGTAAAATCAATCTTCATTAGAACGCCCGAAACACATTATTTCACATTAAGCATTAACTTTTTACAATTATTTTGCAAGTCTTTGAATTATCGACTGTATTCTCTCTTATAAAGTATACAAAGATTCCTGAAATTAATTTTATTTAGTATAGGGATTGTGAAATAAGAATATATTTCACATTTTATATTTATATTACACTGTGTAGGAGTTCAATGACAATTTATTGTAATTCTAATGAATGGCAAGCAATAAATTAAATGAGTTTATGCCCATCATTATTTTTTACAATGAATAAATCCACAATTAGCAAGCAGAAACACATGAATAGAGCTCGTAAAAAACAATCAGCGATATTTTATGGAGCAGATAAATAAAATGCTTACTTGAAAGAATTACCTACAACACAAATCAGTAGGACAAGCAAAAGGACAATGTACACTAGGACGAGCTGCAAAATCACTGTGTATGAAATTATTTGTGGTTGTTTGTTATGCAAGGGTCACTTTTAAAGAGGAAAAACGGGACACTGGGTTGATGGCATTGACTTTATAGCCTGAATATATCTATTCCTCAACACAGTTAGAAAAAAATATATTATTTTTTCTTTCTATTGCTTTCTTATCTCATATGGACTACTTACTGTAAAAGGAGGGTCATATGATTATTTCTCCAAAGCTGCGGCCAGTTATCAAGCAAATGGTTAACACGGATACCGACTCATTTAATATGAAGCTAGTGTTGTTGTGAGTCAAATGGTCTAATCTAGGCACACAGTATATATTAATATACAAACAAATAAAAAGAAATTATACTTTCTGCACTACCAGCAAAGTATTAGAACGCTCTGATAAAAGATCTAAGAAAAGTATTACAGGATTGATATGGCATCAGCATAAAACCAGGTAATGAAAACATATGGAATTATCACTTAAGGCCTAAAACACACACACAATAATCTAAAAAGGTTAAAACTTAAAGACTCTTCTGTTAAACTATAGTAACTTATTGACCATCAACAGTTTACCATGTTATAATGCCAGTTCTCTCCGATTCTCATATGAAAACCTCCTAAAATCATTCTAACATATTTCATTTTACAAGGATTTTACTTTTTTCAGGCCTCTGGATTAAAACGTATTCAATCTTACTTACTACTTACTTACTAAGTGGAAAGATGCTCTCTTAAAAGAAAAGTTGTATTAAAATTGTCAACATGTATTAAATCAAATCAAACAAAAAAAAACTGTTCAAGTATTCCAGGTGTGCCTTTGGTATTGTGCTACATAGTTAACAGTTTCACAGGAAATTACTTCAAAAGGCATTGTTTTAAAGTTAGTAAGATTAGACAGAGTTGAGACCTCATGAATGTCGCTCTCACTTTATGTTCTCTACAACAAACACACACACACACACGACAACTTAGCTAACACATTACGTGGTCAGTTGCCTTTTGGAACAGATCAAAATCAAAAGCCAGTAAAAGGTGTGGAAAACAAAGCCATGAATGCCTAAG
The DNA here is from genome assembly GCA_013363375.1 of Menidia beryllina. Taxonomy (NCBI): domain Eukaryota; kingdom Metazoa; phylum Chordata; class Actinopteri; order Atheriniformes; family Atherinopsidae; genus Menidia; species Menidia beryllina. The sequence goes on from JABUIW010000162.1 coordinate 43,700, forward strand.
GGTGTAATGATACAATTTTTTGTTCAACAGCCATCAACTCCATAAAAAAGTTTTGGATCAAGAATTATGAGAGTCTTTCATTAGATTCGTTTTTAATACATTTCTTAAATAATGCATCATGAACCTGATATAGCAATAATAATAATAGTCAAGTACATTAATGGTAAAAACCATCAGTCTTATGGAAGTATTATAAAACTTTGCTGAAAAAAAATAAGATGCAAAATCATTGTTGAATCGACCTTCAATTCAAGTTGCATTAATTTGCTGTTCTTCTAACATTTCCTCCTCCTTTTTACACAACAGTATACTAAATTAAGGCACACGAGCTCTGAATTCCACACTACAACCAGCACAGGAAATATGACTCACTGCTCACTGTAAAATAATTAAGTGTACACTCCCCTTTGTTCCATGAATATAGCTCTTAAAGATACAATATGAAAAAGATTTGATTGGACATTGCAGGTCTTCAGGATACCCCCATCCTCCCAAGAATGGCTATCTTGGGAGGATGACGCTCTCAGCTGGAAGCTGAGAGTGTCTTTCTTGTCTGGATGTATGTGTGTAAGTGAAGCTTTTGGCACATATATGATAGCAAATGGAGGGATAACCGCTTGAAGGAGAAGAGAGGTAACGTCCAGAGGGGGAGTCAGGGAAAATACTGTGAAATGGATGTGCTCAGGAGGTGACCTCTCAATCCCTCTTACTCAGTCTCGCAGACAAAATGTTTCCATCTAAACTGTGCAATTTCTCTGCTGCTATGGCTCAACATCATTGTCCCTGAAAAGCACTCACCCTTTGTGCTCCCTTCCTATCGCTGTCCCTCGTCTGATTGCCTTTGCGTTAAACAACTGCGCCATAGCATTTCCACATTTCATAACTGTCTATGTTTGCAGCTAAAACCAAAACAAAGTCGACGTAATCTTATATTGGAGGAGACACAGATAGTAATGGACTACAATAGATATGACAAAGAGGGATTAGATGTGAAGAAGACACAGTAAAAAAAGTCTTTATCATGTGGTTACTCTCCAGAGGTTTTTACATCGCGGCTGTGAAGTGGTCGTGTTGTTCAGAATACTATAACAAGCTGTGTTAGAGTAGTAAAAACCTCAGCAATAACTATTTTCCTTTAATCACCACCAGCACTTTATTGTTCACGGTTGTATTTCCTCTTGTCGATTTGCATGCTTGGAAGTGGTGTCATACTGAATATTTATTAAAAAAAGAGAGATAATCATACAATATTCAAATTGTTAAAATTCATTTCAAATTCAATGCATTTGGAAAATACGTAAGCTACACAACCATACACAATCACAGAATACACTCTACAGTATGTCATTCAGTGAACTCCCAATAATTCCAGCCAGGCACTTTATCTAGTTTTGTAGTTTAATTTTTTGTGTCATTTGAATATTCAGCAGCTTATGGAGCTGAAAGTGAGCAGCTTCTCCTCTGCCCACTTTATCTTTATGTGATAGTGGTACTCTGGAATTCATCTCATGGGGATTTTATTTCAATGATAATCTGTTTCATAGTCAAATAGACAGATGTACATATGTGTCAGCGCACCTCTGTCTGTGCCGACTGAAAGACGCCAATATTTTCATCACCCAAGTAAAATTACAAACATAGAATAATGCAAAATCATACACTACAGATATTGGGGTTGAACCTAAAATAATTCCTTTCTGCTTATGTCTGAATAATAATTCAGCCAGTGAAAAGTTAAACTGACGATGTGTGTTTCAGTGGAAGCATTGTGTAAACTGTTCACATGAAAATAAATTGTGTTTCACTAAAAACACAGGCAGGCAAAACCTTGACACATATATACACTACATACATATATATACACCATATATATACACTACATCTATTAAGTTATAACTGTGCTCAAGTGTATGGAGAATAAATATTATTATCAAGATTTTATTATTAACAGAACTTTAATAAAACTATTCTACCAGGATTTGACTTTGTGTGACCAACTTTGAAAGGACATTACACCTCACATGAGATACATGGATTTACCAGATATTCTCTTCAATATAATTCCTCTCCATCTTTCGGGAGACTGCCTCTTTTTGTACACCTTTTGCACCCTTCACCCAGTGCACTGACCAGGAAATGGAGCCATTCTCGGTGAGTGAGGGGAAACTGTGGTGCAAACACAAAAAATAGACAGATACAAAAAAGCGTAGGCTGACTGAATGTTTAGAAGGAAACACCGATCTAGGCGTGCTGAACATGTTTACACAAAACACTCATGTTTGTGTGTAGCTTAACATTTTCTTTCATTAGCAAATTGAGTTCTAAGGTGAGATATCCCAGTGTCAGTCTTCTAAACTTCCTCCTCAGAGGTGGTCGATTATTTTAATACACGAAGAGGAGAGTAGTAGAATGCGTGAAGGCTTAAAGCTTTTCCAATCCAATGTGAAGCCAGTCAATGAAGTAGTTCTGTTAAGCAGAATTTCATATTCATAACATGTTTCCCATCTGGCAGCAGGGCACTAACCGACTGAAATATCACACAGTCCACTCTAATCACATTCTCTGCTCATAGAACATTCTCACTAGGCATCCGGTGAGAGAGCCTTTGAATGCTCAACATTCACTGACTGAAAGGTAAAGACACTTTTGGCTCTACGCATAAATGAGTAAGTGCTTGGAAGCCCGAATACCTCTATGTATGGTTTACAGGTTGTGCTGCTGCTATTACTAAAGACTGAGTAAGTCGTCATGATCTACTAAATTTTTGGAGGGTTTGGTTACCAGTTCCCTCCGATGACAGCTACGTTCCAAGATTAGGAGTTCAGGCTCTCTTGAGTTCTTTCCAACTGTAGATTTCTCCTTTGTTCTTTGTTTTTGTTATTCACTCCACCACACTGCACCTCTGTTGTGCATGGGATGAATAAAACCTCTGTCAAAGACACCATTTTGTTCTACTTAACATTCAAGTACATTTGTTAAAGAAATGTTGAAAGACTTCCTCTTGAAAAAAATTGCCTGTATTAGTGTCTTCTCTTCAAAATAGAACCTGTAATCCCTCAAGAAGTTAAATTCTTTTTGATTAATTAAAAATGAAAAAGCAACTATTTGACAATTAAAGAGTCACTTTTTCAATTTAACATGACGGCTACAGTGAGGTGAGTGTCCAATTGTCTTTCAACTTAGAACAAATAAAATAGGTGAGACAAGTAAAATACAGTATGAAAATACCGAAAGACAACTTACAAAATAGTAATCCAAGTTAATATAGTTTTTTTTAAGTATATTTCTGACATTGGGAACAGTCTTTTACATAATGCAATAAAACCATTAAAGAATGGCACGAAACATTCAAATGCTAATTTAAAGGGGAAAAAACTTTTAAATGCAATTAAAAAGTTGAGTGCAGGAATTTAAATACAAGAGGAGATGGCTAGATTACTCTTGATAATTTTATATGATAAAGTCATGAGACTTTTTAGGAATGGAAGCTGGTAGAAAGACCAAAGGAGGTTCTCCTAAAAATGAGGTTTACACATTATCACGTTTGAAAATTTAGGTTTTTTGAGGTTTCAGTTTGTTGACAAAAAAAAATACAGAAAAGGGACAGTGATGTGATTTTTGTGTAACAAAAATGTTTTGCAGTGGACATTCGGAAAGCTTGTATTGCAGGATATATGTGACACATATAAACATACAGGCATAAACCAACATCACATTCAAAGAGGAGAAAACCACATTAACTATCTTGTTGACTTTACAAATAGATAGGGATATTCAAACTTTTTATTCCTTTGTTTTTCCCGCACCTCCCATCCCTCTCCCCTGCATGTCTCAGCAAAAACACAACAAAAAAATACAATTCTAATTTTACAGTATTTTAAGCATGTACAGTATATTGGGGACAATGAATGCGAAGACAGGGTTACAAGAAAAAGGAAATGAGTGCAGAAATGAACTAACGTTCGAGTCCTTGTAATAACTCAGAAGAAGGTATTTTAAAAAACTGTGCTCTCGGGAGATGTATGAAGTGTGTGAGTGTGTGTGCACATTTATCGATTCAAGTCCTCCAGTCTAACTATGTAATTGCCTTTTAACCGTATGTCTTCACTGAAGGACACTGGGGGGACCTGTCATAAACGGAGCGAGAAAAGACAAGAAAGAAAAGAGACGAATCAAGGAAGAGGTAACTGTGAAAAGAGAAAGGAGGACTAACAATAAGCCAAGGTCTGTCTTTCAATTTCCATCTATTTTTATTTCAGTATTTGATATTGCGCGAGGAAACAGCAGCAGAAGGTAGGATGGAAAAGCACTGACATGTTGTATTTGAATTGCTCTGAAAGGCCATTTTGCTTTTCACAGCATTTTGAATTGGGAGCTTTTTTAGCACCAAATACAGCATCCATTTTCACTCACCAGAGCTTTTTTTAAAATTCCCACTCAATGACATAATTTCACCAAAGACACTGAATTTTCAGAAAAAGTCTAAACTGAACATCTGGATTTTTACTTGAGCATTAAGAAAATACTGACTAATGCTTCCCGAATTTTCTGCCTCAGAACTTGTTTGCTTGCTTCAGAACATTTGTCTTAAGTATAAAAACCGGACCGATGTTTTTTTTTCCTGAATAGGGAAATGAGCGGCCAGAGCAACAGTGTGTTCAAAGAGCTGCAAAAGGTCATACCCAAATGAACATACAGGTATAAAATGTGCTTCAGCTGTCCTCATATCCGGAGTGACATAATTCACAGAACTATTCAAAAAGCTGCCTTTCCCACTTTATTAATAAGTGAAACAAAGAAGAAATAATTCAGCGTCATTGAAAGAAAACCTCCATTAAGGGCTACCCTCTTAGGTAGTTTTCGATTTATGCATGTTTAATAGATCCCAAAGGAGCAAAGACAGTCTAACTTTTGCAATATATTGCTATTCTTTTATATTGAATAAAAACTGTTTATATTGAAAGAAATTATTTATTTTAGCTTCCCCATAGGATTTTTTTTTTAAAGTTGTCATTAAAAGGGATGTTATAGCAACAATATCAATGATCTGAGGTCCAACCTTAACATATATGTTCCACTAAGAGATATTTGTTTGAACCGAAATCTGGTCCTGAATTCCAACGTATTATTTATAAAGCTGCCCTCAATGCTTGAAATGTTCTTGCCGAGAAAAAGAGGAGAAATATTATGTGCCTGCAGAAAACGAAAACTCGCTTGCCAAATATGAATTTGACCAACTCATGCCCTCAGAAAGAACTCTGACTGAGTGACCTAGGTTGCCTGGTATGGGGACATAGATCCTCTGGGAATGAAGGATGAGATATTTGTGGACTGTGCATGCTTTTCCACAAATAGTGTTATATATCTTTGGAAACCTCTGAAAGTTAATAATAATTATGGAGTATATTAATAACTACTTGTATGTATATTATTCTAATGTCAAACAGATGTCAAAAACTGTCCCCATTCATATTCTATTTCTATGCAAACGACAGGCCCTTGTACCTAAGATTTCTAATCCTGTATAAAAAAAAAAATTAGAAGTCTGGAGACAATTATTGTATAAATGCGGATAATGGTATGCAGTGTCCGTGGCACATCCTGAGAAACTGGCATTGAAGGCTGTTATGTCAGAAGATGGGACATACTGGTCAGGAAGCAGCAATCTGGTCTTGAACTGGAAATGGACTGTACAGAGGCCATGGCAAAGGCGTGTATGGTGGAAAAGATGACTGCCATCCACATAAATCCCTTCCAATCACTGTTTGAACTGTGGCAGATGGGAAGATCATTCAGCCACAGACTAACTCCAGCAGACTGAAGGCACTCATTTGTGTCCACCGCCATCTGACCATAAAATAGGAATTGTGGTAGATCTCAGAATGTGCAACAATAAATACATCCCTGACTTGGGGAGGTCATGACAACAATAACCTCTTGTAAAAAGCAACTGTACATTCGCCACTGTGCTCCATTAGACATGAGTACAGGCCACACATGTGACCCTTATGCATACATGAAGCTGAAAAACAAAATGGATCTGGAGACATGAGAGAGCAGGCACAAGGAAACTTCAGGAGCTTTTGAGAGAAGTCCATAGCTATGGTCAGAAAGAGCGTTGCCATGGTGTATGTGGCTACATGTGCTGAAGAACACAGATCTATTTCTAAGTTTCTGACTGTCGATGTTTGGCACTCAAAGGGATGTCATGTGGCTGACATCTCATAGCCAGGGTTTCAGAGGCTGTTGCCATGGCTATAGCTTCCAAAGCGTGTTGATTGAGGATAAAGAAGGGGGATAAATGTTGCACTCTATAGACTTGCTCATCAGTCCTGTTCTTATTAAAATGTTGGGTGTTTCTGTGAGCTCTTTTTCACCGTTACTTTTTTTTCTGTGAGCGTGGAAGCCTTCATTCATTTGGTCTAGATTCCTACACCCACAAAACTTTCACCTTCCAATATTTGCAGGGCCATGTTTGGAAAACAACGCTTGTTCTGGGATTGTTTAGATTTCATTCAAGGTTATACTAAGGGTCCAGCTTTGTGTGAGGGCTGGGTAATCAGCTCTGATAAATAAAATTAAGAAAAGACTTATTGGTATGGGCACACAATTTTATTTCAGAAAGTTGCACTATGTATGGGATTGAATACAATTTAAAGCTGAAGCAGTGTTATAAAGTCAGGATGGGTTATGGTTTGCAAAAAGCTTAGGAAAGTGCTAAAGTTAAAGCAAATTGCCAAGAATTCTGGGTAACACTCTGTCTACATGGAAACAAGTACTTGAGACTTTGTGCATGTGTGTGTGTGAAAAACTACTCCCCACGTGTGTCCATGTCCTAGCACACCATTTAAAAAGCTCAGATAAAAGACGATCACAAAGCACAAAAGGCAAAAAAGACAGAAATGACAGCAGGGAAGTGAGTGGGAGTGGATAAATAGGGAAACAGAGGGAGGGAGATGAATCTAGGGAGATGGAGGCACACAAGAGGGATCAGCAAAGAAGGAAACGGGAAAAGAGAGCATGAATGGTGGAGAAAAAGCTAATACAAAAAGAATCCCAGACATACAGAGAAGAGACACAGACAGAACTGTGAGCCAGATGAATAGAAGGAAGAAGCAAACGAAAGCATGGGAGAGCTTGAGGTAATGGTTCTCTACTCAATGACCCTGATGGTACACAAACTCATATACACAGATTTGGACAAAGCACTGCCAAACCAGTGAATCACAGCAAAATAGTTGCCAAAGCCGCTAACCTGCAGGGCATTATCTGGTACAGCGGGCACCCTGGAACTCAGAGAGTGAACGTTGGAGGCATCGGCCATGCAAAAGGCAGAGCGGGCTGTTGATATACAGCCAAAGAAAATGCCATTTGCACTGAAATGCACCCACAAGCTTGGTTTTTGACTCAAAGACCAACGTGGCGTGGGAGCACAAAAATGAATGAATACACTAACAAGTTCTCTTCAAATTCTGATATTGAAACACAGACATGTAAACATACATACTGTATATATTAGTTATCAATTCCAAAGCTGATAACTAACATACCAAGAAACAACTGGGCAATGCAAACATTTGCCCTACAGAGAGGGTAGAGGAGCTAAAATACAGAGTAGCTGCCAGACAGGTATCAGGTCAGTGATGGGTAGATATTTCCTCTTCCACCTTAATGCCAAACAAGAACCCTTGTGGCAAGAATTTACTAAGTAGTCTCTGCCAAGAAGACGTGTTATGTGCCAAACTAGCATAGGGTAAATGCAGTACCGCAGAGAGACAGGAAAGATGTAACACCACAGGATGCAAACAGCTTAACAGAAGCCAGGGAGATCCTTTTGGACGCCAGACAGGCTAAGGGCAGAGTGACAAGCCTCTTGCAGAGGTAATGACCTCTGCATTTATCATTGGCTACAATAAGAATACCACAGAGTGTAGACACAGGTGCTGCCCTAGACATGTATACAAGCTTAAAGAATGAGTTATCTCAAAACAGTATATCCCAGGAAACAACGAAAAACTGATGATACAAGAGGCCTTTGTTTAGATGCAATAATACCAAATGTACTTGATTCAGAGGGCCATATTTCCCACGCAAGTTATGACACTGTACAGTCTTTGTATAGTACTAACACTCATATTGAATTGGACAGAGAGGAGTTTCCCTCAGAGATTTGGCCTTTCTGTACTAAGAAACTGCCAACAGCCCTAAAGTAGAAGATTTTAGCATTACAATGGCATGACGGGAGGGAATCCCTGGGAACCTTTAAACATAAATGTCACTGTATTAAGAATATCCAGACAGATATAAGTACATTTATAAATAGATTAACACATGGAGACTGGGGGGTGGGGGGGGGGGGTGTATACATATGTAAAGAAATTAGCTTTTGTGCCATCCTGCTTGATTTGATACAGTTTGACTGCATTTCAGAGCAGACATCCCCTTGTTTGAGTTTAAAGACAACAACTTTGTCCTCATAAGTCACATCCATTAAACCATTCTTATCAAAAATTATGCTTCTGCCACATAAATAAAATATAAATTACTCTAAATGGTCATAAGCTGTGGAGCTCAAATCAGTTTACATTTTTCATACCTCAGTAAAATAACATCTTATTAAGCCATACTCTGGGGGCATTGCATAAAAAATAAAGCACAGGGCTCTACTGCTGGATAGTGAAAAAGGCCCCTTTCCATCAAAATGCATCCAAATATAAATCTTACTATTTAGTGTGCAGTCTGCATTCCTCTGGCTTCTTGCACACCAAGCTGCTACTTGACATTTTCACATACTAATTTGAAAATTTTAGCCAGCAGAAGGCCAGTGATAAATGCTTCAGTCTGAAAATGAACATCAAAGTAATGGCGAAGAACAGCTAAATGAAAAATGCATATGAGTGTAAAGCAGTAAGAACACGCAGCTGTCCACATGAAGGCCTAAGCCAAAGTTCAGCTTACATTACAAATACTCTTTATGGCTTTGTAAAATACAGTCAGATATGGATGATCCATTTATTTGGGATATGTAAAAAACAAAAGATTACAAGAAAAGAAATCTCAACAAAGTGCCTGCAGACTTATACTGTATACTGTAATTGTATGGCTAGTTGATGTACAGTAATCACAGTTTTAAACTGTGAGCTGAATACATCTGAAATTGACTTCCATAAAAAATGAAAAATGTAATGGCAATTTCTTTATTTCTTTCTCTTATACAATTCCTGCAACATGGAACTTGTAAAGCTTCAACAACAGACAGATAGCCAAACAAACTACTTACATTGGTTACACCCCTCTGATAACCTAAATGGGCAAATTGTTAATTCAAAATGTATCTTTTCTTCCAGTTCCTAAGTGGCAAAACAAAGCAAGTTCAAAATTCACATTCAGTATCCTGCTATATATACATTATGTTGATGCTTTTTAATTTGATACAATTTATTTATACTTTCTAGGCTGACAAGTGACCATTAACAAATATGATATATTATTCATATCACTTTAACAGATTACTTATCCTTTTTTGTCTTCTTTTGTGTTTGGAGTTGCATTCAATACAAATACTAAATAATGATTTATTGCCTCTGTGACCACAGTGGCTAGTTCAAGCTTCTGATTTATCTAAGGAATTGCAGTGGTTAAAAAGACATAAACAACATGTAAACTCACATATTACAAACTCCAAAAGCATTTATTATTTCAAATGGTGCCACTGCTGAGGTGGTTAATGTCTAAACCTGTTTTTATCTCTTAATTTCCAACATGTAAGTCACATTAACAAGACGTGTGATGACACGGTGCTATGAGGCATTTCAACCCTCAAAGCCCCCCACCCCCCCTTATTAACCTTTCATGCACAGACATACACAAAGCTGTGATCTTGCTAATGAGACACATATGGGCCTTTGATCACTGTTGGTGTCTCTGACATTCGTCTGCCTCAACACTTCCAGCCATTGCTTAACATTCTGTGACAAGCAAGTAATGCTGTAATTTCACAGAGAAAATATGAGACAGACGTATTAGTGTGCATAACAACATAGGTTTCAACATAAGAATAAATCTTAGACAGCAATTATTTGGCTTCACAACACAAAAATAACCAAATAAAAATTGAAGGGGTGAAAAAGACATTAAAAACTAATAATTCACAGCATAACTTATTTGTAGTTATTCATATTTTCAAATGTCACAAAGGTTCCTCATTATTCAATCTTAAATGATTTTGGTCACAGGAGCAATAATAACCAAATCATCATATATTCCTATATGAGCAGGTGCTTGTGCCAGGAATGAAAACATTTGGTCTGTTCGTTCCTGAATTAACAAAATAAAACAAAAAGAGGGACTTGCAGCCAATTTCAACTTTGACAATGAACTTATAACTGAAATTAACCCCCTCATCAAAAAGTCTGGAGGTTTGTTAGAGACTATAACAAAATATTCCCCACATTCTTAAAATTGGTTTCATTCCATGAGGACAGAGACAGAAATGGATAAAACCTACTTGCCAATGCTTGTCAATGGTTTGAAAGTACGACAACTCAGGCCGAGTCAAAAGTGTCCTTATAAATATCGATTTGCACTAAAGAGAATACATTTTACCAACAGATACTTTCATTGGTACTGATTTGTGAATTAGCAAATGAGTCAAATAACAACTAGAAGAGAAGAGAGTTTTTGTATTTCAAACATCTATTTTAGGGAAATCTGAAAACTGCATATTTAGGATTTGAAGACATACTCTGAGGCCAAGATATAACTAAAGTGTAGTTTACTCCACTGACTATGTTATAATTTGATCACAACAAAACCTATTCAGCTGAATTTTGCTCAAAAGGTTAAAAAAGGGAAAAACACAATGGATAACTGTGTTCTGTGAATGCTTTTTGAAGTAGTAAAATAGGGGGAGTATAATTGGTAGGGAAACATTGTTTCTAAGTGACCTTTTCATTATATGGGATTTAATATGTAAATATGTGTCTTAATCTATGTTCCTCAGCAACAAACACATCTAGTTGTGTAGGAGTGCTTGTAGGCATGCAACTGTTTATTTGCAAATGTGTTTCAAGGCTTGCCAAGCTCTCCAGCCTTATCACTGTACATTCATTTGTTTGACTGTCCATCTGCCCACTTGTCGCTCTGCGTGTCTAATCAGGGGATATTTAAACATTTAGAGAACACATTGACCAATTCAGGTCAGCTTGTGGTTATCCAAGAGCTCTGCCGGATCTCATTAGTTAGAATATAGTACTTTGTTTTAAAATCATACTGTTGACTAGCTATCTGATTCGCTGTCAGGCTATAAAATAACTGGCAAAATGGAAGGGCATACAGAGAACTTAAACCATCCATCCATCCAGTACTATATATATATATATACATACATATATATACATATGCCTGTTCAAAACACTCTAAAGGTATAAGAGAATCGTTTTAATCAAATGTACTCATTATCATAGATAATGTATGTCTACTAGCCAAAAGAATATTAGGCATGATTGAGACAAAGAGAGCAAGAAATACAGAGAAATTCAGCTGATTGGCTAGTGTCAGATTAAACGAAAAGAAAAAAAAAATCTCATGGTCAATGTGAATCTTACACACATATCATTACATTATCTAGACACAACACGTGAAACACTACCATTCCAATATATGTAAGTGGCATCTTGGCAACTGGAAACAGTCAAAATAATATTACCGCTTGAGGGAATGGTTTGCTGAGCCTGCTGCTATTTTTCATAAAGTGCTAGTGATTTCTCCAAGGCTGCTTAAATTGATTTCAGTTGAGAGGAAGAACGCACTCACAAATAATGGAAATACACATCTTGCATGTACAGTGTAAGGAGATCACAAACAAATCACAAGCTACCAAAATTGTGTCTTGACAAAAGGGATATTTTTTGCTTTTTAATCAAATAACTTTTAGATTCTTCTCAAGAACAGTTTCATAAATGTGACTTGGAGAATTTTTTTCTGCCATAAACCTATATGTTACAACCAACAAAGATCACAAACAAATTTAATGTTGCATTCTTTTTTTGGCACAAAGTAAAATAATGTAAACAAATTTGGTAAGCTATATGTTTAATTGGTGGAATCTGAGAGAATATATTATACATTATTGCAAGGCTGCGACAGTCATTGCCAATCATGTTAAGTACTTTCATCCCCATGCTTCACGCTATTGATCACTGACAGCTTAGTACCCTTATAGAGACTGTCAAACAGGAAATATATTGTTGTTGGACCAGCTGAAGATTCTGCCGCATAATAGCAGAAAGAAGTACTTGTCAAGGAAGTGATTTAAATAGTACCATTCTCTAGCTCAACTCCTAAAAACTGTACTCCTAAAGGAGACTGCAGCTTGAAGACACTCTATTTTGACATGGCTGTAAAGAATGCCAAAATATAAAAATATTTGTGTATTTTCATAAATGGTTATGGTTGTGCATTTATAGAAATAAAGTGATCTCCACAAAGCTGACGCCATATTTTCATCATAACATAGTGGTCTACATTGACAGTCACATCCCAGTGAGTGTTTCAGCACTGTATTTCACCTGTAATACCACAAGAATCATCATATCTCACACACATAGATGTTCTCCCACACACTCACTAACTAGGTTTATATTGATGTACTCTGCTGGACCATTCATCATAGGTTGACAGAGGACAGTAATGACTGACTGATGGAAACAGATGAGGAAATCAGTTGATCTACTAAGATGCAATTGAATAAAAAACAACAAAAAAGGCACATAGGTTGTCCAGCCTTGCTATTAGGACTTCTAACCATTGTGCACTCTCTCCTTCCTCATTCGTGAGGAGGGGTAAGGCATAGAGAATTAATTAATAGTGAACAGTCACATGATGAAAAAGAACAACCACAACTGAAATGAATTATACTTGAACACTAGAACAAAGAGGAAATGGGGAAAATTAGACTATGGGAAAATTAAAATAAATTTGAAAAGATGATGGGAAGAGTAGGGATAGTGTAAAGCAGTAAGATCAATTCCATTAAGAGACAATAACACAAGACAGAAAGAGTAGCCCGGGAAGGTTGCATGTGCATGTTACATGGAAAAAATAAGGACGCCAAAATGAAGCCATTATTGTGCATAATTCGTCATATCTTTATTTGCATCAAGACTTTGTTTTGTCCAATATGTAATGTGTAGAAACTTTCTATTATGGCCATATCTATCAAATAAAACCAAATAACAGTTTATTTATTTTGCTGAAGAGATATCAGGAAATCTAGTTGTTTTCTGATTGCTGATAAACAAAAATAATAACATGAAAGAATGTCTATACGAAAATCTACGTTTAAAACATCTCAAATTGACATTTTGTAAAGCACAAATTCGAAACCATGACGCTGTTGAACCTAAATAATTGAATTATGAAAAAGAGTTATACTCCACACAGTTTAACAACTGTGTCCATTATGACAACCAACAACAGCCTTAACTCAGTCGCTGCCACAGTGACAGAAATCACACAAGTGAGACCACAAACATGACTTTCCACTCTGTGTTACACTAGTCTCTTACCACTCACTGATTTTCAGGACGCCTCTGAACGTGCCTCCATTCTCCCTCTCTTCCTTCGTGTTTGATTTAGACTGTAAAATGTGTATTGGGGACCAAATTAAACTTGAGGTCTGTTATGGAAATCAAACTCAGTTTTCATTGCATAATTCACCCCAATAATCACTTAATAATTTATATGCATTAAAACTGACAGGGTGCTAATGAGAGAATGTTTGAATGCTTGTGGCTAAATTATTTAGGAAGAATTCCAAAGAGAAAGATGTATAAAATCTAAATAAGTTATTGCCTTTTTAAGGAGTGTTGGAAGAATTGCCCTAAAAAAAAAGAAAAGAAAAATAAACAAAATCTGCTTTTGAAGTTCTCACAAGTGGTAAAGACATCCTTTATCTCCAATAGAGGGATGTCCACTCTTACAGATAAGCTTTGTATAAAAGCATCTCCTATATGTAGAAATTTGAGAAGATCAAATTTATTTTTTCAGTACAAAATATTGAAAATGAGCACTATTAGTCTGAGAAAGTTTGCAGCTTCAAAAATCACAGATTGAGGTTTCCTGGTTTTTGCCTATGCACTTCAATGAATTTTGGGGTTTCAGTTAGATCCGTCTGTGTCACATGCTGTAGTTGATTTAGTTTTAAATTCTATAGTTCAGGTGGCTTTGCAAAAGACTACACACTATGTGTTTATGTTCATAAAATATTACATATCGCCAATGATTTCATATGTTTTTTCATGCCTGTGTAGCAAAGACCAGAAAGCTTCATTAACTATTTCGCTTCACTAGTAATATGCTGCAGGCTGGATTAAGGGGATGGTTTCACCACTCCTCTTTGAGCATTTCAAGCTGAAATATTGCTTTCCTAAGATCAAAGAATTGCTACACTGCTGCTTTTGTTCCCCCTTTGGTCGAAGAAAAATATGTATTTCAGTGTATGCAAGAAGCAGCCACTGATTCCCGCAAAAGTACTACAACTGGGAGAGCTGTGTGACACTGTTGCAGCAGCATCATGACCAATTCATGTTAGGGTGACTAAGAGTCAGTATGATCCAAAGATAACAGTAAATCATTAAGGAAGATGCACTATAATTATCAGAGTATTCCTACACACACGTAGTCGTAAAATGGAATTCCGAGGGTTTCTAAGGATGACACTATTATTAGCTATAGGTTCAACTTTGCCTTTCTCACACTGGTATGTGTCAAAGATCATTAATAGCAAATTGCTACAGAAGGTTAATTATATGTTATAAAGCAATGATGATGAGATACAGAAAAGATTAGATTGGATTCCACATGTCTGTCCCTCATTTTCCTGCATGGCACAAGTGAAAGGAGTAAATGAAAGGACAGATTTATTTAGGAAGGGAGGAAAATGATCTGAAGAAATCAGCTTTTTATATTCATGCATTTTTCTCGGACACTTAGGGCACTTGTTTGTGCCTTTCCTGTGGTGATGTGATTTCCACTTTACAGTTTAGTTTGTTGTGTTGTGCAATGTGTTGGGTTGAGCGACACGTTTTCTTTCTATTTTAGAAGTCTAAGGGTTGAAAGGCGCAGACACCGTGTCTGAAAATTGGAAGTCATGCCTCTTAATCCCTTAGCATTTGAATACACAGAAGAGGATATAAAGTCACCCACATTCACAACCATGAATCTACCCTAACAAAGACTTATACAAAGCAGGGGGTGCATAAATACACTTTTTTCTTTTTTTAATAGAGACCTGTATAGGCATGTACCTGCATTGATGTATCCAGAGCAGAATAATTCCAACAGATTATCCACACAGCATGCACATACACACAATTTGATTTCAGAAGAAATGCATTGGCCATTTGGATTTGGATGCAGCCAATGACAAAATTATTCATAAATCAAAACACACTCACTGAATAATAATTTGGCAAACAAAAGCTGGGGCAAGCTTTTCACAGAGTCGAGAAGGAGAAGAAAATCAGTGGGAGGAAGGATGCGCCGCGGTATGGGGGTAAAGGCACACAGAGGGGGCGTGAGGGAACAGAGGGGCAAGAGCTAGACACTGGATGGCTGAGAAATGAACAGTGAGAAGGGAATACAGGGCAAAAGAAGAAAAATATTGGCTCACATTCACACATATGATCACACACACTCTTGAACTTACACACATGAATACAGAGGCCTTATTGTGTTTTAATGCAGTTTAATGGGGCCCTTTCTCCAGGCTTGGGGGACTGCAACCAATTCATTATTATGCTGTACACACCACCTTTCAGAGTTGAGGCATGGAATTGAGAGAGAGATAGACAGCTAGAGTAAAAGCAGAAAAAGAGGGAGACGAGGGCTTCAGTTTTCTCTTACAACCTTGACTGATGACTTTTTCTTTGTCTCTCTTCTGCCCTTCATTACAAAACCAGGGATCTTTATGCCTTCCATTGAGGTTCAATGCATTTGTATGAGTTACTAATTCACGCTTTATATTTCTGCATTTTTTTAATGAAATACCACAGGAAAAAATAATTTAAGGTTGAAATTAGGCTCTTGGCTTCAGAACCTCTTTGCACATCTAAGTGATGCATAATTTCCTTCACACATTCATCTCTTCAACAATTGTCACTTTGGGGTGCCTGCTTCTCTTCCTCCAGCCATCTTTGGCTTGCAAGACAATACTTAAAGTAAAAATGTAGCTTTACCACATTCCATACGTGATTGCCCCCCCTTGACCCTGTGTTATCACCATCAGACATATTTCGTCTGCGGTAGCACTGAGCATGCTACCCTCAACACAGAAAATCTACTGGTATGCCTGGACAGCTTTCAAACCGTGAACACTCCATTTGAACGACAGGGGGTTGGTCTTGAAGTGGGTTGCAGCATTAGGTTTCCACTCTCCCTCTATTGTCAGTGCTTTACTAATGCATCTATTAAAACAGCCTGCACACACTTTATGGACTCAAGCCGGCATTTTTCTTTATATCCCCCTCTACCGAGGGAGTTTTTTTTAGTGTCAAAAACAGATCCACACATTTGCTTTACTAAGTATTTACTGCTCAATAAACATACGTTGGTAAACCATCAATTCAACTACTCCCATATTGAAATGGCCAATATTACTTAAAAAAAAATCATAATATATGATCTATCTGATACTTATCAACAGCTCACAAATGTACCTAATGTTAATTTTTGACATTGGCATCTGTAACATGTTGACAGATTGCAAGACATGATCCAGTAAAACAGCTGACACTCGCTATGCCTTTTCTAATAGTATCTTATTATCATCTCATAATATAAGGTCAGTGTGAGGTTTTATTCCCTGCCCTCTTCTTGCTGACTTTGGAAGATTTCATTTTCTTTCACAAAAATATCCAGACACAACTTAAACAAATCAAATGAAAGACAAAAATAGTTCTTGAAGCGCCAGTGCTGATATTTAGTTCATTTGGCTGATTTATTATGAAAACGTTGCATCAAATAGCAATATTCAACATTTTCCACCTTTAAATCTATTAGAAGTTTTTGACTCAGTATTTTTGTGTTTTTATTAGTGCAGAAGATATCTGCTGGGCTAAGGAATCGTTACTTAGTCATTTTAATGATTTGAAATAATTAGATATCAATCTTTGCAAAGTCTCATTCGCAAAGTGTATGGTAAGATGACGATGGTTTGCTTTAGTAGTTGTAATTTTGTGTACATTTTTAATTTTTTTCCTGGAGTGTATTTGCCTACATTTCTCTCTATGTAGTGTTGTTTTTTTCCAGTGAACTTTACAAGTCTACTGAATAAATAGGGATGCCCTTTGAAAAAAAAATGAAGCAAGGGAATCCCTCACCCCAGAAATGAGTTTATGAGAGTTTGCACAGAATGCCGGAGTGGCTAAGAGATGACATTTGGTCAGAAACTCTGCAAAGGATTTACTTTTTAATGTGGCTGAAGAATCACGTTGACCCTTATCTGGTCAATGTTACATCAAATGAACTTGTGAACTACAAAAGCAGATTATTATAAGAAAACAACATTTCACAGACAGAGTACTCTTGTGAGAAGCAGTTTGCTAAAAGGGTGCACATGTGCTCACAACGAGTCGTCTTCTTGAAACTATTTGATTAAACTGGTTTGTCAATCTTGTTGGTTTAATTGTGGTCGGTTAAATATGTCAGATTCAATTTGACTTTTTTTTAAATTCAGGAATAAATTAAGTGACATTTTGCAGAACATGTCTCCCACCTGTATGAAAATATTAAAAATGATATTTCCAGGACTTTGCCTCCAGTCTTTAATTTTTTCTTCCTTTTTTAAGAGCCTAGAAATGTTTAATCATCATGCATTAACTGGTTAATCTATGTATCAGTAAATCAGTTCATTAAATATCATAAGCACACACTTGTAGGCAGTTCTAATTGCTAACACACCAGTGGTCAAAACACTTTAATCAAATCTTAATGAGAATCACAACATGTTAATGTACAATGTGTATATAAAACCTGAGAGTATTAATGCCTCAGGTGAAAACACACACAAACGTTATCATCTCCTTACGTCCCATCGTCTTTATCTTCCTTTAACTTACACAGTCGGTGATCAAAGCTGTGTAGAATGTGTAATTAAATTAGGCACTGCAGGGTATGGGAGCTGGATGGTGGGTTTTATGGCCCATCATTTTACTAATTTATCTCGGGATAGACTTTTTAAGTCTTGCCTCCATTTAGACAAAGCGCAGACAAGTGCATCCTCCTTTCTAAAATTAGAATACATAGTTGTTTACCATAACGATACAGCTGGTGTGGCAGGGTAAACACCTCATTATTCATTAGGTTATGTATGCGTATGTATTTATGTATGTACAGTATGTCACTAATTGTGAGCTCATTGGTTTCATTTCATTAAGACGAGGATAGAGTGGGGTAGAATACTAACGGGCATACTCATGCATTTTATGGCATTCTGGTAGCTTACTGTATTGATATCCCTATGTAGGCTGTTTTTAAATACTTTGTATAAGACTCTGTATATTAGTAGACCAAAATATTGACTGAGTAACCTGTAAACCTAGCTGGCAGCAGAATTTCTGAATTTTGATGTATAACAAAAGAGTAGTATCTCCCCTTCCCATAGTTTTTTCCCCAAATGCTATGTTTGTTTTGGATGTTTTGCACCAAGAAGAGAAATAAATGCACCAAGAAATTAGGTGATCAAAAGCCTCTGGATGGTTTTACATTCAGTTAATTTTTTATGCTGGATTTGTTGGCCATACTGTAGATTGCTTTATATCAGTGGCTGTAGATTTATTCAGTAGATCAAGAAACAAAAGAGCCAGTATATTATTATTATTATTATTATTATTATTATTATTATTATTATTATTA
>JABUIW010000162.1:62624-131594 GCA_013363375.1 Menidia beryllina
TATTATTATTATTATTATTATTATTATTATTATTATTATTATTATTATTATTATTATTATTATTATTATTATTATATTGCTCAGGTAAACTTTTTAATTTGTTTATATATAGTTCACCCTTTCATTAACAAGAGTAACTTACAAAGCAGAATGTAAATCTTTAGTAATATAAGCAGTATTTTAATGGTCCAATATATTCCAACTGTTATTCCACTAAGGATTTTGGGAACAGCCTGTGATGTCAGTGGTTAAGCATTTTAGCACCTGCAGATTAAACAACTAAATCTGCAGGTGCTAAAATGCTTAACAAATCAGCAGTGTCAGTAAAGGGGACTGAATTTTCTCAGAGGATAGAGTACATGCAAACATTCTGTAGGTGTAAAAACCCTCTTCCATTAAGTGCTTGTGGTCTCCATAGACCAGTGATAAAATATAAATGAATTACTGGCTGCACGGGGTTATTTCCCACAAAACTCAATTTCACGTTTCTCTTAAGAAGTTTACACCTTGCAATGATCTCCCCAAGGAAATTTGTGATAAAATAGTAGTCTGATAGATGCCAAGGACATTAACACACAGTGAAACTAGAGTCATGTGTGTTCCAGAGCCATTTGTGTTCAGTGGAAAACATGCCAGAGTCATGTGAACATACGTCCCAAGGTAACACACATAAGACACTATGAAACCTCATCACCACTCTATTGTGGCCCATATATCTTTTCATAATAATTTCTTTGCTCTGAAATCATCAAGGACTCCCTGCAGCTTCACTTATTTGTTCCTTTGCTGTCCTCTAAAATGTTATTTTCCTTTTAACCCACTATACACACATCTTTTATCATTCCTAAAGCTCCGACATTGCCTTAGTAGTCCTCTCACAGAGACATGGTACATGTCACTGTCCATCCTTCTCTATGCTTTTGTTCTCCTCCTGTATTCCTGCAAGGCTTTTTCCGAACATGCTTAAAATTAGTATGCTTGCCGTCTTTGCTTAAATTTGAGTTTATGTATCTTCAACACGTTCAAGATAACCTGTTCTGACTTTTTCAAAAATTAATTGTGTCAATTTTCAGAAAATTCAACAGGTAACTTTTATTTTCCATTCCTCTCTCCTGAGCTGTTCAGCCATCCCATTTCACTGTCCTTTCACAACGTTGATAACATCAGATACGTTCATTGTGTCATTCGAGAGGTCTCAATCTTGAATTCACAGTTCAGAATTAATTGGCCAGACATATAAACTTTAACCTCCCTGACCCACCACCAATTTAAAGTCCCCTTTCCCGATGCCGCGGGCCACCTCTCCCTCACGTCATTTGACAGTTTTGATCTCCTCACTCATCCATATAAGTTTATTTCCCTGTATACTTCTCATCTGCTCATTGCCTTTTACTTTGTCACTTTTTTAATGAGTTGATGTCTGAAATCTCTCAACAGCACTCTTTTGCACCATCTTGCCTATCTTTCTCTTTTTCTTCTCATTTTGCTTTCTTTTCCAAAGACCTCATGGCTGAAAGGTGTGAAGGAAAAACTAAGTGCTTTTTCCTGTCTATAAATATTGTCCTTTATGCCTGTGAGGTGCTGTGCCAGTCTGGTTACGAGAGGTAAAAAAAATTAAAAAAAGAGTAATCCACAGACATTTAACGACTGCTCCATCTCTTTCGCTATTCCTCGCTCCAATATGAAAAAAACGCAAATTTTGGGTTTAAAAAAGATTAATTGTTATCTCTCATTAAATTTTGGTTTAAACAAGCAAAAAGGACTTATATTTATACTAAAAAGACATCTCATGTACGTCCATTTAGTTTCTGCGAGTGTCTCAGATTAAGGTAGTTTTGAATCCTATTTTTATTTCTAGAGGGCAGACCCTTTTCCCAAATTTACTATGGGTTCTGGGTCAGGATATAGAGAAAAAAATCTTTGGAGAATATCCAATAACATCCCATACTTTTGAAAGATTGTAAATGTCTGGGTAGGGTGGTAGACAGACACAATAGGAGAAGTACAAGAACATCTTTCTGAATGAGAATGTGCCAGAATTTGAATGTTTATACAACAGATCTAAAAACACAGCCAACAATTATTTGAACATTACAATTTTTTTGTTAAAAAAGGGGTGAGTAACAGTGGTAATAAATGGCAGATAAGAGCTTTTCATTTTATATTGTTATTCGTTGAGTCACACAGGGTGCAAAGGACATTTAGATGAGGCTTAAAAAGACCCTGACAGGACATTGGCATGATACAGTACAATACCTCATAACTGGCCCCAAAATGGACTCTATTGGTTACTGTGAGGTTGTTTGGAACAAGTCCTGCCTGTAGATCATTTTCAAACCATCCCCAAGTACGTTCACTGTCCAACATATTTTTCATTTTAATAAAGCATAATCCACTGTGTCACAAGCCTCAGAGAGAGCCATGAAGTATTTATTCAGTCGTGCTATGTATGACTTTTAATGCTACGCTGCAGTTGTGCTGCACTGTTTTTTAAAACCAGACCGAAAGTTGAAAAGACAGATTAAGAGATTTTCATGTGTTGCAATAAAATCAGCTGCTAGTTAAAAATGTTAGTCTCCAACTCCGTTTAAGATGTGTATACACCTATAAGATTGTGAACAGAAACTTTCAGTGAAACTGAAAGCAAAAAAACGATCAGAGGGGTCATCAAAGCAAGCTATAAGAGACTCGTTGTTACTATTGTGAAGATAAAGACCAGAAGTTTTCAATGCTAATTGAAGCAATTTAGGGGGTGGTGTGGTGGTTAGTACCATATCAAGAGGTTTCTGGGTTCAAGTCCCTCAGAGGACCAGGACCTTTCTGTGTGGAGTTTTCGTGTTCTGCTCCCACCGTCCAAAAACCCTCATGTTGGATTGATTGGAAAGTCTTTGCGTATCTAAATGTGTGGCCCTGCGATGGACTGGCCGGCTGTACAGGGTATACCCTGCCTCTCGCCCACTAAACTACTGGGATAGGCTCCAGTCCCCCTGCGACCCCATTTCGGAATAAGCGGTTCAGAAAATGGATGGATAAAACAATTGAGCATTTCTACCTAATCGGAGAGATTTTTCAGCAATTTACAGTGTGATTTCCCGGCTTTAGTCCAAGTCACAAGTTATAAAAGCTGCTTATGGACACAGTATTTTCTGTGAGATCCCCTCTGCAATATGTTGTACAACCTGCATGAAATAAATTCAAAACACTCTTGGCATCAGGAGTACAGTCATTCCCAAAATGAAAAATATTCAATCAAATCCCATAAATATTTAATCATTTGTTTGGGTAAAACATAATGTTTTTTTTATTTCGTTTTTTGCAAATGTCCTTTATTGTATCAGTTTTGGGGATTTGGAAATCTCAAAGAAACTCTGAAGCACACTGACACAAAATAGTACTTATATGATAAGGTATGATAAAGAGTCTGAAAAATGAATAATTAAGACTGATGACTGACTAAATTAAAAAATCAAGAGGAAAAGATCCTGAATGAAAATGAAGTTATCAAGCTATTTTTTCCCCGCTCAGGGCATCACCTGAGGTCTGCTGCAGGATTGGACCTTGAAGCGCCGCAGTTTCTCCAAAATAATCAACAAATGCAACAAGCATTAAAAAAAAGTTTCATGTGTACTCCCTGATTTATTAACCAGAGGGACTTAAGATGGATATAAAGCATGTGCTTTCTTTTTTTTTTACCTGGAAACCTGCCATCTTTCCATTTCTGTGAATATTAGTTCACTCCCTTCCTTTGCAGTTACAAGATAACCAGCTCATCTCTTTTTATTTCCTGTTTTCTATTAGGACTAATCTTAGCATTAATGATACTCACAAGGCAGAGTGTGAGTCATGGTGCTTGAAATATCATCAGTTTTACCAATGAGAAACCAGTTTGAGAACAAGAGGGAAAATATTGTACACAAACTCAGTTATTTAATGACAACAACAATGTCCTGGTCCAAGGGGTTCACACAATTTTTAAAGTCTTTTTAATGACCTAAAGTCATGATATGTATATGCATTTTTTATGCATATTTTTCACAATAACAAAAGTATTTAAACATTTTTCGGTCATGTTTAAAAGGTTCAACATTTAGAATTATTGAATGTTTCTTATGTTAATGGTCACATCTTGGCAAGGATAACTGGGTGTTCTCAGTTCAATCAGACATTCATCTCTCTCCTGAATAATATATATTCTTGTGTCTCTGATGCTAATGCAGCTGCAGTGGCCCTTCCATTAAAGAGAGTCTCATCCCTGTCTCCTCTCTTCGTTCACCTACCTGACCCTGACAACACTTTACTGTTTGCAGGTGTCTGAATGTGTGTGGTTTGGACATGTGCAATCCAGTTTTGGGGAACTGCTGGTAACGGTCCCAATAATTGCCTGGAAAACAGTAGAAATACCCTCGATAACCCTCCTCTCTTGTATCTCTCAAACAGTTTCCCCCACATGATTTACACACAACTCCCACTTCTGGCATAGTGTCTCCTTTTACTCTGTTGGCTTCGTTGTGTGACTGACAGCCTGTCAACTGCACATCAACCAGACAGTGACAAGCCTGTAATAATTTCCCAATAGGATGGCATAATGTAGAGACTTGTCGAAATACAGAGAAAATACGTTTGCCTTTTATCTCAAGCTAAACTTTTATCTTCATCTCGCAGTTGCATTCCATCACCAGCCTTATATGTGAATATTTATCATATATACCACTTCTTTATACTTGAATATGCTTTTCCACTGAAGCTGTTTGGACATAGAACGTAATCCCCTCAATTTTATCTAACATAAAGATGTCGTCTTATCCAATTTAAACATTCATACATTAATTAACCTCAGCTTTAACCACCAAAGCAGGTTATTATTGCGATCAAGTGGATGTTACAGACAAATTTAGAGCATCACTTCGGAGAAATCCAGTTCTTAAGAACAGGATGGAGGGACAGGTGGACACAGTGGATGAACAGACAGCAAATGGATAAAACAAAGCCTCTTTCTGCAGCTGTCGTTTGCAAAGAAGAATGTACCTGTTATTCAACCAGAGGAAAAAAACATATATATATATATTGGGAATTGTTGGGTTTCTGTAATTATCTTCAGAGTAGGGTCTGACCTGCTCTGTTTGGAAAGCGCTGTGAGACAACTGTTGTTGTGATGTGGTGCTATATATGAAATTGAATTGAATTGTATATATATATATGTGTGTGTGTGTGTGTGTGTGTGTGTATGGACTTCATTTTCTATCCACAATTTGAAATGGCAATGAACAAAAGTGCCAAAATATTAAAGACTGAAACAAACACACACGGCAGAGTTATCCATGTCATTTCTGACAGAAAATGCTCAGCCATTTCTGGAAACGGTTCTTCTTGTGCAAGTACATGTGTATTACTGGGAATTTTATTTTGATGACAAAAATGTAGAGGTACACATGTAGCAGACGTAATAATCTTGATATTGGATCTGCCAAATGCACTAATCTCTCATCGCTATAAACCTTCACCAAGGCCAGTTTTTGAAGCTTTTAGGATTACCCCACCCATGAATTTATTTCCAAAAAGCATCAAATCAAATGAGGAGGAAGGCTTTTTGGCTGCTGTGTGTGTGCAATTACTCCAATAAAACAAAGCATAGTGGTGTTTAAGTTATAGTGTGTATGTATGTTGATATCTGGGCACCTGTATTGGCACAGCATATTAGAGATGTTTATTTATTACATTTGTTTATTCCCTCTGGCCAAATAATCTCAAATGTTGTCAATTTAAAACTGGTGAATGATGCTCTATTATCCATTTTCTCTTGTTAGTTTATATTGTATTGAAAACGCGTGTGTTTACTTGAGTGTGTTTGTATTTGATAGTAATTTCATTCTCTTCATTTATTGGCCGAAAGGTAATTGAAAAAATGAAAAAAAATCCTGACTCATTAACTTCTAATCAAAATAAACATAGTCAAATTAGTTTGAGTCTGCATAAAGCAAGCAAGTTTAAAATTGCTGTATTCCTAATAGTTGCTGTTAAACCATTTGAGCCACAGTTAAATGTTCTGTTCGATTCAGTGACATCACTGCAGCTTTATCCAATTTCCATAATGACAGTTTATACATGAAGAAATTATAGATCAGCTTTACATTGAAGAATCAATTCCTATTTAATTTCAAACTGAGATTTACAATTACTATTTGAAGAACTATATGATGCATAAGGGCAAATAAATCAGGTTGTAATCAGCAGTACTGAAACCGGAAAAAAAGCTTTAGTGGCTGATAAATTAACTGACAGTCATGTCTTTTGATAATATAACTGCTAATGGAAGTAACAGGGATGAATGATGAGGTACACAAGAAAATTCCCTGCACAGATTCAACTAAATGCATCACAATTCTTGAAAAATGTTTTATTATTCAGTGCAACAATAAACATAAAGAGCCTGTCAGGCTAAAGACTGCCACTGACTGCTAGAATCAATCACATGACGTCAGTCCAACCGAGTAGGCCTCTACATGAATCTCAATTATCAATGGGGTAGTCAATTATTTCAGTCATGTTTATAAAGGATGTTCCACAAAAGGTCAGATATAGTGACTGGTTACATGTATGTCTTCTCAGTTTTTTTTTATTTCCAGTCATATCAATACAAGTCTGTATGGACTGTCAATAAAAACATTTGGGGTTTCCTTTTTTTTAGACATATTCAATCTTTTGTAATGAATTTATCTTTAATCCAGATTGTCCTGATATGCATGTGAAAAGGCTTTTCAAGTGACAAGTAAAAAAAGTATGCAAATCTATATTTGATTTACAGATAATAAATCAAATGTGCTGAAAATGTGTAAAAATGTGGAAAATAATATTTAAAATCCCATAGTGACAAATCTCCTTATTGCAATCACCAGATTTTTCTGAACTAACTTTGAAGCCGGGTGTATATTGTGCAGGTGATAATATTCATGATGTGTGATTCACAGTTTATGTGTCTAATAGTTTACCATTAATCCTTTATCTTAAACTCCTCTCTCGAGTCTGTTTATTGCTTCAGAAACCGAAAAAGTATCTTATTTTGTTATGGTCTCATATTTAAATGAAAGCTTTATGGTAGTGCGGGCAAAACTTTTGAAAATTATCATATGAAAGGAAATAACAAGGTTATCAACTTTTTGTAACTCCCTATTGGCAGCACATTGGACACCTATCTCTTGGTTTCACAGACTTGTAATTTCAGGAAACATTAAGGTTTTAAAGGAAAGAAAGACGCCTAATACTTTGGGAGGTAGTTATGCTTGCCAAACAGTACTGAGCAAGAATTCAAATCTTAAAACAATAAGAAACAACTGTCATTTTCAGATTAAAACAGTTTTTCTCCGTAAAGAAGAGAAAGGTCAAACCATGGTGAATATTCTTCACTGATTTCCGTTCAGTGAAAGACTATATTTGAAGGGGAAACTAACTGTTAAGCAGGCCAACAGAAAGAGACCGATTGAACACTGGTCAATGCTCAGTCGGAGCAGGAAGGAAACCTTTCAATACAGATGCACTTCTGACTCTTATTCAAATGACATTTCATTCTGAAAACAGATTAGCAGGGTTACCACCAATTGAGTAAACACGTGACACACATTCAAAGTTCTCAAATACTGGTTGGATCTGGTTTGTCCCCAGCTGTCCGCTGCTGGACTCTCTTCACACACAGATCCACTTAAAATACCATCTCATTGCCTCCTGTAAAATGTCTGCATTGCTATGGATACACCCCCTCCCGTCCTTATCTGATTTGTAGGGAAGTTAATTGAAATCATCCAACTCAACTCTTAAAGACAGAAATCGAAAGACAAAATGGTGTTACAGTATGAGAAAAGAAAGACATGATTAACAAATATTAAATAATGTGTTTAGGAGGAGGAAAAAATCTGATGGAAAAGGTTTAGGAAATAAATATTAGTACATCAAGAAAGCCACCATGTACTTTTTAACCGTGTAGGTATGTCTTTGACTGTGAATAATTTTTATTTTATTTTTGTTAATTAATTGGTTCAGAGCACAAATGAAGAGAAGATGTCAACACTAAGAGAGCCTACAGGCTCTGAGTGAAGAAATGGTCTTCGGAAATGAGATGTCACTGAGAGCTGTCTGTTCTGCACATTTGCTCCAAAGAATGAACACAAAAAGATGCCGAACATGGCCAGAAACATGACAGAGGGTGGTGAAGAATGGGAATGAAACATAATGACATTGGACCCAGTGTTTGAGGCAGAGAATTTAAGTGGAAGTGAGATTTCATTGTCTCATCTGAGCCAAAGCATGGCAAGGGCAAAAGAAAAGTGAAGTAATATATGATACACTGTATAAATACTATATATTAGCAGCGGATAATCTTGATGCAAAGGAAATGCAGATAAGAAAGTAAAAGGAAGTAAACATTTATACACATATTAGTGTTGGAACACTCAAGCTATTACCATATATAAAGATGTAAATCAGAACTGAAGGCAGCCAACCTCTTAATATTTTCTTTTTTTTGTGTGATTGACTCCCCCAGAGTTTTACAATTTTAACATTTCATATTAACATTTTAAAATTCCCATTCCTGAAACTAAATAAAAACATTAATGGTGAGAGAGCAAAGTTATATATAATTGCAAAAAGGCTTCCTCTTCAGTATGGGTTTTTAAAAATCCGTTTATATTTTATTGTGTTTACATCACCATAGTCTGTCAAAGTTTGATTTAGTTCTTCTTGCACTCATGCAGTCAAGTAATTCTCATGTCCTTAAGGCTTTTGCTTCTTGCTGAATTTAGCACAATCAAATCATTCCTGTGAATCATAACTAGTTCCACTGTGTCGGAACAGATCTGTTCAAAGGATGACAAAGCATCCTAATATATATTTCAATCTGTCAAATCCATTCTAACTTTAATTAACAATTTATGATGAGGGAGCATTTTAATATAATTTTTGTGCACATCTCAAATTGTATTAACAGGACACATAATTAAGCTTCACTGTTGCTAAAACTTATTCTAGCAATAGTTTACACAAAAATAACATAAGTACATTTTATGAGAAAATTAGGATTTCGAGATTGCAGCCATGGTTTTAGATTTATGGCTCTATAGCCCCAAAAGGCCAAAAGCTGATATCATGCAAACTGAGTACCATCCATGTGAGTGTGCATGTGCATGAAGGTTTCTGTGTGAGGGTAAATGTAAAACTTCTAGTAATGTTGAACATTCAGATTCATAGTGACCACACAAAATTTGTTCTAGTCTTATTTGCTTCAATTTATTCAGATTTTTAGTAATTGCTGTTCGTTGAAAAGAAGTCAGTGGAAAAAGTGGAAAGATGGGAAAATCTGATGACTGTCACTGCAAGAGTAAATATTCTGCATCGTCTTTGTCGAATGAGTCCCTCTCAAAGGAGAAGATGGGCATCTTCTCTAGCAGCAGATCTAGAGGTTCTGATCATGGATAACCTAAATATCCAAGACAATTTACCAGATCATTTGATAAAATAATCATTTCTATTGTTAATGATTTTTAACTAATAATGCTCAACTGAAGCTATTGATAGTAATAATAATGGTAAGTGTTGATGTAAGATTAAGTTATTGAGGAATTTCTGAACTTCAAGTGTAAAATCTAAAAATGATCTTACACAAACGATGATGAAATTCTGCTCCAGAGTATTGCCAGAAGAGGCCCTAAAGCACAAATATTTCTCTCCATTTAATTTGTGTGGCTTTCAGAGCTAGCTGAACATATGAATTCTCAAAGCCAAAGCACAAGGCAATGACAGTGATTTGGCAGACAAGGCTACTTTTAGTAAATTATATAATACTGAGTCTAATCAAATTTCTGTTAGTTTCTGACAATGAAAAAATGGTGTATGGGAACACAAAAGCTATATATCGGTTATAATAGTGATCCAGTTCAATGCAAATGCAATATATCAGAACATATATGGTAGGAGCAAGGCGAGATGTGGGGTCATGTGCTGAGTGTAGGGTAAATGTAAATAAATAGTGCTTTATTGTTCCAAAATAAATCAATCTCAGTATGATATACATTCTTAGACAATATCATACCTTATATAGCATGTAATGACATTTTGCCTGAAAATACCATTGTATTATTTCTTGCCCAGCCCCCATCCCTGATTCAATCCACCATCCACTGTCCATCAGCCACTATCCTTGCTGATATCACTTCATGATATGGCACTTCTTCACTATCACCATATTCAAAATAAATATGGACAGCAGCCAGATGGTAAATGTTTTTGTTTGTCAGACACATTGCTTGCAGCTCTAACAGATCATTTTTTGTCTCACCAGCTGAAAGATTTGCTTCCCATATTTCTTATTATTATGCAAACTGGGACAGAAGAAATTACATTGGGATGCATATCCCTGGATGTAACAATATGTGCCATGATCTATTAAGTTATGACTGTTCCTTTGGTCTCTTTTTTGCGACCAACAGTCCAAAACCAAAAGAGAAAACAACCTAATGTTTGGTTTGCCTCAAGTTAAATAGCTCAGACAAATTCTGTGTTTGGTCAATTTAGTTTTGGGGTTAGTTATTGAATTTAATAATGATAGTGTAGATTTCCATCCATCCATTATCGTTACCGGTTTTTCCCTAATGGGGTCGCGGAGAGAACTGGAGCCTATCCCAGTGGTCAACGGGCGAGAGGCAGGGTACACCCTGGACAGTCTGCCAGTCCATCGCAGGGCCTAGTGTAGATTTATATTTCGCATTATATTTCAAAGTATATCTATATATATTCCGTAGCATAACTTGTAGAACTTCTAGTAAAGTAGCAAGTACCTGTATCAGGTGCACTCACAACAATGCATGTGTGTTCTGTAATTCAAGGGTAAGCTGAAATGAAAACTATGGTGAGACAACTATTGAGTTGCTCCCTCATGTGGTCTCCCTCCTCCTTTCCTTTTCTTCACCCCCTACCTTTCCATAGACTGTCATCTAATTAGGGGACTCTTATTGCTTTAATTGATGTGGACATGAGCAGGCAAACACTAACAGGAATACGCACACACACACACACACACACACACACAGCCATCTGATCCACAACTACTGTCTACCATGGTTGGACTATGGAAATGTGGGGATATGGTGCAGGGAGTGAAATGTGAACATAAGTGACAGGAGCAGACCTGCAATTATGTGCCAGGAAGGAGGAAGGACAGACAGGGATGGAGGAGTGGGAAGTGGGTTGAGGGTGATTTAATCCAAGCCCATTCTGAGAGGGTTGTGTATGTCTAAAGCTTAAAGACAAACACAGGCCTCAAGGCTGAGAGCACAAGAAATTATTGAGATAAATAACCATCTCTCTATTTGAATTCAAATGTAATTGAACGACTCTAAATGCAAGGTATACACTGTGAGCATTTTTCAGTGCTTTTCTGGTGTTAGTATCAGTACTTTTTGTGCTCTTTTTATTTTACATTATGTATGGCAGACTGCATTGTCTGAGGTTTCCTCTGACTCATGTTTACATCCTTGTCAGCTGAAGTGCTGATCCGTATTCACTGTTGCTGTTCCAAAATACACTGATCAGTGAGAGATATTTGGTTTAGATTAGCCATCATTAAAACTGGAGCACACTCATATTACGGTCATGAAAGAAACACACTAATTCAAGATTTTCCTGCAACTGACCAGAGCAATTAACTAAGATTTGTTCAAAATGTTATTTTATTTTTTCTTCTTTCTGATTAAAGTGACAAAAGATCTTGAAATCGTTAAATCTACTTGGTAATAATGTAACTCACCCAAAGCAGCATTGACCATGTGCATGATTGTGTATTGATTTTATGTTTATGTGCATTGCAAAGTGATGAGCTGCTGTAATGTGCGTGCGACAGAGAGCGGCAGAAGACTGAAAATATATGCACAAAGGTTGTTCATAGATTTAACTATTCTGGAGAGTACACACTTGAACGTGTCCATTATCATACCTGGGTGGCCTATGTTAATACACAGTGGGTAATTCTAGCTTGTGCTGCTGCATTGCCAGTCTAAAAATATAAATTGTTATTATTACACATGTCATGTTGCTGAGATACAGACTAGACATAAAGGTGTGGAATCATTCCTGATTGGTAACTGTACTCTCATTTCAAACCAGTCATTATACGTTAATTATGATGTACATATAATTCTATTTGAGAAAACGCTGAGGCCATAGGAAAAAAAAAAGTAACATTTCAGGCCCTATTTGTTATAACATTTGCACATAGTAGGACCTACTACTAAGTAGGACCTATTACTTTTTTTTTATACTTACTTTGACATAACCACTTGAATAATTGAAATTTTTAGAAAGAGATTTTTTTTAAAAGCTCCATAACCCTGATAAGGAGATGTGTTCTCTTCAGAGACCTCTTACTCCTTTTTGATCGACTGAAGTAAAAGATCATCAATCAGAAATTACCATAACACTACTTTTCTAAGTTAATTGCAGCAAATGCCCAGGAGATTATCAGCTGTGTTGTAAATTTGATGTTAGTGAAACACACAAATCCCCATCATCTGGCTACTGCCCTTTTTGATCAGACATTTAGCCTCAATTAACTCATTATTCTACAGAGACATCGTGCGTATTACAACTTCAACACTCCTTCCTCTGAGACCTCCTAGCAAAAATGTAATATTTTGACTTCAGTTTTTTATGCTTGATGATCTCAAACTAATATCATGGAAGTTGAATTTTTCTTCACACAGAATGTCTCTGAATAAGTCCAAATACTGATAACGTAATAAGCATTACCTTTTTTAATCTGCTGCTAATTATACTTGGATTGTCAGCAGAAAATGCAAGAAAGGGCTAATTACAGTCAACCCCTCATGTATGTAAATCCAGCTTTTTAAGAGTGCATTTGCTAATGTTGATATCAATTACAACCCTAGCTACGGTGGAATCTATTTAAATTGCTTAGCAATATCAGTAATAATACTAGAAATAATGATCCTTTAATTAACCCATTAAAGGCCATAATACAAGTTATACATTTAATTATGTAATTGATTTAGTCTAAATTTGAATATTTTCAATGGTGACACTCCCTAAATTAGATATCTGTACCAAACATGAAGTTTAGGTAACACAAATAGAAGTGAATTATTCTTTCTTTTCAGGTTAGAATTTACAAATAGAAAAAAAGAATATTTAATCATAATACTATTTAGAAATAATTGCTTGCTAATTCTGTTATCTTATTTCTGTTTCCACTTAATTTACTTTAAGTCCCAACCAAGGCCATGGTTTTCAATTTGAAAAAGGTAGAATTCACTTCAGGTCAGGTATGAGTCTGTGCCTCAAGTGGAAGAATTTAAGTATATTTGAACAAGTGCAAACAAGAGATGGACACAAGGATCGTGGCTTCATCAGCACAAAAACAAATCCAACAACGATTTGTTCTTGGAAAGTGGAAGCACACCATAAGCTGCTCCATTTGAAATACTGGCACATCTGTCAATTTTCAACTAGGGTCGCAGGATTTGGGAAGTGACTGAAGGAAAGAGACTAAAAATACAAGCACTGAAAATCATTTTCCTTTTGATAAATCAGCCTTAGCGATTGGGTAAGGAGCTCAACCATCCAAAGGGCGCCTGGAGTAAAGCTGTGTCCTTCTGCACAACCAGTTGATGTGGTGCAGGAAGCCTATTAGGATGCCCCCTGGTCACTTTCTTTTCAGTTTTTCAGGTGCAGCCAACTGGGACAAGGCCCATGAGCAGACCCAAAACTCACTGCAAGGGTTATATTTCACTTCTGGCCTGAGAACACCTCAGGATCCCAAAGAGGAGGTGAGGTTGGGAGCATCACTAGGATAGGGGGTATGTGGGTTTCTCTTCTGCATCTCAAGCTTTCCTAACCGAGTTTTGTAAGAGCGAAAGATGAAGGCTGTATTTTACACAAAACTTTAACATATTGGCCGTAATGGGAACAGTTGAATTTTATTGTGATAAATGACTGCTTTTGGAAATAGGTCTTGATTATTCCCAAATGAAAAGACGTGAACTTTCATTATCAGACACACTGAAAAAACATTTTACAACAATATGCGCATGATCGCATGGAAACTAGGGGTTGTTTCCTTAAAGACACAAAGCATAGCCTCAAAAACGTGAATATTTATTCATATATCACATGTAAAGAAATTGTCTTTGGTTTTATCTTAAGAATGCCAAATTGAGTCTATGGTATGAAAGAGACAGAGGGAAATGTAATCGACTTCCAAGCTGGACAACTAGTTAGCGAGATTAATGTGTGGTTAGGCAGGCACATAG
Organism: Menidia beryllina; assembly: GCA_013363375.1. Classification (NCBI taxonomy): domain Eukaryota; kingdom Metazoa; phylum Chordata; class Actinopteri; order Atheriniformes; family Atherinopsidae; genus Menidia; species Menidia beryllina. The sequence goes on from JABUIW010000162.1 coordinate 76,934, forward strand.
GGAAACAACCAATCAATTCAAAAGGGTGATTTACACAAGCACAGGTAAATACATGACCAGTGGACAGACTGTGGTGAAATTAATCATGCAATATGTTTTGGACAAGTCTGATAACAATGCTGGGCTCCTACTTTTAGGGGTTCGAACGGTCAGGGATTGGGGAAGCAAAAATATCAACGGTCATCTCAGTTTGTTCAAAGGAGTCCAAAGGAAAATTATAAACTGTCAGTGTGTCTAACCTTGAAATAATAAACAATCGCAATTTCTGAAGTATTGTTCTTTTGGCGAATGTTAAATATGTATTTGTTTTTAAAAAAGAAAATAAAAAAAGTAAGAAAATAAAGACTGGCCTGCAAAAACAACAGAGAGAGAAAAAAAATCCAGGAGTTGAGAGCAAATCATTTCCCTCCAAATACGTAAGAACAAACACAAATTTCAAGACGTGCACACAGAACACAGCTAATGGAACAAGTAAGGTCAGGACTTCAAAGAATTACAGCCAGTTAGGAAGCATCACTGCAGAGTCCTTATTTCAAAGTAATGTCCTTTACAAGGATCTTGTTTTGGGACCCACGGTATTTCTCATGGTGCTTTCAACAATTCTCCAAAACAGAAACACGCTTTGACTGAAATGCAAACAAGTTCACAAAATGTATTTTCCAAGTTTTTCTTTGTTCTCTGACTCAAGGCTATTTTGTGCCTATTTTTAAGGTTTTGAATGTGGTTATATTTGTGCATGCATGATTTGTTGATAATGAGGTCTCCGCACTCGATTTTCAATTAATTAAATCAAAGGCATGTTTTTTTAAACCAAAATCTCTTTTTTTTTCATTATTTCATATCAGTATGAAAAGTCTGCCCAAAACTACAGCTTATATTTTAAGCCCATTGCTCACATCAAATCAGTCTTTTTTATCCTTTGACTTGTTTCCTTTTATCTGCTTAAGTAAGACGTTGGATAGAGGGATTCCATAGTTATAATAAAATTAGGACAGTTTATGTGGTTCTCATGCAAATGTCCATAAATAATTTTGACATGTAGTATGAGATCTAATCACTTGTCTAAGGGAGCGTGACAATTTATTGTATGACCTGCATTTTGACACAGGGCGATTTGGTCTTACTGTGTCAAAAAATGTCATATTTAAAAGGGATGCATTACAAGAAAAATATATGCAGCTATGACATTAAATAATTGCCTATTAATGTATTTTGGCTAATCCCTGTTTATTCAGGAGTAATTCAGTCAAAGGCCAAAAATATTCACTGACACTCTTAAACTTGTATTCTCCATGTAAGGTTCTCCATGAAAAATGTGGTCTAAATCATCTAACTGTTAAGTAAAGTGAGTTCATTCATATTTAAAATGTTATTCCCTCATCAGTGGTTTATTTTGACAAATAAATGTCTTTTGTTTTGTTTTTTTGTCCACGGATAGTCTTTGCAACTGAATCTCCACTGAAAATATAAAAATATACCATCAAATAGAATTACAAATTGAAGAATATCCAGAGAAAAATAGTGGATGGGTTTCAGCATACTTTTCAAAAGAAGTTGTGGTCAACTATCAAACGCTGACACACGCTCACTGTTCAAAAGAAAATGTGTGAGATCTCATCAGATGAGTCATCCAGGCAGATATGGCAAAGTTGCTTTTCATCCTAAAACAGTTGAAAGCTCTTTTGCTGTGTACTGTACTGAAGGACTTGTTTTGTTTACCCGATTTTCCACAAAAAAAAAAACAAATAACATATAAATACCATAAATAGAAGTTCCATTTTGTCCGTGTGTTCCCATCTGTGTGTGTGTGCACCACCGTGGAGATGCAAGGGTTTTATACATGCCCTTTTTGTTGCAATGTTTTGTTTGAGACGTTTAAAAGTGCGTTACATATAGTTTCTACCCTTCAGTGCTGACAACTGCAATATTACAGTGCCAAAAACACCATACCTTATTTTGCTGTTCAGGTTCATTACATACTATGAGTGTGTATATACAAATAAAGTCTCTCAGTACGAGTAGCAGTTTTTGTTATGTAGAAATATACAAGTAGCGTAGATCTAATGGATGATAACCTTAAATATAACGTGAGTGATGAAATAGTCACATGGTAGGATTTTTAAAGTTTCCATTTCTTAATTTTTAAAAACGACTGATGGATATCTGGCCATGTGAATTCTTCAGTTCTGTGACATTAAAAGGTTTGGCTAAATTAAATTTGTACCTTGCATGAATGAAAATCAGTATGTGCACATTTAAATTATTTGATTGCACTCTAAAATCTAGTCCAAAATTTGACTGAAAATGTATTCAAATTGCTTAATGAAAAGAGGAATTTAATAAATCAACACCCTTCCCTCAGTGATTGTGATGCTGGTCAAATCACAGGTCACATAAGCTGTGATTAAAAGACTAAATCAATGAAAGCAGATGCTATAATTACAATTTTGATTTGAACTAATTGTCAGATACCATCTATGTGCATATGATTGTACGACTTGAGGACAACATACTGAAATTTAATGACCATACCTTCTTGCACAGCCTGGAAAGGGTTGTTCCCATCAACAAATTCTACAGATATGGTGATCTTTTCCGTCTCCAGGATCTCATTGTTCAAATTGAGATCTGCCACCGCAAGACGAAACACTTCATCATCTTTCCTTGCCGACTCATCAAAGATAGCACCTGTTGAAAGAAAAGTGAAAATATCTATCAGAATTTTAGATAAACTGGATAAAGTTCAACATTCGCTTCCTGTGAAAATTGTCCAGATAACAAAACCTCAGTAAGCCTTGCTGAGGTCCATAGTAAAGTAAAATGTGAAAAGGGGAAAAAAAGCATTCACAGATTCATACATACCCTGTCAATGATACCAAGAGGATTCACAGTTTAAATAGCAACTTAAAATCAAATGACAGAAAATGTGTTTCATTGTGATTTGAAGCATGTAGCTTCTGTATAGGAAAATAGGTTTGAATGAGTCCTATTTTAGGGTGAGTCACTCCCAATAACAGGACACCCTAAATCAGTTAAACTGCTGCAACACTGGGGAGATATAAAGAAAAAAAATGAATATGCAGCAGTATTTGTAGCAGTTGATAAAGCTGACAGTAATCAATGCTACAGTAGTTGTACAATTAAATGTCAGCCTGCCTGCAGTGCTACCGAGAAAAAGGAATGAGCTACCACAGGGTACCTTACACTGTTGCATACAGTTAACCTGGTATTGTGGGTTTTTTCCAAGTATTCTATTCATTTTTTATTCTTCTGTTCTCCTTTTAGCCCAGTTTTTAGCCCTGAATCCATTGATCCTCTAACTGTGCAAACCCCTAACATCTTTCCACTGACTGGAAAATAAGCCTCATATAGTGTAGATGTGTGTGTTTGTGCATGTGTTAAGTCTCAGATTGCCAATTTCATTAATAACTAGGCTGCGTTGGCTGTGGGCTGTGTTTGACCACATATAGAGCCATGCTTTTGTAATTGGTTGTGTACAGTTTGGCGTAAATACGACTAACGTTATGAACTAAATATCGTACAGTAAAAACTCTGGGCAAATGTGCTCATTTCCTTGTATGGACAGAGCACGTGCAGGCTGAAATCTCCCTAAACAGTGAAATAATCCCGCCAAACAAAAACATGACCCAATTCAACTCAGAAAAGGACAGGTAAGGTCAGTTCATCTTTTAAACACACATCTAAATCAAACCACCTGCTGTTTGACTGCAGTTAAGATCACTCATCCATCTGCCTCTTCATCAAAAGCCTCATGAAATATGAATCGCTCTATCATTTGATGCCTCAGCATCTTGAAACTGTAAAATTCCCCACCACTGATTGTGTCTCAGTGGTTTTATAATCATGCAGTATAGATGAGGTGAGACAAAAAAGTCCTGGACAAAGAAATCAAGCAAAACACAAAGAAATTAACTATTCTATTAGAGTTGAATAATGAATGGGCTACAAATGAGTTTTGGGTTGACAGTGCTAGGACAGGATTTGTCCAAATTTCTAACTAGACATATATGGACAGTCTCAGACTGTATACTCAAAGTGGGAGTGGATGGAAAAGATTGGTTTCAATCATACATTGTTACTTAAATCAGTCTGAATTCTTTTTAAAAAATCTTATTTTATCTACCACTTAAATGATATCACTAACCACACTGCAGGGATGTTTGAGACGTGTCAAAAGAAGAAGAAAATCTTTGTCTTATGTGTTGTAAAAATAGATCAAATGTTGTTGTTAAAATATCAATTTTTACAGTGGAGCAGAACAAATCCTACATGACTCCTTTAATCTAGGTTTCCAAAGTAATGTTTCCATGGTGATGTGTTTCACACTTTGGTATGTATATATGGAGGTTTCTTTCTTTTTTTTTTTCATAATCTTTTTGACATACTGTAGATACATATCAGTGGAAGATATTAATTAGCTACGTCCCTTCTTTCCATTCCCTCCATATTTTTCTGGTTGACTGCCATTTTTCTAGACTCATCTTTTTATTTGAAAATTGCTATAAGTAACAACCATACAAACCTGTCTCAGAAAGATGCTTTTTTTTTTTTTTGATAATTAAGGAGAATAAGAAGAAACCAGAAACTTTCATTTAGAGTCTACAGGTCGTGACACAGATTTGAGCCGTTAAATGAATGCATTTCAAACATTGTGATGTAGAAAATCTATTGGATGTTTAGTATGCAGCCGTGCACATGCGCACGTCTGCAAAGATCGTCTGAAAGAAAAAAAGTAACAATTGAGGGACAACAGAAGATGAGTGATTATTTTTCCTCTGTGCATACCATTTCAGAATAATATCCCCATATGCTGAATTACAAACTCAGACACACACAGGTGTGCACATACACAATCAACTCACAAAATCCTGCCGCTTCCTCCTTTCTGGTAATGTGATTGTGAGCACAAAAGGCAGACGTCGCAACATAAATCAGCTGGGAAATAAAAGTACTGAATCTTGCTCCATACAGACAGCCCAAGGGCAGGTGTAGACGCACAAACATCGACACACACAGTAGGTGAGCAGAGACAGTAAATCATTTTTCCAAATCATCACTTCCACGACATCAGCATCCTCAACGATTGTCATTTTAAACGACCCGAAATCATTTGATCAAGAAGTATTGATCAGAGATTCACCAGCGGTCTTTTCTTTGGTATTTTACTTTGGCATTGAGAAAAAGGCAATGAACAACTTATTTATCTACTTAGTGCCAAATGATCCCCGGGGATTGATGGGGGGATGCTGGAGGTAAAAAAAAAAAAAAATTGTTGCAACCAAGAACTGTGCATAACTAATAAACCTGCCAGGAATACTTCCTTCTAAAATTTTTCCGTTATACTGGCAAAAACAAGCTTCAAAAGTCAAAGTATGTAGATAAATGCGTTCAGGAATATTTATTAATTTATCAGAAAATACCATATTCAAGGCCTTTGACAAACTGTTCTTCCCATAAATAAAGTGTTTCAGTGGACTTATGAGTTTTACATTCCCCATGGCATATAGAACATTGCACGTTTGTGATGTTCTAATGATCAAAACATGGATAGCCAGACACAAACTCTTTGTAAGATACTGACCCAAAGCTAGTAGATATGTGATACGGCATTTAAAGGAGGTATAACACAGTTTTATCCAGTCCATTCAACTGGTGACAACATTTGTATAAATGTTTAGTTAAGTAGCTAGTTGGCTGTAATGGAAAATTTGACATTACAACAGATAAAGAGGTAATGGTTGAATGGGATTACTACAAAAGATTCTAAAGGGGAACACAATTATGTATTTTCTGTATTTTTATAAAATGTATGTTTTCATTTTATATATTTTGATGAAGTGGAAAAAAATACCCGCTAAACCAACATAATACAACTCAATTCCTGGGGAAATGAAGAAATTAAGATTGGGCATCATCAATTGTAGACTTATTATGTTCCACAATGTATAAAAATTGAGTGATTATGCCACCTCCATCTCATGATAATGATTAAGTACTGAAAGGTATAAGTGTTAAGATGGGGTTTTCTGCCCTTTTCTTTAAAAAGAAAAAAATATATCAAAAGAAGTGGGTGATCTGGAATAAGATGGCCATTCAGGTCACTGACTGCATTCAAGTTGCCATCTGTTTGCCTTATCTAAGGTAAAACTGCTCAGAGCTATACTCTATCTAAATCAGTTGCTTCACCTGCCTACTGCTCATACTTGGCAAATAATAAATATATTGAATTAATCACGTATGGTTCAACTACATGTACACTTGTATGTATGTACACATGTGTCTCAATACTTAAGAGGAAAAGAGGTATGCCAAAGATTCCAGTGTATTCCATAGTGCCTTAATGGAAAAAGTCTAGTAATCCAAACATGGAAAAGTTAACTACCGTAATTCTTCCACTTTACTTCTTTCAACCACCACGTCCCCTATTTCTCTCTCCCTTCACCTTCATTGTTGTAGGTGTGTAATTTAATGTTTCACAGTTGAGGTGGAAAGAAGGCAGGGGAACTTGCTGTCATTATTCAGCAGTGCTCCTGTCACACATAGCCATGCCAAAGGTCACGCTTTCTTTGCCTCAACTTTCCCTGTCTTATCTCTTCTTCTTGCATTGTGCAGTCGGAAAGCTTCCCTCCTCCCTTAAAAGTAAGGCAGATTTTTTTCATCCACATGAATAAGCGTGCGCTGAGTGGGTGAAGGAGTCGTCATATTTCTACCATCATTAGCAAGTAAGTTAAAACTAAACTGAAAATCCCCAATTCATCTAAATAATTTATCTTTTGTTCTTTTGATTATCAGATGTACTTCTCTTTTCAAAACTCGTCAAGAGTTGTCGCTAAATGATGATTGACCTCTATATAACCAGCTGATGTTTCCTGATGTTTTATCTTAATCATACTCAAATGTTTGCTCTTTGTGTGCAACTGACTTCTCATCTTTTTTGCTTTTCCTGTCAGCCCTTGACGGACTTTGGCAAGGTCTAGCTTTTTTGCAAGCCACAGCTGACTCAGCTCCCATCTGGCCAGGCTTACTTGGCCATCTCAAAATAGTAGAGTAAGCGGCAAGGGGCCAGATCTTTAAATATACGTAAGCTCAAGCCAACATATAGGCAAATGGTGATTAAAGTTATAGAAGTTTACCTTTTAAATTATCCTTGTTGTAAATTCAGTATACCTGTGTAACCTTGACAACTCCAGTGTAATGTTCGCAGGATTTTTCTGCTCATCCATTTTGTCCTACTTCACAACTTGTTGCATAAAACAAGTTGCCTCCCACTTTACAGCTCTGAATGCTGAAGCAATTCTCATTCTCCACACATTCCCTCCAACACATAACCTCTCCTTTGAATTTCTCTTCTCATCTTTCCTATAACACAGACACCTTACCTCGGTCTCTCTGCTGCTTTATAGTTAAGTTCACCTATTCATTGGCCCCTGCCTCTTCATCACATCTTTGTCATGGCCTCATTCCATTTCAACCAATGATCCTCATCTCTCCCCATTTATCTCCACCCCCCTCCTTTTTGGCTTGTCCATTACCAATCTCTCCTTGGTTTGCTCTCTGCTTTCTACATCGTTCTCTTCATGTCACCATCTTTATCCTCTGTTTATTATTGCCAGTCTCATCTTCTCACCCTAAATGTCTGGTCATTTATCTTTTTACCTGCAAAATAAAAAAGTTCTCACTACCAACATGGAGGAAACAACAACTGCTTTGGTAGAAGTAAATGCAAAACCATTAGCGAAAAGACCAGGGAATTAAAGACAGCTTCCGAAAATCACGCTAATGTTGTGACAAAGAAAGATTACAATCAGAGTTATTATTAATCAAATCATATATATATCACTTATCTCACTGACTGGATTTTTTTCATCTATTTTGGAAACAATGTGCTTTTAAATTTTAGCTCACTAAAAGGCTCCAATTTACATGTGTATCAAAAAGTATGAAAAAGTTCTGCAGCAAATTACTTGTTTACATTCAACAAATATACAGCAATGAAGAAAGGGGGTAAAAGCAAAGATTAAGCATATCAAAATGTATGCAAATTTAACCTAGCTTCTGGGCCCCATGCCAGACTTTTTGAGAACCTAGAGCCATTTAGCAGACATTCCTAATCCATGCAGAATATTTAGGGGGATTTTGCCTGAAGCTCTGACAACAATCTCAAGATCTGTATCCATCATAAACATCATATTATATTTCAGGGAATGACTAAATTTATAAGATCCCCTTTCTTGGCCCCTCCTGCCTTTAAACTAAATCTCTGCGTCTGCAGACATTTATATTCCTTCCATGCAACTCTTCAACCAGGTGCAATCAGGTCCAATCCTCATCTCAATTCCCAATAGGTGAAAGTTACAAACTCCCTCCTGTTTGTCTTTCCTTCTTTTACTTCCTCCTTTCTCACACATCTCAACTAATTATTTTATACTTCCTTTTGTTTTCTTCTTCTCGTGTCATTTTGTTTTCTTCCATCATAAGTCTCTCCTGTGCCTTTTCCAAGTACACACACACACACACAGAAAAGAAAAATAAATTCCAGCTTCACCTGCCATCATCTGGCAATTTCCTCATTTCTTGTATCTTTTGTGTTTCCTTTCAATCACACTCACAACTATTCTCTGGTTTTCTTTTTTTCTCTGAACTGTCTGCCCTTCTTATCCTCTATATCCATCAAATATTTATCAGTAATGTCCAGCATAATTTTGAACGTGTATTTATATGTCCCTCTTTATATACCATGTTAGGCTTCCATGTCTGTGCTCCTCTGTTAAGGCACATTCTCCAATACCAAAGACCAATGAGTCAACAAACAAAATATAGAAAAATCAGAAGAAAAAAAAACAACTCTTCACCAAGAAGCATTTGTAAAGAAATTATGGACTTAAATAAGGAGCACAGTGCTCATGTTTGTGCAATTATTTATCCTATTTTTCTCTTGTTCCTTCATTAAGGCTGTATTATTCATTTGTTCCTAACTATTATGTATCAGCTGTCCTCATTTTCCTTCTAACTTCCTCTTTCTCTCTTTTGTCTCCATTCATCTCTCAGTCTGATGAAATACAACTTCTCTCTTGCTCTTTTATTTCTTCTGTATCGCAGCCTTAATCTGGATCTCTTTACCTCTCCTTGAGAACATCTTCACCCTCACAGATCACCTTCTGTTTCACACCTGCACTCATCACGCTCGTATGCCTCACTAATACACACACTCATTACAAACACTCAGCAGAGTGTCAATTAAAGAATAAAAAAATATCCCTCTTCATCTCTAAACCTAGAAACAAAGGTTGATCCTACTAATCAAGCTGATATCCTGATGAATCCACATGTGTATTAGTACACAGATACAGTTAAGTTAGAGGGTTAACAGACTGCAGGATAAGTATTTGTGATTTATCAGAAGGTTCTTTGATATTCAGCCATTACTAAAATTATAGGTAGACATGTAGAGCAAATAACCTGTTTTTGAGTTTTGTCTGGGATTGCAAAGAATTTAGAAATCTTGTGTTAAATAGGTAAATATTCAGATATTCAAGGACTCCGAAGCAAATCAAGAAGGCTTTTAAAAATATGAAGTATGAATGCTGTAAATCAGTGAAGGTCTTAAACTTGGCTAACTGCTTTTGTTGTTAGTTGTGTCGAAGACACAAGAAGAGTAACAGTATCCGGCAGTCATAGCTATAATTGCCAATGATTAATGATTAATGAAGCAGTGTAAGATTCTTCTTATTCAATATTATGTGTCAAAATCAAATTAAAATAAACTGTCAAAATGAAGATCCATGCTGGTAAAATGAGCACATCCAAAAACTTAATTGATTAGTTTATATTATCACTCTTCAGCAACCTGCTAGGGTGATGTTTTGTATTCAGAACAGGTATTATGTACAGTATTTAACATCAATTAAGGTATAAATAAGTGTATAAATAAAAAAGTGTGTTGCTCATGTCTAATAACAACGAACAGCCATGTGAATACTCTTATGTCATTTTTGACAAGCTGTCTCCTGCCAGTGATCACTTGGTAGCTATGTTTTTTTTTTCAAGTTATCATATATGCATGATATTTGATCAGCCAGGACCAAAAGCTTCCATGGTGCCAGCCAAACAGCCAGCAAGGGGAGTTCATTTAAAAGCCAGCATGTCAGCAGATACTCCCTCCACACACACATACAGATAGCTCCAAGAGGCTGCTGTTTTATTCATCATTGCAGTAAGGTAGGTGGCCCTCTGGATTCAACACCCACAAACTGGTGTATGTGAGGCCTAGGTGGTGGGGCGCGTGTCTGTGTTTTTATTGGTTTATATGGAAGCGTTTAATGAAACCAAATGTGTGTGTGTGTGTGTGTGTGTGTATATGTATATATATATATATATATATGTATATATTACAGTATACATTCTACAGTTTTAAATGTTTAGTAATGTTTTCCTCTCAGCGTCAGTGATATTCAAAACTATAAAGAGGAATGTGGAAGTCACAAAGCAGCTATGTATAAAAACCTTTTAAAATGTGCTTCATTTCAGGATTACACTTATAGAACGGCTGCAGTGTCACCACAAAGTATTTTCAAAACATGGTTGACCGACAGAAAAACTGAGACGTCTATGAGAGCATTGACATGCCATTTGAAAGGATACCTCAAAAAGTTGGAAACCTCATATTGTAAGGTTTTGACATTTTCTGACGGACAAACACACACACTCACTTATTCAGAGCACTTAAGGCATAACTACACAGTAAATCTGGCTGCTACAGATAACAGGAAAAGCCAGCTTAGTGGCAAAATGTAACACGGTGTACCTGTTTTCTGGTGCTTTTCATATATTTCCTGCTTCTAAATAAACTTACTCAATTTGAATCTAAATAAATTGGAAATAAAGTTAAATATGCAACATACACTTAGTCATAAAAACTATGCAGCCGTGTTTGGGGAACTGGCTGAATTAAAGCAGCTTTGGCACCAAAAATAATACATCATTAAACATTTAGCCTTTCAGAAAAAATTATATGGCCTTCAGGGAATCATCTAAAAATTGTAGCAAAATAAGCCACAAATACTGGAATTTAGTGAAGAACTTCAAGTATGAAGAAGTCCCCTGAACAGTGGGCAATGTTTAGCACCAGCGACACAAACTGTTGAGCATGACTGTAAAAGTCCATGTGTGATGGATGGAAATTAGAATGAATTTCCTGTTAAGGAAAAAAGGCAAAATATGATCATTTTGGACAAACACACGATTAAAGGGTTAAATCCTCTGTCGTTGCATGTAATAAAGTCATCTCACAAAAATGAACTGATCTCTTCTCACCACCTGTACCTTTTTAACTATAACACTTTGTTTCAATATGCAGGTTTGTCTAAACCTATGGCCACAAACTCAGTGCTTACAATCTGCCATGTTTCAATTATTGCTCCCAACGGATAGCCCTTCCAACTTCTACAAAAGGAAATTATGGGAATTAATGGCACAAAAGGTTGTTGCCCAATATAAAATAATGTAAAAATGACATGACTTTATAATAAAATCGGCTCATTTTTGGGTGTCAGTCCAACACAGCAGCACTGACGGAGACCTGTTTCTCAGTGATCGTGTTGAATGATTTTAAAAATTCTTAGTTTGAGGTGCTTTGGTTAATACACTTGCCTCTAAAAGCAAGTAACAAAACATCTGTAATTAAAGTCAAATTACCTGATAACGATGGTAGCAGCCCTTTTTTTCACGGATCTCAAAAGAGAGGCTGTTTTTTATAATAGTTTCTTTTCCTTATCTATTAACAGCAAAACAAAAGGAGTGTGTTATGTGTAAATATCAAAGATGGCAAAGGCTAGGTACAGACAAAAAAAGAACAGAAGCGTCAAAGGAACAATATTTCTAATCCTAAATGTTCAGTTTCATCATTTAGGAGTTAATCTTGTGACACACTGACTGAGATTTAGCCGTATGGTAAAAATAGCCACCTAAATAGTACAAAGAATAAGCAAGTAGACTGCAAATATTTCAAGAATTATGTTGTAAGCATTATGATTTTGAGAGTAGTGCATTTCCAAAGCCATCTGGAATGCAATGCATGCAAATGAATCCAGGATGTTTGAGTTTGAGATGCCAATCTGTTTTCAGCCATGTCCATCCAGGTTCGACAAGGTTAGATAGCACAGGAGATCGTTAAGGGGCACTTTAGAATATTTATCCTATGTCCTTGACCCAGAATGCATATTTCACACTTAAATCCCAACAGTCGGGTTCTTGTATGTTCATCACTTAGAATACTTCACTAAGAGTTGTGCATGTACTCACTAATAAGTGTAGATTTTGTGTTACATCCAAAAGCTGGAGAGTCAAAGAGTAGGACTAAATTGTCAATTTTATGTTGACAATTTATGTTTTATGTTTAATCAAACATACCCAAGAAAAATGACTGGTGTGCAACGATCAAAAGTCGCTCTTCCTATGCGTATCTCAATTTCTTATTTTTAATAGTTTGGCCCCAAAAGTAAGGAAAGTTCAAAATAAAAAGTATAGACACAATAATGCAAGTGCCTGTCATACCACACATCCACGTGTGGTATTAAGCTGAAATAAAACTACAAGCTTGTCGATACTGGGGTCAGTTAGTTTGTTCTCTATAATAAATAAAAAAATCTGGTGTTTAGTACTTTTGGAACAGGTTCAACACTTTAATTCTCAAACATCCTTTGAATTCCCTTCAGCTGTGCATTTTACGGACTAAAGGTGATCATGCTGAATGTGCCATCAGCGCTGTAATAATGTAAGCCAAGCTGCCTGTGGGTGCGTCCCTGTGATTTAAAAGGTGGCTGTTTTCTCATTATCTATGGCTAACTATAAACTCAACGGCGGTGAAAATGGTAAAAGGTTTTTTTTTTTTGGAACAGAAGCATGAGCACCCACACATTCCGTCCATTATTTGAAGGGTAAGGAACTGTATCACAGTTGCTCTGGAATATAAAGCTCCATTATTCAAGTGTAACCAAGTAGTGTGATGATACTCCAAGCCTAAGGTCATAAGGTCACAGTTGCAGTTTGTGGAACCTCAGCATTTCATCCAAATTTCTACCATCAAGCATAAGGCAGATTCGGTTTGACCTAATCCACATGCTTACGCTTGCATTTAACTATAGTCATTCCAGATAAAGAAATGTTGCCAGTACAACAACGTGCAGCATACTAACAAAAGTTATTATGTCAAAAAAGATGAGAAGCTGTAATAACTGTCTAATTCTAACAAAATAGTTACATAAAATAATCTTTGATGAATTGATTAATCAAAATATATATCAGTATTTATTTGGAATTCTCATGGTTTATTGTGCCTGTTTGTCAGGGTCTTAGTAACAAATGTCTAAAGGTTTGTTAAGCCAATGAACCATTCAGTTGTATAACATAGTGATGGTATTCACGGTGGGTTCATTATGCCAGACCACACACTGACATTGAAGTTGAATATCAGTGCAGTGCAGACAGTAAGGCAGTTGTAAAGGAAGGAAGAGGCTGTAAACAAGCAGCTTTACAGCATGGAGAAATGACACAGCGTCAGTGGTCTGTGGAATTGTGGTCAAAGAAAAGCTATAACAGGTAATAAGTGAACGATGATGAATGTGAAAGCCAACATATGAGGAGGATTATATGGTCGCTGTATCGAAATAGAATTTTTTAATCTCAGCAACTGCCTGCACATTTGTGAACAATATTGTGGTGGCCTTTTAAATTGACTTTTTGTAATTCACATGTTCTATTTGATTTTAAGTAGTTAAAATAAATTTCAGTTTGTAAAGAAACATACTGAAATTAATTGTTTGTAATTATGATTTATTTGGTAATTTTTGTTTTAGTCCTCCTATTAATTTGGGGGAGTAAGAACACACCGGGTGTGTGTGGAGGGGGGTTGTGGTTTGTTTGTGAATGTCAGGTGAGATGACGGGAGGTTTGGGGACAATGATTTTTTTTACCACACCACACTTTTATATTACTTCTTACCACCTTTTTGACTTTTAATTTTCATCAAAGTTATAATGACATTTTGGTTATTATTTCCCTATGATTTTACAAGAAATAAAAAGAAAGTGCGCCAAGAACACAAATCAGCCTTTTATTTCTTGGAAGAATTTGGTTTGGAAATAAAAAAAAGGCCATGATAGATATGTTGTACAACGTTATGATGAAATACAGCCTGACTGAACAATTTTTCAGCTCATTTATCACAGGGTACCTTTAATAGGTGCGTAAACAAGATACGTGAGCAAACATAGGATGAAAAACAGCAGCTGCAACACAGATTAATGATATGCTAATATGTGCTCTTCCCAGGCGTTTCTTATGATAATTAGCCATGTGGAACTATTTTCTGCTAGGTTCATGCCTAGTTCCCCACAAATGAGTGGAACTAAGCCGTGTTTTAAAAGCAGCACAGGAAAGCTGATTGTAACCTATGACTGGTTCAGACTGTTTTGTGGATACAGTAGCTGCTGCTTCCAATTAGAATATGTTTGAAGTGTTTTACATAGGGACTGAGGAGACTTGTTTTGATATGCAGCGTCAGAAGTGTCACAAGAGTAGTAGAGAGGTTACATGTATGTCAGAGTCTTCGGTTCACTGTGCCAATGTGAACTTCACACAACTTAACTTCTTTTACTTACCCTATTATCCCTCTCACTCATCTCTTTACAACCACAATGTCTTCCCTTTTTCTAAACAAGAACTGAAAATAAATACAATCAGATCAACTCTTTAAAGTGAGGGGAAAAAAATACAGTTATGTATTTTTGCTGGCCAAACTGTTAACTACCAAAATATTACTTGGCAATGATGTTGGCGAAATGAAGACTGAACTCCTGTATGAAGTTAAATATTAAGTCATTTGTTAGATACATCAATGAGTTCAATCTTAGTTCTTCTTTTCCACTGTGGGTTTTCAGCGAGCACATGGAGCTGGCAGACCCACTGAAGTCTCTCCATAGATTTGTAAGATGCTGTTGCTGCCTTATGTTAAGATTTTGTGGTTGAGTCAGCTAACAAGTTATTGCCACACATTTTGGGCCCGAGTGAAATCTTGGTGCTCCTCCTTATATATATTTACTTCATAAACTCTAGAACAGTTCAATCTTGTAAGGACAACCATTCCTAATGCGTCCGAAGCATCATTGTCAAAATTAACCCGTAACTGTCATGTCACAGGAGGCTATAAATGTTTTGTTGTTTGAAAATTGAAAGTGAGGAGCAAAGTGAGACGACAATTAGCTGGTAACTGAAAAGACAGAGACAAATGATGAGCAGTGCAGTTAAATTGTTCCCACCAGCGTTGTGTTAGCAGACAAACAGGCTGGCATTAAGTCTCCTTCTCACATTCATAGCCTTGCTTCATCCTGGTGTCTAATAAGTATGGAAATAATGGGTGGGGGGAACCTCTGGGCGTTTTCAAAGTTGCTCTGTACTGTAAGGTAATGTTCCACATACCCAAAGATGCTCAGTGAAGTTTGGCGGAGATTCTTTCAAAACTGGATCAAGAAGAAGGATAATGAGATGGAAATCAACCAAAAAGACTGAAATAATCCTAACAGCAAGTCTTTTCTAATGAAACACAAACGAAATGGTGATACCGTACAACAAAAAGCTTCTTCATACAAAATTTAAAAAACAAACTAAATCACAAACGTTTGAAAAGCAAGTTGAAAAAAAGAAAACTAATACATCTGTTCAAGCTTTTCTCCCAATTTAACCAAACAATTTCAACATCAGGACTGTTAGGTTTAATGACCCAAAATTATTAAAGTCTTCTTCCAAATTAGAGTGGGGTATTCTTTTGTTCCTTTAGTAAAAGTAAAAGAACTGCATATGGATAGATGGTTACAAGATAAACCAAACACACCCCTGCAACAACTCCCACATATATGCGCCCAGATTTCTTCTAAACTGCTTTTAAAAGTCCGCAGTGAATCCATTCAATCCTGGAGCTTTACCAGGAGCCATGTGACCCACAACTGTGGTTAACTCCGTCAGGAACATGCTAACATCCAGCGCAGGGCACCACAAATGTCCTTTATATTTGCCATCCCAGCTAGCCTTTTCCTTTGTGTCTTGTTGGTGAAAAAAGACACCTTTTCCCAATTAACACACATTTATTCAAGTGTCTCATGTTTTCTTCAAGATAATCAGTCCACATACTGTTTTCTGAAAACACGAGCACCTGCCTGCTCCTTGGTCAGAGCCACCCAACATCTTAACATGCCAAGGTTGCTACCTTTACAAAACCTTTCCCCTTCCTTCATGCATGGAATACAGAGTTTGGAAAGCGTCCTGCAGCTTTTCACACTTACTGCCTAAATCCCCCTTATTTTATTCCAAATAACGTACAAGCCTCCCAAAGGGTTGAAGTGATAGCTCCATGTATTCATTGGGAAGGAACAAGAGAATATAAGAAATGTAAACATGTAAAAATTCTAAAAGGTGATACAACTTCCATACACTTATTTAGCAAAATGCTAAAGGCTATCAGTTTGGCCAAAAAATACTTTTCTCTACAGGGATAACTGATTCAGAATGGATTCAAATTTACTATCAAAAAGGCAGAGACGGAATCTCTACAGACACCACCCCTGTGAAGAACACCACCACACCAAGGACATCAAACAATAGTAAACATTAAACTCACTAGTTGACGGGCAGGGATGGGGAGAAGGAAGGACAAAAGCAAGAAAGGAGAGAATAAGCAAATGGCTAGTTTTTAATCCATCTAGAGTGGATCCTGTTCATCACCTTATAGAATCACCCTGGATCTCTCCGTCGCTATGGCCCGCAGAGTTATTTTTAGAATCAAAAGTACCCTCAGGCATATGCACATATGCCTTTTCACAGCCAGATGTGTGCACATACAGTGTAAAATACAAGCCATCAGACACCCACCGTCAAAACATGCAACTATATGGTAGATAACGATCACAAAATACAGGACAACTTTAGGAATGATCAAGAAAGATAGACGGAATAAATCACTCGCAGATGGAAAGCTAAAACTGAAGCAAACTAGCAAAAACTTTGTGTTTGACTCAGGAGGGGAACACTCAAACACAGAAAATCCTCCGGGAATTACACTGCAGTTTGGATTTTAAAAACTCCATGTAGAATGATAGGGATGTTAGGTACCTACACCGTCGCATTCAGTGCCAAAAGTTAAACAGACCTCTAAAAGCTGCTACAATGCATGAGGACAACACTATTTATTACAAAGAATTTTGATGCATTGTATTTTCTCACTTGTTCATCATAATTTTGTTTGTTCAGATTTCAGTGAGTTTAGTCCACAATCAAGCGTCCATTTGATATAGAATTCATAATCATTAAAGAATGTTGAACCAATTACACCCAATCAAAATGTATTAATTTATTATTGCATTGCATGTATGATTCCAATCTTTACTTTCTTTTCACCAACACATGTGTATAAACTTTTGCATGTTCAGTGGTCTAACAGAAATACAATTAAAGCCTTAGCAAGAACAGATTTCTATTCTTTATCTATTTGAAATTAGACTTGCAATATAATCCTAAATATAAGATAAAAGATTTTGATCCGATTTTTTTATATATAAATTTACATCTAAAATGTTTTGGATTCATTGAAACCAAGAAGGAAAACTGGAGCTGCTTATTCGTTCTCAACCAAATAAAACCAATGTCTCAATCTCAATCTCTTAATAATCTACTTTAAAAATCTAATTTACTGACCAAATCAGAGTTCAAGGAAGTTCTAGATTCTTTTCATTTCTACTTTAAAAGATGAGAAAAATCTGTCAAACTTTATTTTAGTGTGCGTGTGTGTGTGTGTGTTCAGCATGTGAGAGCTCAGGAGACCTCAGGCAAAACATCCCAGATGATGTCTCAGAAACCCTAAAAACCATTTAAAAGTAGAAGGCGGCTCATTTTCTTCCTTACTGCACCACAGAGAGAGAGAGAGATGGAGAAGAAGAGTGAGAAAGAGAGTGACCCAGTTAGAGAAAATTTAAATAGGGATTCCATTTAGAGGGCCACATTAATTGGAGCAGATGCCTTCTCAATTATTAAGAGGCCTCCAAGGGTGTTAGCACGAGCTAAATTTATCCCGCACGGCTTTGACTGGGCTTGTCCAATCTCATAGAGCATCTGCAGACAGTAGGGAGAAACAGACATTTAGATTCATACACTACTGTGAGCATGTCAGAGACTCAGAAGCTTACTCAGACACAGACAAGAGACCCGAATGGCTCTGGTGACTCTTTATGACTGCACTTTGCCCCTGAGGTGCATATCTATTTATTTTGCTTTTATTATTTCATCTAGTCTTGTTTTTTTATGCAACTACTTAAAACGTATGTTGACATGAGGACAGTCTCAGATGTATTTCCAGAATGCATGGCACATTCCAAAAACAGTACCCCAGTGGGCAAAAGGCCCATCTCCATGGCTCTGTCTCTGACCATATGAGCCACACAGACTACTGTCCACCATTCTGAACTGTTGTGAGACAGATGTGTGATGAGGGTAGCACTAGAGCCTAAAAAAACAAAAAACACCAGAACAATATGGGCAGTAGCAATGAGAGAGCTGTATTTCAGTCATTCTTTGATTCATCTCTCTTTCCCTGACATTAAAGATTCATTCAGATATGTATACAGTCAAGCTTGGTGGGTTTTCTTTCTTTTGACAGACTGAAAATGAGATGAGGGATCCACCCATGATTGCATCCATAAAGTACATAAGTGGTTACAAGCTGCTCAAAGGAGCTGTAACTAATATGACTTTTAAGGTAACAGAACTATAACCACCGCAGAAAAAAATGCCACGAAGACAATAAGTGAAAGTACTCTGCACTCTCCATTCATCTAATACATTCCCAAATTCACTAGCTTTCCACTTAAATGATAAATACAAATTAATCTTCTTGATTTTCCACGGATTATTTTTTTATTTAAGATATGGTTAGGCCATCTAATTGTTTCATTTGCCAAACAGCTTTCAGTGGATAAATGACAAGCTTTATCCTATTTCCTCCTTTGTAACACACCTTGGAGACCTCTGTCAAGGTTATTAAAACCCCTTTGTTTAAGAGCAAAAAAGGATCGACAAATATTTTCCAAGACAGCATGAAACCTTTGTGCCTCATTTGGTTCTTCCTAAGCAAATAAGGTGTGCTGGTATACACTGAGACTCAGAGCATGATTAGCAATTTAATGTTCATTTTCTGCCTATTCACTCTATGCTGCTGATTACATAGACTGCTGGCACTCCAGCTAGATTTAGAGAACCCAATTAATCTATGTCAGGAAGACGCACAGGAAGGCATGAAAGACAAGAGGTGGGGGTGCGGGCACTCATACGTGAACATGCAAGCATGACGAAAGTTTAAGTTTGATGAGAGATTTGCAGTGCTGTGTTGGTAATGAGGCCAGTTCGAACCGATGCCTGAAGATGTGGATTTAAGTTTTCTAGGTATGTCTGGTTGCTGGTAATTGTAGAAGTGAAGGCAGTGACCTGCTTGCTTTTAATCTATTACACTTTTATTATACTTTCACCTTTAAAAGTAATTTTCTTTGACTTTCTATTGTTTCCTCTACCATGTACAAGAAAGCCAGTCAAGTGGGTAAAAAGACAAGATGAGCAGACATCTGCACTATTCACCGCCTGTTTTCTCTCTGAACCTCTCCTTTCTCATGTCAACCTTGACCCCATTCTTGGAATGTCCTGAACGTCCTTCTAGCCATTTTGTAATGATTGATGACTATGATGCTTTACTCTTGGGCATATTTTTCCTGCTTCAGGAATGCTCCCATTTCATTCACATGGAACACATTCTCTCTCTCCAACTCTGTACATCAACATCTTCTCGGTAACCTTTTAAACAATTCAGACCAAAAAAAAAGAAAAAAACGAACACATGGCAACATATATCTTCCCATGTGTGTGTGCACACTTGTGAGTCCTCTCCCCCATTTGAGAGGATACCACGGCCATAAAATTGTTTTATGTTGTCATTACTTACGAGGGAGCTGCAGGAACACTTCATGTGAAGTACTAGCTGCATTCAGGCCGTGTGAGTTACGTGTAGGAGGAGCAAAACATTTCTTGAGTCGGACACTAATGAATGACAGACATCTTGACATTAGAAAGAAAAAAAGAAAACAAAAAGGCACCTGAACCCACACTTAACCACACGGACCGATACACCTGAAGTCAGTAACACACTGCAGGCCACCAAATGCCACTAATTAAAGCTGAAAAACTGTAGTTTCTAATTAGGTATACCTGTGACAGTAGCTTCTAGAACCACTTTAGTATTAATTACTGAAACAACATCACCTGGAGCCTTTTTCCACATCAGCTATGAGGATTTTCACTTATTTAATGATGCCTAAGGTCTCAGTTAAAGCTACGCCATCACAATGCCTCGATTCTTTATTTTTATATTCATCCAATATCAATTGTTTTCTGATTGGTGACTGTCATGGCAGATAAGGGAAAGGTGACTTGCTTCCTCAAGATTTGTTTATCTGTATACCTTCTGGGTTTCATTTATATCATCTTATTTTCATTTCCTTGCTGCCTGTGACCTTTTTAATCTTAGAACTGTATCAATAATTCTCTGTCAGTCACAGCCTTCCCTCTTGGCTCAATCAAAAGTGCTCCTACTTAAGTGTTTTTTAAAGTTTCGTATGATTCCTCATTCCTAGGGAGGATGGTTTATTTTTCACAGCACTTTTGTGCTTTTAAACATTGCTTATTTAGTTCATTTGCATTCTGGAGGATTTTTTTGTTTTGTTTTCAGAGCAAACAGTCCAACCTTTGGGTGACCTTCCCTTTGTAAACCAAACTGATTCACTGGTCATCAAATGGTACGGTCAACTGCATAAAAACTGAAGTGCATTTAATAAGTGCATCTGTTACTTATAGTCTTATTTCCTCCAGACTTATTCTGAAGTAAGTACTTAGTTTTTCCCAGAAAAGAGATTGCATTTTAGTAAATGCAACATGCCAAGTTGTTCTTGTGAGCCATTTGTCAGATTTACAGTGTGGGAAGGAAGTAACTATTTGTCCTCATACAAAGTACATGTTTTACAGGTCACATTTTAATTCAAAACGGGGTCATTTTACCATGATAAGTGCAGTATATTTTGAAATAAGAACACCCAATACCCCAGTGGCACAACCCACTGGTGATCCAATGACAGCCTCAGGAAGGTTGGTTCCAGTAGCTTTAATCTGTAAATGGTATGCATGGTAAAGGTAGTGGTAATGGTAATGGTTGGCTGGTTTCATAGGCAATTGCCAAACATTTTTTAACTTTCCATTGGAAGCAGAATGTAAACAAATTTTTTTAACACACACAAAGGAAACAGCAATGCAAACTGTTATTCTGATCTGCAGCAACTTTGCTAACATGCAAAGTCCTTACTTGTCTTATTCCTTGTCTTATTTTATATCTATCTAGATCTATATATATTTCTACATATACACATTTGGAGTTGTCACCTGTGCTTATATCATCGGCAGCTCAATCACTTTATTAGTATGCAACTGGTGCGGCATCCAGTGTCTCAAAGTACAAAAGAATTTCCCTGGTACACAGAGCTGAATGGATATTTTGTTTTTATACAGCAGCTGTAGGCCTCTTTGTCAGTATGTGTTAGTCTTGCCTGCAGTTTTCCCTGCTGAAAGCTAGCTGTATTACCTTGGGCTCTGTGAATAACAGCTTTTGTCTAACAGTATATCCTGTTTAATCATATATCTCATAGGAGACACAGCAGGGTTGCAAGACAGGACTTCGTTTTTATGTCCAACTCTCAGACGAAGGTACAAGGTGATACTTAACAAAAAGAGCACCCAAAGCTTTTTCGTTTTTAAAAGCGGAGAGAGAAATAAGCAAAGGAATGATTAGAGAAGGCTGTTGTGCGTGATTGAGACCACTACTTTGAAAACCTCGAGTTAATGACATGGCTACCAGCTGTAGATCTGTAACACTCCCCGTTTCTCTCTTCCCAGCCTCTTTGATTTCTTCAGACTTCATCTCTTTGTTATGTTCACGTATCACTTCAGATGACTTCATTTCTCATAGAATTCAACAAACTCCCCATAAACTCCTACCCATCAGACATTCTTCTCCCCTTATTTGTTTAATTCAGATTTCCCTTTCAGAACCTACTACGGTACTCTTGACATCTTTGTGTAATGACTAACCTTGAAATCTGAAATTTTCTTTGTTTCATCACCTGTCCCTGAGCATTTCAGAAATATCTGTTCTTCTGTTGTATTTTTCCTCTATTTACTTTGGAGGTAGTTTCTTCCACTTCTGGATTCAACTTCACTTTGAACCCCTTTTTTATCAGTGATATGGAGAAATTCTCCATCTCAGAAATCTATTTCAAATCATGTCACTATAAATCTAGGTGAAAAGAAGGATCCAAAAGGTGATTTTTTAAAAACTTGTAGAGCTGTGTTGGACTAAATGCTCTTCAGAGTTAGTTACATTTAAATACTTTCGAACAGATCAACTCTCAGTCTTATTCTTTGGGCCACTGAGGTCTACCTCTAATTGCTAATGCGTGAGACCGTAGCAGAGGGATCATTGAAGTCATTTTCCAAGATGTTTAAGACTTTAAAACTTTAAATAAAAAGCTTTTAGTCAAAGGGTAATGTATTATGAGACCTAATACCTAGAGAAAATGAAAAAATTAATGTTTAAAATAAAATAAAATAAAATAAAAAACCTCTGCTGAACGTTTAAACTCATCACAGGTTTTAAAGAAAAAAATAAAAATAAAAAGCTCTTTAACTGAATCCACTTCACTAATTATGATCAAAACATGGTCAGTATATATATGTATGTATATCATCAGTGTCTCTAGGTATTAGGTCTCATAATACATTAAAACATGTAGGAATTGTTTCCAAGTGTCCAGTTTGAAAATTAAATTATTTACTTTTTATACATGAAGGTTCAACACATCAGTGCTTTATTTACATCATACTGTTGCTATTTCACATAAAGTTACTCTGTTGGTCTCTTGAGCTATCTACCTGAACAGTTCAACAAAATTGGAAAATGACTTGATGGATACAGGACGCACAATACGACTATCAGTAAGGAAGAAAACAATATAGCAAAAAACTTTATGTGGGACTGTTTTTTTTTTCTTCAAAGAGTATTAAGTGGAGAATTACTCAACCAAAGACGTCTGCAGTTTTACAAAATACTGCTGGGCTCTAATTCTCTACGGCAAAGGCCTTGATGAGCAATGAGGTTTGAAACTGTGATGAAAGAAAACTAAGTAGAATGCCTGCACTTAAAAAAGGCCTTCATATTGGTGACAGTCTTGAAAGGGATATAGCACTGTACCATTGCAAGATGAATTATTTCCTTAACTCACTTATTATAGGGTCATAGTAAGAAAGGAATAATGTTCATTTTAATTAAATCCACACACACTTACAGCAAAGTAAGATGAGACAAAGTGTCTGTGGTCACTATTTATTTATTTCCTGCTTGTGATGAGCACCAGGAGGCAAGAAGGGAACATGGCTGTGCTCATGTTGAATGACAACACAACAATCTATAAGTATGTTTGTCCCAAATTTTTCAGTAACTGAAAGAGCTAGCAATCATTCTATCATAGAAATGAATAACGTGTGCTGCAGGAGTGGTGGTTTGTCTAGGCTTTTAAAAACTAGAGGGTTTTTTTGGTTAAAAACTAGCCTTTGGCCTGAAGTTTTTACGGTAAATCATGATGGACTTTACTTGTATTGCGCTTTTCAAGTCTAATAGTCTATTGTAGTCTTTACGCTTCATACCATTCACACATGCAAGCTATAGGCATCCCTTACAGACTTTGGTCCCCATGTCTGTATGGAGTACAGTGTGGTACTCCAGCTTCTTCCCACTTTCAAAGAACAAAAAGGTTAAGGTAAACTGATGAGATAGGTGTGATAAGTGAATAAAACTTGTATGGAAAGCAAATAAATGGGAATATGTTTTAAAAATGAATTCCTGCCTCTATATACAGCATTATTAAATTAGTTTGTATAATTTCTTTTTAACAAAAGTTCTCTATTGCACTCTTTTTCCAGTTTCAAGAGAAACACTATCAAAAATTTCTCTGAAAGGTCCTTCTAATATTCTGCTTTATGCTATTGATGAATATCAGTTTGTTGCCATGGATTAAGTCCTACTCTTTAGAACTGAAAGTAACAAGAACCTTGAAGTGAAAAACAGCATTCTAGCTGCAAAGAGGATTGTGGCTACAAAATTTTTGATATTTTTGCACTTCCCACTCAGGCCTTCAATGCAAATTAAGCACTGACTGCTTCAGAATTACCTAACTAAGTATTCTGTGAAACCGGAATTTGACGGATGATTCAAATATAAGTTTGTTTATATGTTTAAAAAATTTGAAGAAAGGTTAGCAACACATTAACGCCTTTTGTACAGGCTGTAGTTCCTCAACTATCACATATGTGTGTCCTTCATGAGTACCATATAAATAATTTAAAAGCCATTATTTCTTTGAAGTGGAAAGCTTTTTTTGTCGGCAGCTTTAGACATCCCCACAGTTAACTTGCTTGCTGTACTGTGTAGAGACCCATTTGTGCTGGATATAGATTTCTGCTTCTTCCAGTCAGAGGTGCTTAACCAACAGATCTCAGACCTTTGTTCCTCTCTGTCTCCCTCACCACAAACAAACATACACATTAAATGAAACAAAGTTCTCAAAGGATCTCACCTTCAAATTCATGTCTGCTATCCACTTTGACCAACCTTTGTTTCTCCTACACAGTACTACCAGGTCAACCTGATCTTATAAAAAATTCACCTACCGTTTACATGCACTAAATCACACCACATGCATAATGTAGTAAAGTTGGCGGTAGTGCTCTCCAATCTTTTTTCTTCATAGTCTTTGCTCTCATCTGTCTTCTTTCTGTTCTCTGACCTAAAACCTTTTATTTTCCTCACATCCACTGTTGGAATTTGAACTAAAAATTTGCTATCATATCCCCTTCCTTACATTTTTTTATCTACACACATTTTCCCTAACATAAAACATTCCTATTTTCTTCTTTGTTCCTGTCTTTCCTGAGCCAGGGGTTTTGACTCTTAAAAATGTGGCACTATAAAGCACAAAGTCAGACCACCCCCTCAGCTTAATCTACAATTCTGTTTTCTTTACCATCTTCTGAGGTTTTCTCTCTTTATGTAAAAAAAAAAGTCTTCCAGTTCATCTCTCTGCAGTTGGTCTTAAGTGTTTTTACGTCCTTAGTCCTTTAACTATTGTGATTTTTCAGCATCATGTGTAATTTCTATTGGTTGATCTCAACATTGGCTCATTATTACCCTGAATGAACAACATAATGTGTAACCGTGTCAATAATTTTCACTATTTAGGAAAACATTCAGCTCAGCAGCAATGGCCTTGATGGGTTCTTGGTAAACCTTTGTCTTCTTATCATGCCCGGCTTACACCAAGGTACTAATCAGACAAAAAAGTTTGAGAATGATTGGTTTTCTCTTGAGTTAGTAAAAACATCTTTACCTATGTCCATTCAAGAAAAAAGTTTATCTAACAAAACACTGATGAACGGAAAAATATGTTTCCTCATGACAAACCAAAAATTATCTTGTGTTATACGTTTTTATGGAAGTTTGTGTACAATATTTATTTTCAAATCAGTCTGCTAAAAAGAGGTTTGAGGCAGTCTGATTTCACAACAGTATCCATACTTTTGATGAAGTTAATAATTTAATTTAAATAGATTATTTTTTCAAATAAAATAACTTATATGTGTGAAATATTGTTCCTAATTTGCAAAGCACAAAAAATATCAACCACCCTATAGTAACTTCCATACACAGTCCAGTATAAAGAGCAGAGCAGAGTACAGTGTATGCTGATAAATGCAGATGACAGTGGTGATTGTACCCTCTAATGCCACAGCCTCAATTTCTTCCATAAGAAAAAAAAAGAATTTCCAATAAAAGAAGGATATAGGTCTGACTGCAGCTATAATCAAACTATCCTGAATCGCTCATAAAGAAAGACAGAGTTCACAACATTAGTTATTTTCCATCCATGTGATGTTGGATTGTAGGTCTCCTTAAATTTGGTGTAACAAAATATCTTATTCACCCAAAATTATCGAAATAAATAAATAATTTCCATCCATATAAATCACAACAAGCATGGGCTTGTTCACATGTCCCCACGCATACATCTTCACACTCTGTCCTTGGAGTGATAAATGTGACATAAATCTCTCAGTATGGAGCGCAAACAACCCTAAGCTCACTCAAATGTACGCTCACAAGAACACATAGGAACATGTCGACAAAGTCCTAGATATCAGATTGGGTCGTGGGAGTTTCAGATAAATGCAAACTGTTAATCAGGCCGACCTAAATAGAGCTCATCATCTTTTGGCTGAAATGAGGCTAAGACTGAGGTTATCTTTAGCTGTCCACTGGGCATTCACAGAAAAATCCATTCACACGAAAAGCACTGATGGTGTGTGTTCAACTAATATGTACTGTGGCAAGTCATTGCCTTATCTGTATCCAACTGACAATATTGGTCGAGTCTCCTGCTGGTTAACTGTCACTTCTTGCTTTGAATTGACAAATGGACCAGTGAAACTGAAAATCTTAATCTTATTAAATCTTATTCAGCACCATTCAACGTTTCGCAGTGCAGATCAAAAATATAGTCTGTTTTATGTTTTATTGTGTATTTGGAAGAGAGTTAGAAATAGAAAAAGAAGGGACAGAAAATCTAAAGTAGTGGAATTTTTTGTGTGTGATGCCAGAAGCCAACACGATTGCAACCGATATCTTCAAATACACCTGTGGGACTTGCTTCTCAGCTTTCTGTGTCAAATAACATGTTTGGAGTTCTTAGGCTCTCAGAATCTGACTCCCTATATATCTCACAACAAACAGATTCATCAATTAAGATTACTGATCAAAATAATCAGAGAACAAAAGAGAGAAATGAAAAGGAATGTAAAAGTGTCAAAAGGAGCTTGCTTCCAAAGCTTATTAATCTTCCAAAGAGATAGAAAGACAACTTCCTCCACGAAGTTGCTGTCAAATTTAAACTGGCTTAGTATTCAAAGGGAAAACAGGTTAATTACATTATTGCGTTTTGTTTGTTTCCTTTATGTGAACCTACTTTCATTTTCACATGGTCCAATTTTTTCAATTAAGCAAGACATACATTTTGACCTCTGTATTAGGTACCATACAATATACACATGGTAAATTAGATTTATGGAAGGTCCGGGAAATCCTGATGATCTCTTCCAAAGAAAAGAAAAAGTATGAACACAATCTTTGTGCGCGCGTGTGTGTGTGTGTGTGTATGTGTGTGTGTAAAAAGAAATGGCACACCAGCAAGAGACATGTGCAGACAATATATCCCAGTTTGACTGAGTGATAAACCTTTCAACAGCCTGTCGTGAATAATCCATTCCATTAACGTTCCCACTCCAAGCTGAACAATGGACCTCTTCAGCTATGACCAATAGAACTTCATTACTCCTCATTGTGAGGCAGCCTGGCTTCCTATAACATTAGAGCAGTGCGACCTTGACATCTTGTTAGAGCTAACATTAAACTTTATGAGCACCGCCTATGCTGTTTAACTATGTCTAAGATATATGTATGGAGTCCGCTCATATCGATATGGACGGGAACGGGAAAGACGAGAAGTCATGAGATCACAGATGGGGTATTTCTTCTTCGCTTGTTTAGCATGTCATTGCGTGAGATGAAAAGGAAATCGCGTCTATTTCAGCAGCTTTAAAACCTCTGTGAAGTTATGCATTAAATGCCACTGAAGTTCCCCACTGCCCACTCCAAGATGATTGTTTTCATTCAGTCATTGGCTAGTTTAGTTGCTGCTCAATGTCAAGAGGTAAAGTTGCTCGGATACATAGAGATTGGACAAAACAATGTTTGCTACCCTAACCGAATTTATTGGGCAAAATTGAATAATTAGCATTTTTTTAAAATTCAACACCACACTTATTCCATTGTAAACAAGTCTGCCGTAATCACAGTCAGGTTTAACAGCAGCAATTTTCTATAAGCTAATGTCACATTCTGTGACATATCAAGACAAGCCTATATTATTCTTTGTCTAAGTCCCTCTTATTCACAGCAATTAGAATGAAATGTCGGCCTATGATTACGGATTTATACCTTGCAAATGAAAATGCCAGCTCTGCAAACCAGTAAGACGACTCGCTATCGTTAAGTCACCTGGCAGTGCTCTACAAGATTTATATCACAATGGGAAGGGTTTATGAATATTTAATTTATATACTTAGAGAAAGAGGGAAACCTTATTGTAGTTTTACAGCTCCTGTGGATAAAAAAAATTGAAAAACTACCAGTTGATCTGGAGGTTGACAGAGTTGCAGGTGCTGTGTGGCTGATCAACAACAATCTGCTCACTGTACCACTAAAACTAATAAAGCCATAATCAGAAGGGAACAAAACTAATGAAAAAAGCATTCAATATGCTGTACATTTCCAATTATATTCCTTTAGAGTGACATGTTAAATTTCACTGACTTTAAAGGCAAAATATGTACAGCCCCTGTCAGGTTAAGTAATAATATCCTTTGGGTTCCATAAAGAAAGGCTTAGATCAAATGCCTGCACAGGCATTTGCTGATACAAGAAAAGACCAAATGTCAGAAAATGTCAGTTTTATGACACACATAGAGCTGCAGTATATCTTCTTATGTACCCAGTAGAATGTTAGCAGCTTGTAATATTTGGTTAGCAGGTCTGAGCATCAAAGCCATCACCGTTGGAGGTTCAAACATATTTCACGATACGTAGCATACATTCAATATCCTCTGTCTTAAATTTTAAATGTCTGCACGTTGATCTGTTTAATAATGGTGAAATGTACACTTGTGCAGTTGTTTGTTCGCCTAATACCAAAAAGGACCAAGTTTTGCTTCGCTCCCCTGTTTGTTGTCCTTGTCTTTTAGTAAATATGTTTTCAGCCCCTGAAGGACGCTAAAAACTGCATACATTCTGTATAAACAAAAGAAAAAGCATTAGCATCACAAAGAGGAATGGTTGCACTATCCTCTCATGAAAGAGCAAGCTGGAGTAAGTGAGCATTGGAGCAGAGAATGACTCTGGAAAAAGAAAAGGAAAAAAATGCTCCCTGTCTGTTGGATGTAAAATTGTGTCCCTTTTTCGCTTGGCCTCACAGAAGCCATTGCATCCTAAATATGGGATGTGTGTTCTTGAATCTGCCTGCCAGCCAACAATACACAGCAACAATCACAAGCACTCGTGTGCAAGCCCAGACAAACGAGAGTCTTGAAGGGCAGCAGTTCTCTAAGCGGAGAACTCTTACCAAATTATATTAAAAAACTACAACATTTGAAATCGCAAGATTTAGTGAAAGCAGCAACATGGAATCAAGTTGTGAGTATAAAGTGGACTAAGCTTTTATATTCCACTAACTAATGTTTAGATTCCCCACGTGTGTAATCTGGAGCTGTCACATCGAGATGGGAGATCCATCACCGTTTAAGCAATATTATTATATCCATTTGAAAAGGAGATTTAGTAAATTGCCTCATAATTCTTTTAAATGACTTGTTTATGCAGCAATGAACTCCACTTGACTTAGCTCTAAATACTTTTGATTGGTTATTCTGATGCTGACGATTTTCTTCCTCCTCTCCTTAATAAAAAAAGTCTCAGACTTCCAATTCCAATTTGCCAGCTCAAGCACCATCATGATGTGCTCTGTTTTATTTCTAGGTAGGTCTTTGTCTGTAAGCATGCCTCCCAAATAACAAGCCAATAAAATCTGCCACCCATTTCTCGCTGATATATTTTGCTCTTTGTAGCACTGTATGAAGGAGAAAAAAAATTACATTCTCTCTCCTGTGCACAATATTTCACAGCCAATATGATTTTTATGGCTTCATTCCATAATAAAGGTAATTTTGAAGGTTTGGATTGTTGCATATTGTCTGTGACTTGATTTGCACATTGGCAAGCCTATAGTGAAAGATCTCATTTCCACAAGCTCTTAATTATAGGCCACTAAAAAAGGTATATTCCTTGATCCCTTAAAGAAAAAGGACGTAAGAAGAACCAAGGAGATGAAAGAGAATTGGATCGGGGTCTATGATTTACAGATATACTCTGCTGGAGACAGATTCTTTAGCTGTTGATGTAAACAACTAAATTTGACACTGCAAATGACAGACTGAACTTGACCTTTGACACCACATAAACGGCAAAGTGACAAAACACAAAAACATGTCTTATGCACTAAAATAATAGAAAATTACTTTTTTATCGTAAGAAAAGCTGAATCTCACCGATGTGCTATATGGATTTATCGTATAGAAATATTGTTTTCTGTCATCGATTCACTGAGTCCACTCTAAAAAGGTATCAATCATAAATTGTGCATAAAAGGTGGACATTAAAAATGCCAAATCCACAGATGCTTTCATCTTAAAGAAAAAAATACAATGCCTTAAATGTTGTCTTAAATGTTTTGTATCTTTTAAATGAAATATTTTTTGTTTTTGTTATTTCTGGCTATAGTGGCCTTTACAATGAAAAGTGGGAAAAAGATTCAGATTTTTCTACTGTAAATGTGTTAATAGATTTTCATTTGAATGTATTTAGTGTTTTTTCCGTTTCATATTCTTTCTTTTTTTTCCCATTGAAATCACTGTTAATGAATTTGACCAAGGTACACAAATAAGTATGCCTTTTTCCCTTAAATTCAAATACTACCAATAGTACAGTTATTGGACTACCGTAATAATTATGTGAGTTGCAAGATTGAAAGATTAGATTTTTTTTTGCTCTTGCCCTTATATACATGTCAAGACTAACACCAAGTTATGACAGTTTGTTGCTTTTATTGTTTTCTGTGAGATTATTAAGAAGAGCAGGAATACTATTGTTGCTGCTAGTCTTCCAGTAGCACACACAAGAGTCAAAGTCAGTATGCCTTTGTTTAATTTTTCTGCTTTGAAGAGAGGGGCAAGTAATGGCCAGATAAAAGCCTTCCCTTCTGCAATCCATTCCTCTTTCCCTTTCACTTTGGAGTGGATATGTTACTGGGCATGTTGCGGTGCTCAGTTTTCTCTCTGTGGATATGTATGATTAAGCTGCTGCCGCTGCCACTGCTGCTGCTACTATGCCATCTCTGCTGACAGCACTGGCCAGAAAGATTATCTATCCCTTTACAACACAGACGGTCAGAAAAAAAGTCTCATGTAAAGATGCAATTGTGCTGCCAAGAACACAAAAGCCTACACCAGCTTCAGTGCTAAGTCTTGCCTGAAGCTCAAGGATTTCTCTTTTTTTTTAAACAAAGCAGAAAAAAGCATAAAAGTAGCTTTCAAAGGCAGGGATTCTTCTGTTATTTTTCAGATATCTGTTTCACTAAACATATAATAATTACCAAGAATACTCGGCATTCCATTAAATATTTTTAACTGGTTGATGTTAGTAATGAAATGGAAAAGGCTCCACATTACGTTCTGCTGGCAAATTGCAACAAAATCCTCATGATCATTTTTCATTTTATGTGGTGCCAATGTTAATTTGATGTTTAATGTTTATTCAGTGAGTGAATTACGTTAACTGAAGTAACATTAATTCATTATCAATGTCCAACGTTATTTCAGAATGCAAAATGGATGGAAGATGGAAGCGTCAATGGAAGGTTTTACACAGATTCTGTGTTCTCGCCCAGTACTTATTAGTCTGCTATTTTTGCCAAAGGAAAAGACAGACTACTTATTCCACTGTCAGGGCTGAAATGTGATCCTAATTAAAGGCAGCTGCAGCTGTGCATAAGGTTGCGGAAAATGTAGGATGTTTATAGCTCTTCTGTATCTTCTGAGGCATCCACTTTAAAAAGATATTGGACTCTTCTATATGAAAGTAAACAAATAGCTAAAGGTAATGGATCATGGAACAATATACGTGACTGTAATTAGAAAGGTTTGTTACCATTTATTTTAAAATAATTGTGCCACAAATTAGATTTTTCTAAATACAATGCTTGCATTAGACAAATGACACTTACGAAATCAGCTTGAATCCAATTCTGATAAAACACATTTATTCCAAGGATTCACTCACAAGATGAAGTTTTGCCTTCAAAACAAAGTAATATATATTCATAATTGCATTCATTTACACATAAACACCGGAAATATGTTGTCATTTAGTTTTCCATTGATTTTTCATTACGGTGTCATAGAATGCTAATAAAAACTTTCCAAAAACAAAAAAAAAATGTGAGCTGAAAAAGCAAACCAGTTTAATGCTGCACAATGTATTTTTACTACAAAAAACATGAGTCATTGAATCATAAATTCTCATTTCACCTGAACATCACATTTCTACCTAATCGGACATCATCTCTCTTGCAAATTGAAATGTACCTACTTTTTTAGAAACTGCTTCCCTTTACTTTGCTTACCACTTACTTTGACTTAATCTCTTCATACCTACCTTTACTATTCCATACAGTTCGTCTAATTCATTCACAGTCATTATCTGGTTAGCTAATTTATATTCCATCTATCCCATATGATTTTAAGTGTGCAGCATTGCAGGCATCCTGACTACCAAGCATGGTTCTCATTCTTGTGTGTTTACTTGAACTTCCCCTTTGTTATGATCTTTCCTTGGGTGCTTTGTTCCAATGTACCTTGTAATGTTCTCAGCCTTTTATCTCGGCAAGTTTTTTCCTCACACAAAGATTTTCCTCTGGTTGGCAGCCCAGGTATATTTAGCAATTTATTCACATCTTTTGTCATACTTTTTTCGAAAAATTGTAGAAATGTGCGATACAGCTGCACACAGTGAGTTGATAGAGCCTCATTCTCAGACAGCGAATGAGGCTCAATCAACTCACTCAACTGAAAAAAGACATGAAAAAAGACTCATGTCAGGCTATGCTTTTAATATTGCATGTCCCTAAATCATGGTGACTTACATGCACCACACACATCTCATTTGCCAACAAGTGAACATTCCAGTTTGAATAACAAATGTCCATGACATTTCCAGCATCTGCACATCAGTATGTGGGGATTTTAAAAACTGTGAGGGGTTACTCAACTGTTGTGTCTTTTAAAGCAATAATAAATTAACATAATTGCTGTCACCTTGAATATCTCTTGCCCCACTTGGCTTCTGTCGTGAAATCAAAAGGCCTGTAATAGGATGGAGATGCTGCCAGATCAAGTCATCCCTCTGGCTGTGACAAGCAAAGGGACAACTAGGCTTGCCCCCACAAAATTAAACGTGAGTGTGCATACAATTACATGACAGTCAGTGTAGACAAGCCAAAGCTAAAAAATAAATGTATTAGATTAATAGAAGACAGATTATGAAAACTTACTTTCCTATTGTAAAATGTTTGTTTAAGGTAATTGCCAACTGAAAAACTGCCCACTGTAATTACATGACTCTGGTACAATGTTTTGTGATATAAATGAAGAAAATACCTCCTTCAGATAAACCTTTCAAGTCCACATTGCCACCTGTGATTTTCCTATACCTCTTAGAATGGGAGGGCAGGGTTCACTCAACGTGCTCTGGTTTAAACTGTCCTGAACAGTGAGCATCCAACATTGATCCCAGCCCAAGAAGGAGAAGCAGTTCATTGGAGAAACTTTGTTTTTGGTTGTGATATTCTCCCACGAAGCAGCAAAAATCTGTTTTAAGCAGAAAAATTTTGTAAGAATCTCACCAGCCAAGGCCAGTTGACTTCACTGGACTTCGTGAGGGAATATTACACCACACAGATGTCAGTATTTGAGAAATAACTTGGCTGGCTGATAAGCGACTTTGAGCCTTTACCTGGCTGAGATTTAATAATAAAGGGATCGCACTTTTGCAATGGCAGCTTCAAAGCTTTGGAACAGTTTCACAATTTCAAAAGTACTATTTACTGACAGCTTAAAAACAGGCTGGTCCTTGGCCTGTAACTCCCTCAGTTTTTTAAGACTTTTTTATTTGGTTTTACATATTTTTGTTGTTCCGTATTTGTTTTAAACGTGCTTTCAACTTCTATTTGACTCTCTTATTTGAAGGAAGAATGAGTGCTGAATCTGAATGGCTGGTATAATCTTTACTTAGTTGCCTTTGCTTGCGTTTACTATAGTAAGTCTCTATAATTAAAAAAAAATCTGCAGCTGTATTGAGGAGGTTTATAAAGAGGTTTTCGTATGCTCTGCATGGTGACCCTGCATCTTCTACACTGAAGTGTGAGCATTACAATGTAAGCATGTTAAACACAGATTCAGCTCTCCGTGTACAAGACTTAAAGGCGTTAACATATATACATCCATCCATCCATTTTCGTAACCGCTTATTCCCTAATGGGGTCGCGGGGATATATATATATATTTTTTTTTTTTTTTTCAGCGCATCTTCTGTTTCGTGCATTAGTGTTGACATGAAAGAACTGCTTACATAAATGAATAATGAAAAAGCTTTAAAATAAGGCTAAAATTATATTGGTGTGACTCAGATCAAACTTAAAAATAACAAACACATTAATTCAATGCACTGCGACACATAAGAAAGTATGAACTGCTAAACAACAGAGTAGAAAAAAACAACCTTTCGACAATATCACGTGAAAAGCTTGACGGTAAAATTTTGTAAGCTCGAGCGTCCTCAATGTTTGATTTCATTTCAAACTGTTTTGGTTGCATGGCTCTGCCACAAACAGTTTTACTCAGTTCAACACAGTTTCTCTCCTCTGAGCTTAAGGGTCATTGTTGAGAGACTTGAGAATAACCCCAGCAAGAGAGAAAAGAGAAGATGGAGTAAGAGGTGGAGTGAAACAATGTGCACTGCCCAAGTCCTCAACCCCAAAACAGTCTGATCTGAAGAATGTTATTTCAAGAGGGGTGAGAAGACAGCTGCTGTGTTTAGGCAAGAGATTTGAAAAAAAAACGTAAGGTAATTAACTTTAGGACGAGTCCAAGTTATTTAAACTCTGTGCTCTGGGCCTTCCATACAAATACTGAGTGCAATGTACATCCTTTTGCATTCTGGAAACATGCCCAGCTGCACTGGAACACAGCCAACATTGCGAAGTTTACTGGAACTACGGCCTGGTCCACACATTTGCAACTATTTTGTGTAAATTGTGTCATTACGGTAACTGAGTAGAGTTTAAAAGAAAAGACCAACATTTACCTTAAAACACTGCATGATGGCACCTCTTGCTCAAAATATCAGGCAATGACAAATAAGGGTTTACGGGCTTTTAAATCCTATGAAGAGGCTATTAATCCCCAAAATGGCCTCCTGGACTCAACTGTGTGAGTCTTAACATGAGCTGTCTAACAGCCCAAGATGCACTTGACTTTCGAGGAACAGTACTTACATCTTCAGCAATACTGAAGTCCTGAGTTTTAAGTTCACAGGCAAACCTGCTACTGCCATTACCATGTTTTCCACATCCTCAGTTTAATACTATATTAGCAATCGTTCAGTTCAAGTATCCTCTTTTCTTTTAACTGGCTGTGGTCCTTATCTGTATATAGCTAAACTGATGACTTAAGTTTAATGCTAATAATCACAATTATGTGTGAGTACGCTATAGTTATTTTGATGACAAAACCAAAAAAGGCTTTAGAATCGATTTTTATGAATGTGAGTAACAAATCAGTCCATTCCCCTACTATGCTAATAAGATTGCTTTTGGATCTGTACCAGTTTAGTTGTAAGTCTTGTGAGTAATCTATCAATATTTCACATTTGTGATCAATAGCAGTTGCCAGATATACACACACTTCCCCTGCACAATTAATGTACAAGTTGTTCTCAATCAAATTAACAAAATTAACAAAAGTCAAGGTAGAAAAAGTTCAGCTACAGCAATAAATGGACACGTGATGTAAATAAAAAAGTTTTTAAAAAACTTGAGAAAATGAAAAATGAAATGAAAATGAAAGCTTGAGAAAATGAAGCCACACAAAAGCAGTAGATCTCTGGACTGTGTGAAAGAAAGAACATGTCTGCAACAGTAATCACAGTCTCCCCTGAAACATGCTTGTAATGTTCCCTGATGGGTGTAAATGAATGACATTTGACAGATCCAAACCTGTCAAATTATTTTCTGCTCAAGTACAATTCTTCATAATTATCTAGAGACAAAACTTAATAACTGCACTGTCACCGATTTGTGGAATGAAAACCAGCCCTCATGGGCATAGCAGTCTGTTTTTACCCCTCCCACACAAATTACAATTCCAACTGACGAGTACCTGCAAGAGCCCCCAACACTTTATTTGCTGCTAACAATGATGACCTGAATATGTCGCTGCCTATTCTCACACTGCTGTAATAGTAGCCACTGAATGATGAGCTGTCTTTGGAGGCTTTCAAACCCAACACATCTGCTGCTGTAAGCGATTTTGCACTGAACGCTTTCTGTTCATTAGGGTGCATGTAGTATCCTTACAGAGATTACAAAGATTATATACTGACTAACAACCATTTTGGAAACTCATTACTGTATATGCCACAGCCCTTTCATTTAAATACACAGTACCTTGCTCATTTAGTGAGTAGAAAAGTATGTTCAAAACAAATAACATATATTTTGCAGAAAGCTGATTTGAAAACACTTTTTTCTTAAAAAGCATTTTAAAATCATGTCAATATCCCTTTTAAAAGTGCATGGAACATTCATAGATATGTAAAGAAGTAAAGATGTGATCTGCAAATATTGATGATTTTATGTAGCATGTTCTGTCAGAACAATTTTTTGTTGTTGTTGACTTTAATTTTTTGTGTGTTCAAGGATGAAAAGGCCTATGGGATGATACATTTAGTCACCACAGCCTGCAGGACAAGAATTGCTTCTTATGTGAGTCATTTTGAGTAGACTGCTAAAACTATTTTCTGCTAGCATCATAATTCTCCATGGACATTACAATCACCTAACAAGACACACAAAATAAATGCAGCTTGTTTTTCAACTTTTGGGTACAAACTCTCTAATCATGAGCAGTGCTGGTGGTCATGCAAGACAACATTGCAAAGAAAAACTAACCATCACACCCATTTTTACCAAGTTTAAATTGTTTACGAAACAACTTGCATCAATCAAGTGTAAACAATATATACTCACAATGATATAAGCGCACAACAATGCCTAACCTATTGTACGAGATAGGCAACCCTGAAGTCGTACACCAATTTTCTCAATAGCCACTGCACTGTTGCGATAAATGTTAAATCAATCTTTTCTGTTCTTTGCTGTACGGCATGACAGTCTCCCTCGGCTCACGCACAGCTTGCACAGACCTCTGACACCACACAAATAGAATTGCACTGCGAGAGTCAAGCGGTGGTGAAATGGAGAGAGGTGAAAAGACAGACTGAAAAAGAAAGTATCACATTGAAAAGGCAGTGAAGATTGAAGAGGAGGTCTCGGGCAGAGACATGACAAAGAACGCAGGGAAATACAGTAAAAACAGAATGGTGTGAAAAAAAGATGGAAAAAAGGAAAACAAACAGCTGGTGTATGCGCTTACATTTCTGCTTCTGTGAATATCTACATTTCTTCAAACAAAGACAGAATTTCTGCTCTTACATTTTGACAGAAAAAAGGAGGTTATGCTGATTTTGCTCACAACTAATGGTTGCCCTGAGCTGGTGACCTTGGCTTTGATCATGAAATACAGCTTAAACATTAGGAAAGTAAATTAGGAAGTAAGACGAGAGGGAAAATATTAAACAAATGTGTGAGCACGGCAGGGGTGCACATACTTACCATAAACTCAAAAATTCTTACAGATTCATATACAGTGCAGACAGAACTAAATCTGAGGTTGAACAACAAAAACAAAACACTTCTTCACGACTCTTGCTTTAATATTAAGTGATCTTCATGCAGCTCAATTGATTATGAATAAGTAAGAAATCCTCTTGGTAGGACTTTGCAATATAAAAGCGACAAAGAACATTAAAACGTGTACGAATCCTACACATTGAAGTATGTATTATGAAACCTCACGTGCATACTCATCACAAATGAACAGTTAGTTTATCTCAACAAATGAACATGTAACTTTCACATTTTTTCCCACTTTAATGCAGCAACATATTATTCCTAAATTGGCAGAGGTAAATCCTGAGCATTATACTGTCCAAAACTGCATAAAAGGGAAAACATGAGGTTGTTGAATGACTAAATATGCAGAAGGCTCAAGACTATAGAAGAGTCCATTGGAAGAAGCTGTGCTGTTACTGGACTACCACAGAAGGTTTCACAGTTGAGATACATCTATGAAATAAATAGACTGGAAGGTAAATGACAGGGTGCTCACTATCACGTTTGGACAAAGCAAGTTTGACTTCACAGTTATCAAGAGGGACATATTCTCATTAAAAAACAAGCCCTGCTTTGATGTGAGATTGTCCTTTGCTAACAATGACTTAGCAGATTTGCCTCCTACTAAGATGTTCATGGGAGAATTAGATTACAGTTCTCTGTGTAACAGCATACTTTTTAAACATACATCTGGCACTTTTTACATAAAAAACAAATTTGAAATATCAAACTCTTCTATAAAGTAAAGCTGTCCAAAGAGGTGTCTGTTGTACGATCAATATCAGATCAATCAAGATACATTTAAAACGCTTAAAACCCTGCCCGTTTGACTGTTTTCCCCTCCTTAATAAGAGGCACCATTTTAACAAACATTCCTGTTTTACAAATTATGGTGATTACTGACAATCCTGTGCACTGTGCTCATATTCATATGTACCTCAGGACATCTGTTGACTGACGGTTACATTAACTGAAAATGCCTGTTTGTGACTCCATAAGCATGTGAGGGTAAAAACTATTTGCTCGTTGTTGTATGTGATTTGACACTCAGACTGTGAAAGTTTGAATACCTTCATGAATTCGTTATTTCTTTACTCTTGATCTCAGATTCAGAGCTCAGTGCACAGATCAATGAGGAGGCAGAATCTTATTTCAATAAGCCTTAACTGTCACTGTCAACTTTAAAAAATGTTACATGAGCCTCCGCTAATCAGTCAAGACACTATAAGTAACTTTATGACAGGTCAAATAAAACTAGACTATCTTCTCGCTGAGGTCTACTCTGCCTCAGGTTGTGCACTGAGTGAAATGCCTTATTTCCAGATGACTGTCTCCAAACCTACAATAGCAACTCTAAAAAAATAGAGCAATTTTTCTAGAGTGCTGAATTAATATTGGAAATCCATTTTCAGGATATATGAATGTAAAAAGGATCAGATTCCGACTTTGTCCCAAGAATCAGTGTTGTAACTACTATTGAAAATAATTTGTAATAAAACAGTCCATTAAAGTTTATTGGGGTTAATCAAGACACAAAGTAAGTCTTATTACAGTGAATGATTATCGTCTTCTTCATTCTAATTTCCCTAGTTTTGTTCACCATCCCTGAAAAAAGTTTTTTTTTTCTTAATACATGACTTATGGATTTATTTATTCATTATTTTTTCCCTGTCTTTTTTTGGTATTTTTCCTAAACTAGGATCCTTGATACTTTAATACAGAAAGAACTGTAAGGAAAAGAGGGAAAAAGGATCTAACTTTCTTAATCTTAATCTTAGTGGTTCGTTTCTAATTAAATAAAGATTTGACTTTTTTTTTAATAACATAATGATATTTATAACACCAAGGGTTTTATGTCCAGCAATGGGACTTTTTGTTTGTTTGTTTACCAAATGAAGTACATATAGAATATAACTTTTGTTGGTGTTTATTACATTTATTGACTCAGCACATATTACCTGATGTGAGCACCATTAAACCGGCCGGCAGCTGTAGTGTTTGATTCCAACACAACTAACAGCCCTCACATTATATGCAGTTGACTGCAGTTTGATTCACTTACTCTGAAGTAACTTAGACTTGTATCTACATGTGTATTGAGCATGTTCACAAAATTATTTATTTATTAATTATCAAAGCTAAGTGATGACTCCATCAAGAGTGTTCAACATCCCTGTGAGAGCAAAAATAAATAAATATGGTTAAATAAAAGGAAGAATTAAAGGCCCCCTTATTTTTACTTTGTTACCTATAGTTGATAGCAATGTGCATATTGTAGTCATTAAAAATAATCTAATTAGAATGTTCTCCTTGTTTAATATTAATATGGTTATGACTTATTCATGCAATCGCTCTTGGTTCTCATCAGATCTTTTGAACTTTCCTTGCTTGATTTTCTCATTTCTTACTGTAGATCTACCTACATGTACTTATTTAATCCCTCACCCACTCTTATTTAATTTCCATTTGGTTTTCTTACCTGCTTCTGGATCTCCACAACTTTCATCATCCTGCTACTGAGAGGAAACAGCCATAAAAACAACACAAAAATCTTACGATTTTGTAGGAATTCAGTAGGAATTTCATATAAAGCAAAGATGCCTCAATCTGTTTACAACAATTAGTTAATTCATCAAACCAGGAAGACAAAGGCCAAGGTTCAATAAAGCAGAATTTCAGACTAGACTGAGTCTACAAGGACACTTATCCCCAAATAGGAGCTGTATATTTATTACTTTTATTCTGAAATATGTCAAATTGTGCAATCTTTCCTTTCTGAAATAAATTAGTTTGAAGCTTGGCAAGCTCCAAGGTTAAGTTTCAATCTGCAATCAAACACAGGCAACAGTCCCAATACTGCTACAATTTGAAAGCCAATTTTCTTGTCAAACTGTGCAAGTCTGAAAGGCCACTGGGGCCATTTACTTCTTTTCTTACTCAAAATGACTAATCACTGAAATCATCCCTCTAACTATCCTCTTCAAATGTTAGTTCATGTTTCTTTTAGGCTTGCCATACAATCACAGTTGTTTGAAAAGAGGCATAATTTGCAAATGAAAAGACCACCTTATGACATAACACGTCTTATTGCTTACAATTATCTCCATGCTTTTCAAATCTTCCCATCGCCATCTCTTTAATTAATGTTTACATTTTTTTTTACTGCAAACAACTCTATTCCTGCTTACTTTTATTGCTTCTTTATGCAGCTTTACAACCTCTACCCCCCTGCTTCTCTTTCACAAAGTCATTTTGAGCTTAACTGCTCTGTATGAGTTACTTCTAAGCAAAGCAGAATGAAGCGACTATTTCTAAGAATAACAATCTTTGGATGGCTGTTGAAAGAAAACTAAATTAAATATGTCTTTAGAGAGCACCAGTGACCTTTGGTTGATTGTGTTTGAACATTGTTTCTTCTGTTAAAAGTTTAATTCATTACAGTCATATTAAGATGAGTCCTGCCAAGTTAGCCTTTTTTTCCTCACGGGAATCTATGGAATCCTTTTAAAGATTGTCCAGAACAAGTAGTTTGATTAAGATATGTTTAAGCTGATGGAAATCTAAAAACAGCAGGACATTGCCCCCTCAAGCATCAGGTCTGGAAACTATGGCTCGACATACTATTGCATGTTTTCTTTATACCAAGTCCAACTTCATAAAAATCCTAACCATTGTCTTGTTTTTTGGTTATTCCCTTTTATATTCCTTGTACTTTTTCTTCTCTTCATCTTCCAGCTCAGTTTCATCATTTTATTTATTAATACAACCATGACATTCTTGTGGAAGTTGCAGTCAAAGTACACAAAAAAGTTTCCAATTAAAAGATTAAATAGGAGACATTTTTAAAGATTAAAGCTGGGACGCTTCATTTAAAAAACAGTTAATAAATGTCTTATAAGTATCTGTCTTATCTCGGAAAGGCCTGAATAAAGACTGAGGGTACTGGTAAATTATATCTGATGGCTTCATAAGGAAATGAAAGACTGCATCACTGCATGAAATAAATTAGCGCTGTGCATGGTCAGAACAATGTTCCACTTCAGTGTTGTGGCTCAAGCTAATGAATAGCAGTTGCGCCTCTACTGTAAAAATTGTAGGCGTCTTATTGGCATGACCCGTGTATGACATTTTTCTATTAGATTCCATCATTTTCATTTTGATGAGAAATGACATTAAATCATTTTATTAACAGATGTTAAATTATCATGTGTAGAAAAAGGTGGCCAACTCTTCTTAATTCTATAATTGTGTATATCAGGACATATTAACAAATCAGCTGTTTTTTTATCAGGTCTTAAAATCAGTTAATACCAACTTTGATTGTCAACACAACACTATAATGCAGATGTGATCTTGTCTGCAATATTTATTGAGCTTATTGAGATTTAGGGGCAATCATTTCCTCACTGCTCTCTCCAAGTATCATTAGTGTATTTCCTTTAGGTCAAGGTCTCGACTTCAAATAGATCTTTGCAACACCTGCTCCTTATCAGCAATTTTGTTGTTGATTTTTCATTGTGCTTGAGATCATCTGTTGCATGACTCCATTTCAAGTGTACTTATGCAAAGTGGTTTATGGTCAACTCAGTGACTGGAAGGTGTCCAGGTTCTGTAGCTACACAACATCCTGAATAATCAATCATTCGTCAATGACAATTATCACTTAGCATGATGGAGCATTTGCTTTCAATGCTGCTTTGTGTTGATATGCTAAGAATTTTTTAGATAAATGTGTAATGGCATATAATAAAGACATAACTGACACTTCAACTCAGCAAATGACCAAACTTAATAATTTCACTTTCCAATCAGTTCACCAATCAATCGATCATAAGCATTTGTCTTTTGTGTACCGTCTTTCATCCATGTTAGAATAGTACAGATTCTTGTTTTCAACACACTACTCTACATTCTGCATTAGGATTGGGTTATATTTTTGAGAAATAATTCTTCATAATTAGGCCCCATATGGGTAATCAAACAACGGTCCCATCCTCTAGTTTAACTTTCAGTAAACACAGTTGCATCTACAGCATAGAGGGGAATCAAAAGGGTATGCAATACTAATCTTACTGCAGTGTACAGTGCTGTTTTAGTATAAAGGATTGCTTGGCTTTATTTATGTTTTGCAACTCTGCTTCAACCATGCCATAAGAAAACTGTGCAATCAGTCATATTGTGCTATTATCTTGGTTCCATGAAACGATTCAGGAACTCACAAAAAACTAATCAGCTTGTTAAATAGAGGTTCTCGAGGTCAAACTGATTTCCGACGAAGAGGACATTCTGTTCTGAATCCGCACCAGACATTCCAATCTAATACATAGAAATGTAATGCAAAAACAAATGTTTTTGCAGGATGAAAAGGAGGAAAAGTGAATCGACTGACTGCTTTTTTTTTTTTCCTATTAGCTACAGTACGAATCCAAATGAATAACATAACTCAACTGTTTAAAAAGACAAAAACTGGTTTAGGCTTAAAATGAATCAAACTAACGAATGTACATGCTGGCTTCCATTTTAAAGGATATCATCCTTTTATAAAATATTCAAAGAGAAAGTGATACAATGAACTGTGAATCACTGTGTAATTCATCATATCTGTTTGAATGAAGACAGCAAACAGATCTATCTTCACTTAGCTACGGTGAAGTAAAGAGGAAGCAGACAGAGCTGCAAACATTTTGGAAAGAGATAGAAGGAAGAAACTGACTGGCAGGTGGTCACTATTCTATTGTCCCTTTACCTAGAAAGATATACTGACCTCAACAAACCAGAATAAAACTTGGGATAAAATGCTCTCTGAAGAACTACTCGCCCCGTCATAAATTATCCATTTTTCGTTCTCACTGCTTTCAAAAGGCATTTGTTTTCTTTCTGTCTTTCCATCTTATTCATAAATGAAAACAAAACAATGTGCTTTCACTCATCGAAAATTTCCTTGACTTCCAGTTCGTGCTTTAGATCAATTGGAAAAAACGAATGCAATTAATGCAATAATAAATAAAAAGGTAGACTCCCGAAAAGAGGGGCAAAAAATTAGAATTTTCCAAACAGGATTTATAATGAATGTGTAAAAAGGAACACCAAAGAAAGTCTGAACCTGAAAAACCTAACCTCTGTTATTCCCAGGTCTGAAACTACCCTCGAGCGCATGAGCGCTGATATACCACACTGCACAACTTTGGCTTTCAGCCCAGCATGACACAGTTTTGCTTTATGTACTACATAATCCACAAGCAAATAGAATGCACGCTTCAGCCATTAAGAGAAAAAAAATCCATTCTAAGAAAAGAAAAGTTATTTTCATAAAAGTTAAAACCTCATCGAAGTTGTTACTGCCAGTACCATCTATTACCACTAAGGTTATACCATAATTTAAAGTAGTGATGGTAAAGTACCCCAATACTACCTGGTGCAAAAGTCAATCCATGTGAAATCTGAATAACAGCTTTCATTTAAAGTTTTCAGAAATTCGTTGTTTAAAAGCAAAAAATTATCTCCACTCTTTTTATTGCTAAGAGAAACTGTTAGCTCTTCTGCTCAAAAATACTCACTCCTTCACTAAAAATGAGCCTCTCAACGACCATTAATGTAGCCAATTCTCATGGTGCACTAATGTATACATTCATTTGAACAATGACAGGCAGGGTAGATAAAAAATTATCCCTTTTTCTTTTGTTCTGTTGGGTGTCTCACTGTAATGTGGATCCTTCAGATCGGTTTGATTAGAGCATGGTGTTTCAAGGATTACCATATATGTGGAAAGGTGCTGCATTTGATTTCATCATAACCTG
Source organism: Menidia beryllina (assembly GCA_013363375.1). Taxonomy (NCBI): domain Eukaryota; kingdom Metazoa; phylum Chordata; class Actinopteri; order Atheriniformes; family Atherinopsidae; genus Menidia; species Menidia beryllina. The sequence continues at coordinate 121,668 of JABUIW010000162.1, forward strand.
GCAAATCCTAAACCTTGTGTCCATCTTGAGGAACTCTCAGATTGGTCTTGAGTCAGTTTAAAAAAATCAAAATCTTGGTCTCTGCTCACTCTCACAACACAACGACCTCAGCATTTACTTGTTAACAGTCCAACCATGAAAGTCCAAAACCCTGAAATCCAGTATAAACAGATGGGAGCAGAATCAAGAAAATAGACTCTTATGGGGTTCCATACAAGGATCTAATTCAAATTACTGCACCAACACCTCCATGACAACTTAATGAATACCATTTGAGGGTAAATCAAATCAACTTTATTTGATCTGCACAACTTTAAGACATTATGTCTACTGAGTAGAGAACATAATTAGATGCTGTTTAACAAGCTCTCTCTGGATTGCATAATTTTGGCTCACTTTTGCAAGGGTTTTTCTCTATAAAGGCTATATTTCAACAGCTTCTCAAATCTTTCCCCTTAGGAAGGTAGGACCAGTTGCACAGAGATGTGAGCTTTAAGAACACACACAGATACCCAAATTAAAGCAAACTGTACATGGCATGGACTGAGATAACCCTCATAAGCCTCTCACATACAGTATGAGAGCATGCACATGCTTGATTTGATTTGACTGCACTGTAATGTGCTGGTTTTGGATGCCTTTCCAAAATGCATGACCGTCAGCAAATACACTGAGATGGAAAAATATGACTGTCTGTTCTCATATTCTGCTGAACAGCTAAACTAGACTGGACAGCTTATGAATGTGGTGAAGCATCTGTTATAAACTATGCACATATGCATTAATGGCTGTCTGGACATGTCTCACATATCAATCAACTCATACAGACACAGAAATGGAGAATATTGCACCTATCTGATTTGCAGTCTAAAGTTACTTTTACCCTGTAATTTGACTTCGTTCTCTTGTTCTCTTATAACATTAATACAAACTAATCCTCTCTTGTGCTCCCTCTCACCGCTAAACCTTTTCTGAATTACAGCACTGTCCTATTGTGCATGTCCTGTTTTAAGCTCTGCTAACTCCTTTAAATGTGAGTATGTGTGCAAATTCAACTCATTGTGTGTGTGAAGGCGCTATATTTGACTGGATGACAACAGGGTAAACAAATTGGTAAGGGAGCACAAATCAGAGTGGCCTGTCCTCACAACCATTTATAGACATACACAGAAAAAACGCCTACTCACATTCACTTCCGCACACATAAATACACTTGCAGGTCACCAGAAATCGTAGGAATTAATAAGACCAAAAACAACAATATCCTGACGATTAGTGTTGGGACCTTGAGACTAAAGAGGATTTTCAGCTTAACTTTTTTTAGATTTAGCTAGAAGACTTATGCTCAGGACCACACTGTAATTGAATAAGACATTTGCGTAAGGATTACCAGTATGCAGTTCTAATTCTTTTTATTTAATACCGCATAGATATATTTTCAGTCATGTCAGTAATGGCCATGAAGAACAAATATTCACCCACCCACAGAAGGAGGGCAGTGCATGGTCAAGAGAGAGGGCAAATAAAGTCATTTATATTCTACTCTTCCAAACTGTAAATCATGGCTTCCATTCTAGTGCTCAAAATGAAATTGCGTTAGTGGTGATTTTAGTTGGCGTGTAAATGTTCTGCCTGGAGCACAAAGCTTTCCCTAAAGCTATAAATACAAAGAAAAGTTACACTTCACACATCTTATTACATCTCACTTTACTGAAGGGGGAAAGATATGGTGAAAATAAAACGAATAATACAAATAACTACAAGCACCTTCACTGACCTTTCGCATATATTTGATTCTAATAATAAACAGTGGTATAAACAGTCCTTCGAAAGACCACAGAGTCTGATTTCTATTTAAAAAACAGAACATGGAACAGAGTTAGAGTCAAGCTGCAGATTGGCATAAAAGTCTAAAAAAAAGAAAAGAAAACTCAAGGTTTGATCAGTTTATAGAAACATTTGAGCTCATATTCAGTCGATCGGTGTTAGACCACAACCTCTTGCACAAAACATTCACATAACAGAAAATAAACAACCATTGCACTGGTCTGACTCAAAGACCACATGTAAACATAAGTCCAACCAAAACTTTTTAGAGCTTCAACAATCAAACTGTAAACTCCTCTAAATAAAATTTTAAATGAGAGAAAAAAAGGTTATTTTCTGAACATATTTTGATACTTATTTTTTTCAGTTGATGAAAAGCATGACAAATTGTGGCCTAAGAGCAGTCAGGACAGCTTCCAATGACTTAAAGCAACTCTTCAAGAATGCTGCGCTGCTCAAATGAAATGCTAAATCTTTTAACAAGTCTGAAAAAAATTCAAATAATTTATAGAAAATGCCTATGTGTTCACTTTTATCATCTGACATACAAAAATATCTCTCAATATGAGAGTTAGAAAAGAGGGCATAACAGACATTTTCTCACACAGTTCATAACGTCATCATGTTTGACTTAGGTCAGTTTGGTCCATTTAACTATGTCCCTCTGGTGCTCATAAGCAGAGACACAGGAGAGAAGTCTAAATAAGTGGCCAATGACTTCACTGTTCTGGAAAATACACTGGAAAAGCACTGCTGACAACATTCTTGGAGCACTTAAAGAAATGTATTTTAAAAGCAAAACTTAGAAAGCTAAATTAATTTATGCAACTGGAATGGATGCCCCTTTCAAATAACTCTCCCAATAAAAAATAAAGAAACATTTTACTTCAGTTTTCCTCAAAGTGGTATTGTGGTAAAACATCTGTCACTTTTTAATGTGTAGCATGAAGACGTTAATGTAATATCAGTTCCATTAACAATGGTTAGATCAATTCTTAAACAAATGTGAACCGCAGATAAAGCAGGATCGAAAAGATGGAGCTGATATTTGCAACAAATGTAAATACTTTTTTAAAAACAGTTTCTTTCTGAAGTTGTCTTTGTTGTAAGGTTTTCCATTTCTATTGTGCAAACTACAACAAATTGCGTGGAACATGCAACAAATAGTCAAAGCATGAAATCGCTACCTCTGCTGTAGATGTTTTTCCACTAAGAGCATACAAAAGTAAAGCTATGATATGTCCACAAATGTACAAATTTGTCCATTTTTTAAGATGATACATTAGTCAACTTGACAAATGCATGTCTGAATCTACATAGACATAGACTGAGCTCTGAAAAGTGTAAGATAAAGGATACAAGCTTGAACAAAAGTGCATCTGTGAGCACAAGGGACAGGATAAAAGAGAGAGAAAAAGAAAAGGAGAACGAAAAACAAGCAGAAAAGACAGGGAAAAAGAAAGACCCCAGAGGGATGTCTGTAGCAAGGCAATTCCTTGTGATGGCGTCTCAGTAACAGATCCCATAACACACTAAATACTGTCCGTGATTGGGTGTTCTCTCAAGGTAGACATCTTTGAATGTTCTTGGTTTTGAGTCCCACAGGAAACACCTTTGTGTGACTTAAACAGGAGTCTGTAATATGACAGAATATTGAGTCAAGTGCAGAAGAACATACGTACATATAGGAAATTGTTGTTTCTGATTGAGGAAGAACAAAGGCACACACTGAATCATTGTAATAACAATGGCAATGTCCTTAAAATCTCTGGAATGCTGTCTTATAAGATTTTACGGCTAATATCCCAAAAGTGGCAAAGCACTCCCCTGGAGTTGCCCACTGTAGATACTGTAACTGTTACAGTGGCTGCGTAATTGGCATAGAAATAAAAAGAAAAGGCACAGGCATGCTTTGCTATAAACAACAACGTTTTTTATTCCACATGTGCAGACGAAAATGTGTAAGTCATCATAAACTATGATCTAATCCAAAAGAAAAGCTTTGATATCTTTATATGGACATGTAACAATTTTATATCAATGTTGGGGTGATTTTAAATACATTATTATATACATAATTGTGATGCACACTAAGCACACCATAGCAAAGTTGGCAAAATATATCAAACAAAAACATTTCTGGCATGGAGTGATACCTGCAGGGCAACACGGTGGTGTGGTGGTTAGCACCATCACCTCACAATAAAAGGGTTCTGGGTTTGAATCCCTGAGAGAATCAGGACCTTTCTGTGTGGAGTTTGCATGCTCTCCCTGTGTCTGCTAGCTCTGGGTTCTCCGGCTTCCTCCCACCGTCCAAAAACCTGCACGTTAGGTTGATGCGACATTCCAAATTGCCCTTAGGAGTGAGTGTGAGTGTGTGAGGTTGTTCCTCCTTGTGTGTCTCTGTGATGGACGGGTGGAGCGTCCTGAGTGTACCCCGCCTCTCGCCCACTGACTACTGGGTCAGACTCCAGTTCCCCCCGCAACCCCAACAGGGAACAAGCAGTTACGAAAATGGATGGATGGATGGATGGAAATGATACCTGCGTGTAGTTTTTAGACCGCATGACCCATTTAGTTTAACATCTTAGAGTTTAAAGGCGGTGTGCCGTTGTTAGTTACCACAGCCCCAGAATGTCCTGCAACCAGTCATTTAACATGTCAGCTGAACGTCTACATCTAAACACGATGAAATGACAGCGTCCAATGATTGGTTTGGAATTAAAGTGGTCTACTTGGTCATGTATTTTCAAAAATGGAAATCAGAGTGAAGCTATGATCCAGATGGGTTCATGCAGGCATCTTTGTGACATGTTGGCAAGTGTGTTAGAAAAACAAGCAAACAGCACATTACACTTCCATGACGGTAATTAGCAAAGTGTTTAACACCTCACAGTTACCATTTCTTTTTCTGTAATCACTGGCAGCAGATTAGAGATCAGGTTGTGGGTTGCAGATTAAAATGGATGGAGGTGAGCAATGGACAGTGTGCAAAGTGGGTAGGTTAGAGTTGGGCCTGTAAAGCTGAGAGAAAAAGGAGTAGATGAAATGAATGAGAAAAAAGACCTTGTTATACCGTCCCCTTAATTCTTATTCATTACCCAATCAGAATGCAAATAGAGTCAAACCGTAAGTAGGGGAAATGTGGTAGAGGAGAACAATGAAAGCACGAAAACCCCAAACCGAATTTTCTCAATATTAATTTGATATTTGAAAGTAAATATTCAATTTCACAAGTAATTATACTACAAATGTTAAATAGGGAATGACCCCATGTATACAAAGACAAACTCGACTGGATTTAAAGCACCAATTTGGAACCTGGCTAATGAGGCCCATTTATGACATGCATACGGAGTGTGGCTGGGTCATTTTAATGGCACCAACTAATTCATGCCAGTAATGTTAAGCACCAGCTCACATACAATAAACCTGTGACATATTAAATATCACACAGAGCAACAATTTGAGAGAAAGTAGGGTAATGAAAGAGACAGAGAGTGGAACTGCAGAAAGAAGCAGTAATGCTGTGTTTGCCACATCCATTTGTATGTGACAGCTTACAATAAAATGTTTAATACCCAGCTCTCTCCAAGCCTTATATTCTCTGAACAATTCAAATGTATGAGACAAACAACTCCACAGTGGCTTCTTCACTACACTCAAACAACATCCTGCAAGTTGATGCTTTGCTGTCTCTCAAACTTCTGGGGCAAACTAGAGATTACTTTAGACACTGAAACACTACAACACATTTTGTAAGCCAAGTATGCACACCCTGGTGCCTTTAAGTGCATCTTATACCAAAATCAGTTCTAAATTTCAGCATTTCCAATTGCAATTTGAAAAATTTACCATAGTTTCCATTCCAAGCAACTAAAATAAAATTGCAACTTATTATTATTAATGGTAGCTATTTTTTATGCTACTCTTATACATTTTGGGATTCATTGACATTGACCAAGTAAGCTATCATTAGAGCAGTTTTGATGAACAACTTTGCATTTGAGTTTAGTTTCAATACACATTTCCAGAAGCCAACAAACAACGGACAGGTTAGGGTAATGTTTCACAAATGAGGCCATATATTTTTTCAATAAATATAAATATAAAATGCAACGTACCACCCACAGCTTATCTCAAAGGTCTGATGTTTTACATGATATCTATTACCACTAAGAAAAATCCAAACAATTCCAAGGTTTGAATGTGAGAAAGATACTAAAACTACTTAGTTTTACTTAGTTCACTTAACTTCCACTTTCAGACATGGAAAGGGGAATTTGGCAAATTCAGTAAAAAGGGCAGAAGGACCAATAACGATGAGGCAATAAATTAATATTAAATATCTCTTAAACAGCATAATATGAACTCCATGCTGTAGAGATTTCTTCTTAGCCATGATGTGGTGCACTAAAGCAAATACCTGGAATATATAAACATTTTCATTAGATTTACAACCACAGCTTCAATCACCTGTAATTTACAGCCTACAGAGAGCAGCGAGAGACATGGTCATGACTTTATTCTCTCAATTAATATAAACTGTTAAAGCCAGGCAAATTAAACGTGACAGAACAAGAAAGCTAATCAGATATTATCTTCTGATAACAACAATGAAGTCAATTTTCCATCTTTTTGCTATCCTTTCATATATTTTTCTATGTTCTCTGAAAAATCCAAATCCAGCTGCTATTAGGTTTTATTTTTTCACTTCTGTGTAGTCCTGACCTTAACCTATTTAGCATGAAGACGTTTTTTTTACTTTAATTCGTATCTAGTAGAAAACAGTATAACAATACAATAGTCAAATATACAGAGGGTATAAAAAAAATTACATCTGTGGAATCACTCCCCCACATCCGTGCACTAGTTTTTGAGTACTGAAGTGTATAAAAATTCATAGCCAAGCAAATAAATAAATAAGGCAAGCAAAGCCCATAAACACAATATTCCTTGAGTATGCTGAACATGCTATTCTTTTAATGCAACTGCACAACAGAATTCCCTGTGTTCTCTTTTATATATACGGCACACATTTCATGTTCAAGTGTGCACAATGTAGAGCAAACGTGCCATTGTTTTCGCCTTCCTTCTTTTATAGTGCTATGAAAAGCAGCCTACACATTATTTGTTGTAGAGGAAATAATTCAGTGAGGGGCACTGTCTGCAAATTAAGCATTCAGATTCATACACGTGCACAAGTACACACAAGATACACGCAACCGCACCCATGCTGCTGTTACCAAGAACACAGATTGTTGTGTACAGATGCCAGCTCAGAAGATGTGCTCACTGCTTTAAGCATGACTTCACTCATACACAGACATGAATGAGATGTTCACTAATGAAATATACTGTATACAGTTAAAAGGAAAGAAAAAGGACAAAAAATGTTACAAACTCTGAACTAATTGAAAAACTATTGAAAAAAGATAAGTCTACTCCATAAAAAAGCAGTGAAAAGCAGACATGAATATCAACATCAGTAGACTGCATGGTGCACATCTTCTTGTTCATGCCACAAAAATGAATTACTGGAAAGTAAAAATCGAGTCATTTTTAACAAAGAGAAGATTTTTCCATTAAGGCTACTCTTATCTTTTACGATGCTCATATCAAAACCAAGTACACTGTACACAAAGCATTTGCCAGAAAAAAAACTGACTGTATATACATGGAATTATTCTATATTGTGACATCACTCTAGATATTCTTTTGTCCTTATCTAAGTACAAGACCTGTCCCGACCAGATATTTAAATGCATAAAGAAATCATAGTCAAACAGTGACTATTATACATTATCCAGTTCTGGCAACGTACTTATCATGAGCAGTGAAAAACTAGAGTAAAGGGCACTCTAAATGGAAATTAAATGTATGCATGAAGCTCTTTATCCTTTATTTAAGTACATGCTCAAACAATACTTGTGAGTGTGCTTTCATAAAAACAGGCCAAAAAGTAATCGACAATTGTTCTTTTCCTAAGATTATGTCGAGGTGGCTGTGGGTCAGGAGGAACCAGCTGCTGACCAGAAGGTCAGTGGTTTGACTCCACGTCCCTCTAGGCCACATGTCGAAGATCCCTCAGGCAAGGCACCCAAACCCCAAGTTGCCTGCTGGTGTATGGACCTGTAGCTGAATGGGTGAATGACGTGTAGTTTGAGTGGTCAGTTCCATTGGAAAACCTCTGTGTAAGTACAAGTCCGTTCAAATCTCAACATGCACAATATGAATGCACAACATGCAATACAATAACCATGACACAAGTTATCTATCTGCTCTACTATACCTGCATCACTCACCGATGCATAAAGATGAGACACCCTAGTCGCGGCTGCCCTGTCTCTCATTTCCTGCTCTGCAGTCAGCCGCTGACAAGAAACAAAACTTTCCCTCTCAGCTGCCTGTCAGTCCATCTCAGGCACAGAAACACACACATTCTCTCTTTCTCTCCAACTCTCTGGCCAGGTTTAGAGTTCTGCCTCAGTGGTCAGGTCCGGACGTCAAGTCACTGTCTGTCTTCACAGAAGACACATAACAGTCGAAAATCTTACAAAAACAGAGAATCTAGACACAGTTCACACCTTTTTGAATTGTACACCCCCAAAAAATAAAAAAAAACGTTTTCATTTCCCCCAAAAATTCACTACTTCATCTTCTATATCAGAGACAGCTTGGAACAGCATATCTGTCACTATTCTAATGCATCATTCAAAGGATATGAGGCAGTTAATGCACACTGTGTTGCCCACACCCTGCTGATCCGGAGCTGAAACGCTGTTCGGAATAAGTATACACACACAAACAGCAATGAAGAATTTAAAAAACGAAGCTATACTGACAGCTGTGAAACTTTTAGACAAAGCAAAGCAGGAACATCCATTCAGAGACACACTGAGATGTTTAGAAAGCCTTCTCTAAAGAAAAGACCTGAATGGCCCCAAAGTTTTAGAAAATCCAGGACATGCCAGCTTACTTTTGCTTCTCAGCCTTTCAGCTTCTTCTAATTTAAATGACATAAATCCTCTTTCTCATCACCATTTGGAGGATCAGTGGATCTAAAAGAACCACTGCCTAGCTTGTTTTTCTTTTTTTTGTATCCTTGCTTTAATTTCTTTTTATTTAGAAGTAAGAGAGATGCTCATGGCTTACGCAACTCGACAACATATTTCCATTCTATTTCCGCAGCTGTGGTTTACTGTCGAAAACGAGCATGAACCGTCTGAAAATACACCTAAGCATTCAGAGTGGGTAGGAAGTAACTCACCTACTTCATTACTCATGAACATCAGTCTGATGTCATGATGATATTTTTCATCCGGCTGCGAGTACTGATACTGAAGAACCTTTTCAGAGTGTAAAGCCATTTAATCAGGTGAACTAGCTGCACTCAAACCTGAGATCACTTAGCAACAAACAGCCAAGTATTTCTTTTTTCTTCTCCACCGCATGGTTTTCATGAGGACCATTCGACCATTTTCAAACATGACGAACAGTATTTAAACATGTTTCTGGGGGAATTTATTTAATCATCAATCAGGATAGGCTGGATTGTTTGTGTCTTCATATCTAAAGTGGTTGATGGTCCGAAATAATTAGGGAACTTCAGCTCACTGTTTGGATACCACTCTTTAAAGCGACGCTTTAAAGTGAATATTGAATGAATTAGGGGAAACCATACTTGTGTGGATTTTCTCATGCTGCTTGTTTATCACAGCAGTATTATATCTCTTTGGTTTTCATTATGCAACGGATAAATACTATGGCACAAGCAAACATTCAGAAATTTCTAAAAGTCATGAGCTGAAATATCTGGGGCCTATGAAAGTAACCAAACTAACCAAGGTTATCTCAGATCATGACATTCGAACAGTTGCAGATGTCACACGTTTAAGAGGCCAGAACCAAAACACAAAACACAAACATTTTTATTAATGTAGATTAAGTATTAAGTATTAATGTAGATTAAGTATTTGCACTGGCGGACCGTCCAGGGTGCAGGCTCCAGTCCCCCCATGACCCCATTTGGTAATAGGCAGTTTAGAAACTGGATGGATGGATGGATGGATGGATGGATGGATGGATGGATGGATGGAT
>JABUIW010000162.1:131604-176679 GCA_013363375.1 Menidia beryllina
ATTTGCATATCTTGGTATCACAATTTCCAAGCTGTGATCTGTTAGCTGGCAGCTTGCCTATATTAGCTGTTCCTTTCATAAATATTAGGAATATGAGCATATTACTTAAATAACTATATCTCTTTTAGACATCTTCTACTGGCCAAATGATAGGTTGAAAATGTTTGTTTTAGTTGGTTCATTTGGAGCTGTAAAATATCAAAATTGGGCATGTAGGGGACAACCCTTCCAATATGTTTAAAATATATTTTTTTTAAAAGCACAATGCTCAGACTCAATTTTGAGGTAAAAAAGAATCACCAATTAACCTGCCATGCCTCTTTTCGGACAGTGGGAGGAAGCCCTAACACAGAGCATGCAAACATAACATTCAATATCAACATCTTAACACATGTATATGATATAATATACTTTGGAATTACCACTGTGGCAAAATATATCTTCCAATGGGTTAACAACACTGTCCTTGTTAACCCATTCACAACCAATCTGCAGAGAATCCATTCAATTTAAATTGGCATCTGTGACGTCGTAAATGTTCAACTGTAACATATCACTGAAAGGCATCCATCTGCATCTGTAATGCATGATGAGCCAGTGGGTGCATGGATAAAATCTACTGAGACACCAGTGTAAGTCACAACCCATACAACCATGCTTTCCATTCGGGCATCTTGTCTTTTCTGACAAACATGCAAAATCCATATGAACTGCCCTCATAAAGCAAAGAGCTATTGGCATGCCGAACACGGCATGGCGAGGGCCAAGAGGCAAGCAGACTCCCCCCTTCCCTCTGCATGCTGATCATTAGAGAGACAAAGTGGGGAGAGCGTCAGAGAATGAGAGAAAGGAGGAGAGAGGCAAGAGATGCAGTAGTGCCAGCTCCCCAGCGGCTCAATCACATTTAATGCCTGGAAAGAGCTAGATGATACTGTCTACTGGGCACTGCCGTTAATATCACCAAAAATGATGGCAACACCCTCGCAGAATGACAGGTCTGCAGTTTTCGAAAGCAACAATGGTATGACAAAGTCGGCCTTTGCCTATGTCGGCCTTTGCTTTCTGTCTTCTCTCTCTTCTCGTTTGATATACACCTCAAATTGTCTGTCTCTCTTGCCCTCATTCCATCTTTAACAGCAACAAAGGGATTAAAAAGAGATTACTTCTGACATGTCAATGTGATGTGCCTGCTGAGTATAGTGCTTTTTCTCTTTCTCATGCAGTCCCATGTCAATATGATACAGATACACGCATACAAAGGAAGAGGCTTGCACTGAATGATTTTCAAAGGGAAAAACGTATTAAAAATTATTTAACCAATAGGAAACTATCAGATCTCTCCATTTCGAAAGCAGTGGATGCAGTTTCAATTTCCATGAAATGACCACACCTTTAGCGACAGAAATTTAAAAACAGTCTTTGTTTTCCAGTACTTCCGCGCAGCAAAAAGGAACCTTTATGTGGCGCTTCCTCAGTCTGCTTCAGAAGCGAGGAAAACCAGTGATGCTTGAGGGACAGTTCTATGTAAGGGAGAAAAGACAGGTATTGTTTTGGGGGTGATAACCTTTTGTTGCGATTCACAGTACTTCAGGCTAGCTGGTAAATGAACTATTGATTAGAAAAAGGTTGCAGGGAAGAGAAAGACGAAAAAGTCAAAGAGTGATTTTTACACAAGCAAACAAACTACCTATATCTTTTGTCCATGAGCATACACAATTGCACACGTCACGGAAACGCAAACTGTATCACCCTGGTTAAATGGAGCTGTAAATTAACAACAATCATTTCACATAAAGGAAATCACAGACTTGATTCGAATGTCCATCTTGTTTATCGGAAACCCTGTATTACACTGGCTGCCCCAGTTTCCACTATAGAGCCAATATATAGAGCATATTTATGTGTCTTATTTGCATCACTGAAAAACTTAAGTCATTTGAGTGCTTCTACTTGTACTTGGGGATCATTCTTCTGCATCTATAGACATAGTAAAATGTAGTATAAGACACAAATTCATGTTTGCATGTATTTGTAGAACGTATTTAACATTGTTTCATTTTAAAACCAAGTTTTTTCACAATACATAAAAAGAAAATGCATGTATTCCTTAATGATCAGCTCAGGGAATCAATTTGTGTGAACACTGCAACAGATCCAGTTAGCTTTTGAACGACAAGAAAAAACATGATATTCACAATGAAAAAATACACATCTAAGGAAGCTTTGGGTCTTAAGGTTTTAAAGTCTTGCTGTGAGACACTTGTTGAACACTAGCCTCCAGTCACCGGGTAATCTGTCAAACCTGTTGCTTACACTGCCACAAGACCAAAACAAGAGGCTAAACCTGTCTGTAGGATGAAGCCGCTATGCATAACTCACAACTTCATTAGATATCCAACTGTAATTTGCCTTACATTTTTGCTAAAACAAATTCGAGGATTTAATGCGAGGCAAGTTGTCCAGAAGAAGTGAGACGCCAATTTATTGTCACCTTATAAGTTGGGCTATTTCAAATGTCTGGTCTCAATGAAGTTTGACTAGAATATCAAATTCCTTGTTGGCATTTTCCCCTTGTCTGCAAATTAGATTTGAACTTGACCAAATCTCATTCGTTTGCCGGTATAACTCTGATCTAAAGCATCACTTTGGACTGCAGCCCAGAGAAGACCTCGATTTGATCCAACTCCTGGCAAACTGCATTCAGGTAGCCAGTAAATTGGCTTATCTATTCTGACCCTGGCCGGCTGATTTACAAACAGGCCTCTCTGGCATCACAAAGCACCGGATTAGGTTGGTGGTTTATAATGTGACACGCGTGTGAGAGAGAGAGAGAGTGAGAGAGTGTGAGAGGGAGCGTATGTGCGAGTGTTCAAATCTGGCTGCGATCTTCGCCGCGCAATGCGGTCAAAAAACAATTCAGCACGGACAGGTGCTTATCTGTGGACGGGTGTGTGTTTGAATGAGTTTGCTTGCGCGCCCTGGCGTCACCCTCCCTCCCTCACGCGGAAACACGCTTCTCTCCCACCCCGAGTCTGCTCTGTGAGACGTTCGAGGCCACCGAGTTGTGCAGCGATTTTGTGTTCCCGTCACCACCTTGCGCCCCCGTCTCGTCCTGCAAGGCACACACACCCCCCACACCCCCGCCCCCTCCTGTAGCCGGGGGTGCCGCTACAGCCGACAGACAGAGCACGCTCCTTCATGTCGGAATCACGCTCAACACCCCGGTGCCACACTATGCCGGTGACTGAGGGAGGCAGAGAAGACGCGGGGACACATCGGTCTCCCCCCCCCCCCCCCCCCCCCTCCTGGCATTGCGGTAGCTCAGGGAGGACATCGGTAATGCCGTTATGCCTAACGATAATCTTGAACTATAAAATTTCCACCCATTGCAGATAATCCAGGGCAACATGACGCCAGCCAAACCACCTGTTTTTTTGCGCACCCCTTCTCCCGCACGGACCTATGATGGACTATATTGAAGTCAGGGAAAACGTTATATTCAGTCGAGTCTCATCGGCATTACCAGCCCTCAATCAATATCAGGAAGTAGCTTATCAGTCGTCACGAATGAACGGTAAAACAACATTTAATTTGCAACTAAAGAAAACTTCCACCAGAACTTAATCTTAAACCACATATGCCCATGTAACACGCCAGTTTATTATTTTACTAACAGCTACATGTAGTGATTGAAACCCAATGACAGCATATATATACATATGCTTGAAGCAGTGGAGGGAAATGCACTTAATAGCTACAACAGTACGTCAAATAAATGAACGGATAAATCACGAGCCGTGCTCTGATTTAAGAAGCCATGCGCATATCAAGGCTGAAGCCTCCCGTCTGTTTGCTGTGAGACGCGCAGAGCCGAGCCGTGGCGGCGGTTTGAGGAGGAAAAGCGCAGTAACTCACCGATGTGGATGATTGAATCTGAGAGCGCCGTCTTCCACTCCTGGCTCCAAAAAACAGCAACTAGAAACACGAGCAAGATCACTTTCATTTTGTCTATAGATATCCCGGTCCAAACGACGGAGAAAAACTAAAGCTTTACTGAGTGGAGGGAACAGAGTTAAAATCCCGAGAAACGACGCTTCTGTTTTAGTCCATTTGCAGGGTGGTTAAGGAAATCCCGGGTGATCTCTGCTTTGCTGTGGTCTCTTTACGACCGAGTGGATAAAAAGAGGACCAGGTAGTCTGATTCGGCTACCCTGTTGAAATTCCGTCCAACATTAAATAAGATTCTGGGTGAGTGAAGAGATTCTGAGCTGCAGTGAGAGCCAACCGCATCCAAACGCCGACGCGTTTAATCGAGCTGAGGTGCTAGACGATTTGGCCAATCATTTAAAGAAAACAAATCTATGACAATTCGGGAGCACGAAGGGAAAACCTTGTCTTTAATGGCAGGTCATGTAAAATGACCTGAGATCCCCAGCCTTCCAGACCTGGCGACGCAGTTTCCCCCCTGCGCCAATCTCCAAACCACCAGCAGCGACAGCAGCCTCAGAGGACCAAGCCAACGGCCAAAACTTCCATTTCTCCAGGGGGGAGGGGGGTATTTTTCCTCCACTTAGCTACTCTTTGAATGTCGTCAAAGTAAGAACACACAAACGATGCCAGCCGCGACTTTTGTTGGCGGGTAAAGAAAAACCAAAATGACGAAAAGCCTTGTCACATGGCATTACCACGGAGAGGTACCATATTCCGAAATTGTCTGTAGAAATCTCGCAGAAATCAGTGACAGATCGGGGATGGAGAGGGATCTTAGATGTTTAATGAAAGGCAGCTCCACGGCTACTCTTCTTCCAGGAGATCTAAATGTAGGCTATCTGGACACAAAATTAAACGATGATATGCGCAATGACACTCCGCGGTCTGCACTCCATATGCGGGAACTCGGTGTCAGCCCCAGCTCGCACGGTGGCTGGTGAAGACGAGGTATGCTGCGTCCGTGTGGGAGAGAGAAGTGGGTGGGGGTTGAGGGGAAGGGAGGGAGGTAGGAAACCCAGGAGAGAAAAAAGGAGAGCGAGAGAAAAAGAAGCTGCAACTACGAGCAGTAGGAGTTGCCAACCGGGGCGCGCATCCACCGTCTGGAATTACCTCGGTGAAAGCGAGATTAAATGGGAATATCAGTGAGGGCGGGAGATGTAGAGCAGAGTCTGATCGAGACACAAATCAAAAGAGGGTTAATCTGCCAACAGTGGTTCTTTCATGAGCTGGTTGGGCAACCACTCACTTGACGTCTGCTTCCTATTTAACAATAGTTGATAAGAGTCCGTTACTGTGCAAGAATCGTTGATGGCACATAATCGTGCATCATTCACATTCTGAGCAACTCTGTTGCTGAATCTATGCACATCTAAAGCTGCTATAAGCACTCTTACAGTATTCTCCATGTAAAAAATTCCAAATCATCTTTTGTTGTCAAGCCCTTCAATCCCACCATCAACAATCCGCTCCACCCAGAGGAGATATTGTCCTTATGCTTTCTATTAATCTGCCCTGACCTTGGATTGAGGATTAACAGACTTGGTACTTTTAGGCCAAACTTTAAGACTTTAAGAGATTTACAGGGATATTCCTTTTTAATGGGGCTGTGTAAAGTTATTTGGGTTTTTTACGGCATGAAAAAGAATTGGTTATGATGGACTTGTCTTAAATAAGGTAAAATTCTGACTATTCAAGAGTTTTCCTGCAAATAACAAAGGAACATCCTCATAATTGATATGAAAGTGAAAGCTGTGAAACCCTTTTTCAAGTCTTTTTTGAAGTTCTCTATATTCATTATCAAATATTTATACAGTCATTTCCAATGAAGTAGAAATTCTATTGTTCAGCAACGGAGCCATGGATGGAATGCAATAAGAGCAACCAAAAAGGTTCGGCACACTTAAATAACATGAACAAACAAAAGGAAAGAAACACATTTTAAGATCCCACTGCGGATCAAAAGACCAAGATGCTTCAACCTTTATCCTAGGGTTTAACCATTAAATAACAACCGGGTAACACATTTGTTTACTTGTGAAATTGCACCTCACACACACACACACCTATACTAGTATTCATCTAATTCTCTTGATTATTTATCATTTTGTATTTTCTAACATTAAACTTGGAGTGGGTTGATGAAGTAAGTGAAGGAGTTAAAGCAACTGCTGTGTAATTACTTTACCAATCAATCTAAATTCAAGAAATCCTTTTAGTGAAAAATAAGGTTGATGCAATGCATGGTCACAGAGGGGAGCAGCCTCTGGGCAACATTCAGGGTCCACAGTTTGCAAATATGTCAGAAACTTGCCAGAAAATACACTCACTCCTGGGGTTGATATAGAGTCATCACTTAACCTAACACGTATGTTTTTACCAATAGGAAGAAGCCAGAGAACCCAACACATCCACAGGGGAAGACACAAACTCCATTAAGAAGAACCAGCTGGGATTTAAACCTGGAACCCTCTGGCTGGAAGACAACAGTGGTAATGGCCACACTGCCACACAGCCGAAGAAAAAACAGGTTATCAAAAAGGTGTTGGAAAACTATTAACATTTCAAACAAATCTCTTCTTCGCAAAAGTCCAAATAGCCTTAATTACGTAATTTACAAAAACATCTTCCGAAGCACTTAAGTGAAATCTTGGTTAAATCTCTACAAGATTTCTACACCTGGATTTGGACAGCTGAAACTCATTCTCCTTGACAGATCCTGTCAAGCTTTTCCCATACGGATGACCCTGTGAACTGATATCTCCAGGTCTGTCTAAATAAGTCCTAACCTTTTTCCATTTCAGACCTCCATGCTCCTGAGACCTTAAAGCTTTGGAAGTGCTTTTATACCTATTGACCTGACCCATGACTTGCCTGTGTTTTATTGAAAAAGTCACATAAGAAATCCAGAAAAAATCATAGTTTGGTTTTATCCTGAAACAAATAGAATGCTGTTTCCATTTATAAAAGCTTGCAGGTATTTTACAAATAAAGTTCACCACTTTGCTACAGGTGTTTCCTTTTCGGTTTAACATGAAAAAGTTTTAGCGAGAACATTTTAAACAGTCATTCCATCCTCACAACACTGATCTTCACAGAAAACAGTCAGATGAATCATAATCTACTGGAGTAGCATATCAACACTATTATTTTAAAGATATAATTTTCTTCCAACCTTCCCTATAGTTCAGCATATAATACCTGAAAAACAGAACACATCTACAGAGGAAACTCCTTTGGAACTCCTTTTTGCTTCCGATTTGTTCCACAATGACTGCTGCCCTTTATTTGTGAAGGCTAATAGAGGAGTCACCTTGGGGGTGTTTAGGGCTGCACGTATGTGAGATTGTATCTGCTGCAATGAGCTTACAAACCTTAAAATGCAGACATACACACTCATAAGGGAAAGCAGAGAAGAATGCACTTATATCTCAGTGATAGAAAGAGTAATTCAGGTGTGAGATGGGTGACTTGTTAGTATGCAAACCGATGACTGTCACTGGCTCAAGGACATTTCCTGTGATCAGGGAGGTAAAAGTGGCTGGAGGTCTGCATCGGGGTATTCCTGTTGACATGTTCTTGTGCATGGGTTTAAACACAATATTTTGAAGATTTGCAAAAGGCAACTATGTTTAAAGGCATTAAATATGCCACTAAAGCCATCAAGTGACATAGCAGTAAAACCCAGCTTCACTATGTAATAAAGAGAATATGCTATCATTACTAGAGTCTCTGAGTGCATCCGTGTGTTAGCTTATACAGACTAACATAATGATGAGGGCCAGACAGACGTTATTAAGCCAGAGTACCATCAGACCGTTTCAAATAGTCCACAACCTACACTGATGATTTACTCACAAAGATACAAATCTGCAAATGCAATAACAAAACCAGGCCTGCACATTTTGGTCGAGTTTGTTTCTAAAACAAAGGAAAGGACTGCCATTTTCAAATGCTTAAACAACTGAGCACTGGTTTGAAAGGCACAAATGAATGAATTAATAATTACCACCTTAAAATAAATGCTTAGTCAGGGTTAGGATCCATTGCAGACACATCACAGGCTATATAGGAAAAACTAGTTTCTCCCTGCATAGTTTCAAATGAACTTGCTTAAGGAATATTTTTACCCAAAGCCACAACATTAAGCCATATATCTCTACATGTCCCCGGAATGCAGTGGATTTTAATATTACCGCTATTCTGCAAATAAGAAATACCTTCTTATTCATGTATGTTTTATGTAGTAATATTTTAGTGGTGGTTCATCTCTCCACCCACTCAGCCATTAATGCTAATGGCTGTCTAATGTGCCACAGAGGGAAGCATCTTCAAGCAGAGGACACAATCTAATCTCAAACCCACCGAGCAACATGGCGTAAATCTGCTGAACAGAACCTTATTCCCAGCTACCGTAAACCAAACGGTGAGGTCACACTTACACACTTCACAGACACACAACCTACGTTTTAAAATTTTAATGATTTCCAATCTAAAAGTGGCAGGCGAAGCAGAGACCGCAAACGTGGAGAGCAATGGAAGAAAATAACAAGGTGGAAAGACCTATAAAAGATTCTTTATTTTCAATGTTCACCCCACATAAATATATTGAATTTTGTACATTCCCAATAACCAGGAAAATATGTGTGTTGTGCCACCAAAAGAGACATGATTAAAAGTGGTAGGTGTATGTTTTGTTCATGTATAATTTGAATATGTAGACTTGGCTAAAACAATTTCACCTATAAGTGGTGATATATTAAAGTCTTTATCACATCTGGGCTTAAATTAAGTTCTGACTTGAGACGTACACTGAAAGCCCCTTATCTCTCTTATTCCTCTAGGGTAAGACGGACAAAGAATAGGATGAGGTGAAGTAGGGTGGGGTGTAGAGTCAGATGGGATCGGTAATGGCAGGAAAAGATTAAAAGATTGTGTGAACAGAAGAAAAACTGAAGAAAAAAGATGGGTGAGGAGAAGAGCTTCATGTCGGTATTTTCTGTATGAAAATAAACACGTGGAAACCATAACGTCTGGTGGCGCCATCAGATTTTTGCAAGAAAGAAAATACACTTTCAGCTGTAAAGTTGCATGTGTCATAATATTATTAAACAAATAACTGAAATAAATTCACAACAATTAAACCAAAATACAGGAGCACATTCAACTCAAATCAGAACGACAAAACTCTTGTTTCGTTTTGATATATTTCCTGTTCAGCCTAACTCTAATGTAGATTTGCTGGTATGTCAATTGGACTCCATGGTCAAAAATTGCTTAGATGATCGCAAACATTTATTTGATCAGTCGATTTTAACAACTGTGAATTTGATTAGTAGCATCTTGGTAAAGTTCATTTTTACGGAGAGTGTTGGGTGTACTCAAATCTTCACGCAAAGCCTCCATTTAAACAAAGCCTTTGTCAAATGAATGATAAAACAAGGTAAACTCATAAACTGCTGTTAATATAAGGTTATATTAAAGTTCTACTATCTAAAACATTGCACTGAAAAGGTAAAGTCAACAGCTGCACTCCTGCAGAAGCAGTTGTCATGTGCTGGTGCTGAAACTGAGCTGGAGTCAGCTCTGGTGCTGTCCACAGGCATGGTGCTGAAATACTCTTCATTTCTGGAAATGAAAGCATCTACCAGCTAGTGTTAGGAATTCAAACTTATTTTCCAACGTTACCCGATACAAAGATATTACAAGCTGTATAATAGCTAGTTATGTTTTTAATTATTACTATTTATTTCTCATTTTTAATTAGTCAAATTCTTAGTGACGCCAATGCATTAGATCATGTTTTCAGTTTGCCCCTTATTTCAGATCACAGGATCTCTGTACGTTCGATACAGGGATAAAGGGAAACACCAGTACATGAATGAGCAGCTGAATGAGCAAGGCGCACCGTATCCATGCCTCTAATCCTCCCGTAATTACTGTCCAGAATGGTGCATCCCACATCAGGCTTGATTATTTCAAGCCTTTTCCTCAGAGTGTTCCTCATCTCTAAAAGTTGTGTAAAGATGGATTAATTTAAGGAAAGTCCTTTATAGGCCTGATGAATGGAAATGTTGCAGATCACCAGATGCATTTCCTCAACCGGCAGAAAATATGGCTTGTAATAAAAATTTATATTCACATAAACTGTGTGTACAAAGAGTCCAACTGTGATACACTCAGCAGTTGTAGAAAATATATAAACTCCACTTTAAACACACGAATAGAAACATGTATTTATATCATGCCACTCATGTTATGCAAAGTTTAAATCTAACAACTGGAAAGGCTCCCAGCTTTAAAATATATATGGGCATACACAGTTGCTATATGCTGTATCTCTGCTGTAAGCCTATGATTAGGCTCCAGCAGCTAATGCCATGGGACACTTCCAAAATAGAGTTGTTGTTTTGTATTTTTAAAAGGAGTTTTCCCTTTACACAGTTAAAAGAGGAAATTTTCCCCCCTTTCCTACTATCAACCTCAGACAGCATAGGGCACTGGAAAATTCCACTGTGGATGCTGTTGAAGTTGATACTAAATTTCATCCATTTAAAGTGAATAACAACTCTCCAAGTTTATATATTTTTCAAATGGTGCCCAGTGGGAATGCAAACATAAGCTGAATAGCATCGGCGACTTGTTATGCATGTGGGTTTACTCACCCAGGAAGGTTGTCAGTATCCTACCAAATGTCCATGAGTTACAGGCAGGAACCTATTCAGCAGAAGCACACGGTATCAGAAGACTTTGACTGCAGAGACTGCTTTGGTATATTTAAGCAAACCCCATTTCTATTATACCAAGTAATGGAGGATTCCATTTGGGAAGCTCTTTACATCCAAACACACTAGGGCTGTTTGTCACTGGTTGACAGTCTCTCTGTCAAGTATTTGTGATTATTTTGTGCAGTTCCCCACTTGAAAGGGATAGTCCTCCTTATCCCAACTGGATTTCACTCAGTGAACAGCCATTTCATTGTCTTTCATTTTTTTATTCATTGAAAGCTGGCAGTCGGCAGGTTATCAATTAATCATTTCAGATTATCCAAAATCACACATTAATTTAAGCATTTCAGCCCTTTTTAAATGAAATATTTCCCACCATGTTCTAACAAAATATATATCTTTTAAACACATCAATTTAAACTTATTTTTTAGCCAAATTAAGTTGATAGATTTTAGCCAAATAAATTAAATCAATATTTTTTATTGCCAAATTATTTTTACATGTTTTTAAATAATGTTTTAACCAATATTTTTACTTTGTCTTTAACAGTATTTTTTAACCAAAAGATCTTATAATAAACATTAAATTAATTTTAGTCATACATGTTTTTATCTTAAGATTACACCCAAACAAATCAACTGATGTTTTTAACTCACGTATTTATACTTTTTAACCAATTTAATCTTGTATTTTAGCAAAAGTTTGAACAGTTTAGCCAAATAATAGATTAAATATTATGTTCTTAGCTAAATTAAATATTTTAGCAAATTATAGTTTTTAACTTCTACAGTTTGAAAGCTTTTAAAGTTATCTTATACAAATTAAGAAAACAAAATGCTTCTACACAAATGTAGCTATTAAACTATCATTTCTTTAAATCAATTTGTCACATATGTCACAAATAACCCACAGCAGTCCAACCACAGTCCATTCTTTATCTTAATAAAGTTGTCTGGTGTTAAAGTCCAGCCAGAGTCAAGGGCATTTAGGCGCTTACCGGTTGTCTTTTAGAGTTTTTGAGTAGAAGGACTTCTTTGCACAATCACACTGAGCTGAACTTTTGCTGTCTCCACACAGAGCAGTGCTTGGTCTTTTCCTTCAGGTTTACCTGGCACGCCCAAATTGCTGGGAGATTTGTTTCACCTGGTGCCTCCCTGCTGATGGGAAAGGAGGAGGGGCTACCAGGCAGCTTGACAGAACACTCTCAGTCATTGAAATGCAATGTAGCATTGTTTGCTTTGAGGAGCTGAAATGTGGCAATGTTGGCCATTAACATCCAATACTTTGTGGAAGAGTTTCTGATAAGAGGCATACATTTATTAGTGGTCATTTCTTACCATGATTAACCTCAGTGAGAATAGAATCTTCTATCCCATAACCTTCAACCGAAGAATTGAGTGACGTTTGTTTTCCTTTCAAAGTAAAGCAAAAAGGACATCAGGTTTCCATTTTTTAAAGGTTGAACATTAGGAGTTGGCTTATTAAGGGTTGAATGACAGTTAAATGCATTTGGAGAGTGGAGCTCTAATTACTAGTCAAAAAGAGTTTGATATGTAGCACATACGGCACAACATGCAATAATTGTTTTACCGTGTTTTAAAGTGTCTAATGAAATTTAAACAGGCAATCTAAATTCACTCAGCATTATACTGTCAAAAGCCCTTGTTGTAAAAGTGCTGGTATAACAATGTGAACATTTCCGTGTACACTGCAGTATTTTTTCTCTCCATTATGATGGCCTCACATGTGCTGAGGGTGTGAAGGTGGCACTGTTAAAGTGAAGTGGTCACAGTGACCTAGATAAGCTCAACTTTAAACCTGAGTCCCTCCTCATTAGCTCCTTAGTGTGTCTATGTTCTATCCTGCTCCCAATAACTACTACACAACTCTGAGTCTTTAAGGCTTCATTAGACTTTCATCACAAGGTTTGGTCTCAGAACAAGTGGCATTTTGCTTATAAACGGTAAGGATGATCCTTTTTTAAACTGAGCCCTGCTACCTTTCATTGAAAATGCAAAAAAGGACAAAATTGTCCATTTCGAAATAAAATCGTACAATGATAGTTTATGGTTACCTTGAAAATAATGTGCATTTGTTCCTTGTGATCTCCTAATTTCAGTCACTCTCTTTACCCTCTCAAGGATGATGGGAGACACATGATACTCAAACAAAAGCAATGCACACATGCTGAAAAAAATGCAACCTCCAGTCAGAAAGGCTCCAGTTTAGATTTGAACAAAGCAGGTAGGACTTCTGACGGCCACACCACTGTGCCTCTACCATACACTGACCAACACTGTCAAATATGCTGCAATGAAGGTGCTGAGGGTTTCTGTTTTGTTGTGTTTTTTTAGAACCAGATATTTTAAAAATTCTGAAGGATGTTTGGGACTTTCTACTTGATAAGATTCCATTACAATAGACACAGGTGATCAAATGACTCCACCTGTAACTGCTGCTCCTTTATATAATATAATAAAAACCATCATTACTTCTTGGAAACGGCTGAATCTACATCTAATTTGACGTGGTTAAGCTGCATGAATACACAACTGTACACTAAACAAGTTCCCACAAAGAAGTTAATTTGAACCAATGGTAAACAGACGTGCTGTTTGATAAGTCACTTTAAATCAGTTCTTCAACACACAACAGCATTATAAAAGTCTCCCCTGCTGTTCTTCATCATAGCTCCATTGCAGTCCTCAGGATCTAATGTGCAACACCATACCATCTAAAGCCCATTATCACATTAAAACAGCTCCCTGTAAAGACAGGACCTAAAGAGAAACAGTATGCGCTTGTCACAAAGCCCCAGTTCACGCTCAGTTGGAATCAACACTACAACTATAACACCACACGGCATGGAGAAAAAATACATCACATATTACAAATTACAGTCACATAAAAACTGGAAAACTTATGTGACACTCCATCCTAAACTGCTCTACTGGAGATTTTTTGTTGGAATATGCTGTATCAAGTTTTTTTTTAGTTTTTTGTTTCTTTTTTTCTTTCTTTTCTTTTTCTTTTAGTTTTTAAGTTCAGGTCCTCCTGAATATTCAAACCACCATCTTATACTGGGCCTCAACAAGGCCTTTTAAAATCGGCATTATAGCCAATTTATCAACAAATGGCACAACAACAAGTGATATTCAACAGAATATAACACCATGACTGTTGGAAAGATATGCTTCTACATGAAAGAGTTCAATAAAAGGATATGTGGCATGCTCATCTTCAGTTTTAAAATACATTATCCCCTTAAATGTCACTACAAAAGTAACCTAGAAGCACTTTCTAAAAGCACAGAGCTGTTGATTTTGGTTGTTAGTACAAGTTTACCATTCCACCCATAGTTGGGAAAATGTTTGGATTTGTTCGCTACATGTCAGAGGACTGCTTTGTTAAAAAGAGCCCGTAGAAAACTGGCTTTGCGAGAGACAGATGCAAAAAAGGCCATTAGTCTGAAGCAAAGGTTTAAGTTAATTCATAGCATTAAATGTATGAATGCATTTCAGTACAAACACTATACACTGAGCGAAAAGGCAGATCAGGGGTCAAGTAGTGCTTTTTGTAAATGAAGTTACATAAGAACCAATTATATACTGCCCCCCCGTACCAGACAAAGCAGCTATGTCTCCTGAAAATGGCTCTTAGACAGTCGAAGCTTAATTCTGGCATCCAAAAAATGTTCAAATAAAAAACTGTGATATTCTTATGCCTAAGTGCAAGGTCAGCTCTCTATTCCAGCTCACTAAAACAATTACTTTGTAAGTAGTAGTGAAAAACATTTTCAGAATTGAGGTTTTTCTTCCCATATGATCCCTTTTTGAATAAAAAAAGGCAACAAAAAAAACACCATTCATTATATTCTTACAAGAAAGACGTGTCTAATTCTTATCTTTGTTAATGCAGGTTGAGTGCAGAAACTACACTGTCACTGTATGCTGGAATCACACTTTCAGCCTAAACTTCGGTGAACTTGACATCCTGCACAGTAATTAGCATGTATTGATTCATTCCGGATAGTCTGCTATTCTCCTGTCTGTGCACTGACTCATTCCTACTAAAATGCCAATCCTTTTTCTGTAATGTAATCACAACTGGAAGCTTGCCCTCTGTGATGCAGTACAGATTTGAGGTTACCAAACAGGAAAGAGGGTATAAAAATCTGTCTGGTCTCTATGATGTGTTTTTATAAAGAAGTATGTTCAATTGGCTGTGTAAATGTTAAAGTTGAGTTAAGTAACAAAGAGCCCATCACTCGTGGTGCAGATGAAGCCCTTTAATAGCTATATGGAATATTACAACCACAAAGGTTCTAAATATCAAGACATGAACTTTCCAGTACAAAACCCCCAAAACACATTCTTATGTCCAACAGCCATCTTTTATGTGTACAGCCAACACAATCACAAAAATGTGCTTTCTTAATTCAAATCAAATCAGCAAGGAAAGCTTCATCTTGCATTGCATCACATTCTAACTGTCTCTTGAAAACCTTTGCATTAGTTCTCATTCAGCAGGACTGCAGAAGCAAAGGAGTTCAAAATGTTCACAGAGCACTTCTTGAATGGCAGGGCTCAGGTGCTCTTTTCTTTGAACATCGAGCCTTTACTGTTCAGTGTTCTATCAGCCACCTCCCTCCCATACAACCCTTTATTTAACCCTGATTATCTTGAGCAACCCCGGCATCCCCCAAAAATAAAGACTGGTTACTTAAATGTCTGGATCTAATGTAATTCTTGCCTACCGCGCTTAACCTAGTACCAGAAAAGGACAAAGAACAGTTCCCTCTGTCTGGACTTCAACACACACCCGTCAAAACACGATATAAAGCTCCTTTGTTCACAACTACTTTTAAAGGCTTTTATCATTCAAGTTCTATTACCTTTGTATTACTTTTTTTCCAACCATATAGTCTTTTGATATCATTCTATTCTGTGTGGACCAGCTATTCTAAGAGCTTCAGCCCCAGAAACAGTCTGGGTATCAGTGGAAAGCAACTCATGAAGAATCCAGCTTGAGATAAGAACTCAATCCGAATTGTGAACATTTCTCCGAGCTTGCCCCAGGCACCATGTTGGCTGGAGCCAGCACTACCAACATAATATCAAAACTCATTTTAATACGGATAGGTTGAATTCAGAGAAGGTTTTAAAAAAAAGAAAGCAAAAAAAAACAGAACATGTCTGTGAGATTCATCCAAATTACCAAACTTGTTCATTAATGTAAATAAACAAAGAGGGAGCAAAGAAAAGAAAAATACAGAGGTATGAATTGATACACTTTCATTGCAATTTACACTATGAGAGACTCTAGACCTTCTCCTTTGCCATCATTCACCTCAAGTTCAAACGAGAAGATTGGCTCTAGAGTGGGCCCTTTGTGTTTTTGAGCACCATACCGTACTGCGACACAGTGATTACTAAAAATATTTTTATAAGCAATCTATTCTGCAGCATTTTCTGTGACTAAATACAGCTGTTGGCCCCCAGACATATGTTGGCACAGTCCTGGAATTTGAAGTTTTTGATGTTTAACAGTGAATCAGAGGACATCATATCTATTGTATTAATTTTCAATTAAGAAACAAATCCTAAAGAACGAATGAATTAGCAATATCCTACACTTTTCCTACATATAACTATGTTTGGCTGCTGCATGAATGAAGAGCTGTCCATGTCCAAATTGTAGGGATTATTGGAATAAAAACATTTCCACTCTTCTACTAGCCAGATGATTAGATAATCTGGGAAATGACAACAGGAGGAAAAGTTCAACCTTACAGAATAAATTCATCTAATGAAATACATTATTCAATTAATATACTGTATGTAGTAATTAGCCATGGGCAGCCTGAGACAGGGGCACAGAAATTGAAGTGCACTTTTATGTCTCAGCTCAGTACTCTTGCGCTCTGTTAATAGCAGGCTGCCACAGCTTTTTAGCCCAGCTGAGGTCCACTTCCACTTTCATGTTGCTTTGCCACACGACCCCTGAAACACTTCCATCCATCCCTGTCCATCTTTCTTTATTCCCACTGTTTCACATCTCATATCTTTGATTTGTTCCCCATCTTGCTCTCTGCCTGCCTACTATCTAACCCCTCTGCTCTTCCTCTCCATTAGTTGATCTCATGTTGGTTATAAAATAAGGTTTTAGCTGTAGTAAAGGATATAGGAAGTATTTCTTACATGTGTTGTGAAGGAAAAGGCCGAGTTGGAACACAAATCTTGTGCTGTCTGTGAAGAATGAGATGATGAATGACTGTCTGGTTATTAAGATGTAAGCCAGAGTTTGTGGAGTGTTACTGTGAAATACTTTTTCAACATCATGATAACATAAAAACACTTGAAATGTTATGAATTGGTAAAAATATCAACAGTGTCTTTTTAAAATCTCAATACATGCCATGTTTAGATGGCATATAAAAGTAAAAATATCCATGTTGCTACCTCCTGGACTGAGGTTGAAAATGGAGCAGGGGACAAGCAAAAACAGCTCACTGACTCATTCTGTTCTTTCACAGCTGCCAAGGAAGCAGGTAGGAGGGCAGGAATAAATAATCAAAGACACAATGTGCTCACCTGCATTCATTGCACAATTTGTTCAAATTTAACTACACCGGGCTTTAATTATATATCAAAAACAACATCATATGAGATGTTTGATTTGACATGTTCCCTCCAATTTACAGAAATGATTCATCATGGATTAAAACTGAACTTGAATCAGTGCTGCTGCATACGTCTCTTTTACCAAACGTATCGGCCTTGAATTAATGCTTACCTTTGAAGAATGCACCAGGGTTTTAAAGCACTTCATACAAACGGATTAGTTGGCCGAGCTCATTCCTGATTGGCTCAAACCTAATCCTACCGTTTGTATGCATTATCTTCTTCTAAAGTATATGTACATATGAAATATGAGAAGCTCTTAGTCAATCCATGTATTTTTTTAAAATTGTTTCATCTATCAAACTTGTGTGATTTTGTCTAGCTGGTTCATGCCTTAGAAATCTCTACGATGATGAACCTACAGCAAGTTTTAGGCTAAATTCGGTGCATGCTTGTTCCATGATCTAAGCCTGTGTGATGTGGTGCTACTGTGTAGTACTTTTAGCCAACAGCAGAGGACTCTGCTCAAGCCTTATGGCTTGTTTGAATAGCTCTAATGACATATACCGTTTGATACATGATGTGTGGAGACGGAGTTAGTTCTTTCACAAATTCTGTGGGCAATCTTGTGGGGTTTTAAGACATGCATTTTCCTCTTTACTGAACAATGTGAGAGATATCTGGAGAAAGAAAAACACAGATGAGGTTTAGTTAGTAAAAACTGGCTGTGAAATAAAATCTAAACCACTGGCTTATCTGTCAAAACTTCAGATGTATAGTACTGAGATGAGTAGGACTCAAACACCAACACCAAGCCCAGTCTCTCTTGTCTGTCATGGGTTTCCTTGCAACATGCTGCTGTGTCCTTGTCTCTCGTAATCTGTTACAGACACTGTGTCCAAGTGACATTGACAGGAGTTGGGATTGTTCTTTCATTCATGATAAGCTGTGTGGTGTTTTTCAATGAAATAGAAATATATCCACAGTGGTTGAGTAATACCTCTGTGATGCCATCTGTATCCCTATGCCAAGATCTAAAGACAAATCAAATAAATCAAACCTCTTGGCTCTACCTATTCTCATTGCTCTCAGGAGTCAAATGTTTAAGGAACCCAAGGTTCCACAAGGAGTTTTTTTTCTCTCTTCCCATGCAACGTACTTTAAAATTTGTTTTAAGAAATCTGCTCACTACACGTTTTTATTTTCTTTCTTTATTTTCTTTCTTGATTTTATTTTAGTATGTGAGATTATGTAATATGAGCCTCATAATAAACTTCAATGCTCACCTCCACTTCTAAAAGACAGTGATCACCATACCAGTTAAGCTTCTCTGTTACCATCACCCTGTTTCTTTAGACCATCAGCCAGTAACTGTTGTTGCCCAACTGACTACCCTTTAAAAGGATTTCCTATGGAATGTCATGTGTTGTTGCACGTCAGTATGTAATTTGAGAGGACCAGTTTTTGTGCTGTTATATAAAAGCTTTACATTTCAGGACAGTTGTGAAAAAAAAGCTTGTAATTTATTTGCCTATATGCTTATGTTAAGCTCGAAGTACTGTAATCATTTCCCTTTGTTTGTTACAGTAAGACAGAGGGGCCTCTCACAATTAGGTAGTGCCAAACATCAATTTGAAAGGAAAGGTGTAA
Organism: Menidia beryllina; assembly: GCA_013363375.1. Lineage (NCBI taxonomy): Eukaryota > Metazoa > Chordata > Actinopteri > Atheriniformes > Atherinopsidae > Menidia > Menidia beryllina. The sequence continues at coordinate 150,594 of JABUIW010000162.1, forward strand.
CGTATGAGATCATAAGTATCCTAGTATCCTAAAAGCATAGGACAAAGGATTCTACAGTGTAAGGCTGGTGACAGGCGGCATTGAAAGGAAATCCAATAGAATACAACCCACTTGACTAAGGTCACATGCACCCCATAGAATAAAGAGTTGGACCTACACATGCTCTTGGGCTCTCCACAGTCACACAGCATAAGTCAAACTGTTCCACATTGAATGAGGGAAATTAACCAATTTGTTCCAGCTTCCAGTGAGACCATTAACATAAATGAAAAGGGTTGTACACATTGAAAATGGGAGAGGGTGCTGGGTATCATGAATTTCCACATATGTCAAGAAATAAATGGAAACTGTGTGAACATAAGTGAGAATTACAGTCTCAGTGTATTGAGAATTTTGAAAAAAAAAAGGAAAACTGATAAGGTAACAGCTCTGTGAAGGTTACTTGAGAGGAGATGTGAAGGTGTGGTTTCACATTTAAGCCAAGGCTGACATTTTCATGCACAGATATGATGTGTGTAATATACTAAAAAGTTTAATAAACACCAATGCTGGAATCTCTGTAAAAGAAATGAATGTGAAAGTCAAAACACTGAGCTGTGTGACTTACATTACACACTAGGGAAATACCAAGTTTCTTTCCATTTAACAAAAAAAGTCTATCATTCAAACAGGGTACACACAAGCTAATGACTGACATTATTTTGGACATCCATTAATACAAGAAATTATGTTTTAGGTTGTAAATCAGTGGAGTTCTCCTTTGGACAATACTGTGAAACTTTTGCATTCTATCCTCCTTCACCCCTAAGTCAAGGCGACAGCAAGCTCATGATTTATAGCTGTTTATGCTCAAATGCATGCAAATATGTGGGTACAAGATCAATTAGTGATATCTTTAATCATTTTAGTGGTGCAACTTTGCCACTTTAGGAAAATTACTTACTACAGGCTTTATGTTTTTTGAGCGTGAAAGTGACTTTTGTGCCATTATAGACTTCAGTAAAACAGCTTGTTTGAAAAAGTGTATGGCTGTGTGTGTGTAAATAAAAACTTCTGAGGCAAACTGATATTTGGGTGTCTTACAATACAGTTCTGTGCTGTTGTCCCAGGTTCCACTCTGACATGAACATTTTGCTTTCAAGGAGCCAGACCATTAATAATCTAAATTTGCTGTGTACTTGCTGTACATTTTTCAGCAGACATTTCCTCCTTTCTCACTCCATTTCTGTCAGTACACTGGCCTAAAATCATTTAAGCGAACAAAATAAACATAGGCTAACAAATAATTCAGCATTGTGTGAACAGATAACAAACAAACCAAAGAGCCACTTTGGGATGGTATCATCAAACACTTTGTTGGAAAGACACATGATCTAATTGCATTTCTACAGCTGCCTCTTAAAACCCACAAAAGGCCAGAGACAGTATGGTTTGACAATCATAGCATAGAATTTGTTTCCACAAACTATATGTTTGCAAAGGAGCTGTTGCTGAGCTTGTTAGGCAATGCAGCATATTCTTGGGAAATCTGAAGCAGAGGAACACAGTCTAAAGACAGCAAAAGCAGTTCTGAAACTGTTCAGGTTGCTCTTTTCCATTGAACCACATTAGTATTAGGTCTCCTAAAATTAATTTGACCTATTAATTATGTTATATTCAAAGGGTGGTTTGAAGACTAAATATTGTTGCAGTTAATCATCAGTTATCCCATATGTCTGCTTGCTACAGCATGATTAGTAATGGTGTATTTTAGCAAAGAAACTGAAAATGTGTTCTAAAGGAAGTGAAAATGCATTTTTTTCAGAGGCATTTTGCAATTTTAATGGCCAAAAATAAAAATGTCAACTCAAAAGAGACTTTCTGATGCTCACAATTACCAATGTGCTCCTCAGCAGATTGCAGACAAGCAGCTCTAGTTCATCATTCTAGATGTTAAACCTTGACTTGGTGTTGAAAATGTTGGATGCTGTGAAATGTTGTTCCAGTACTTGGTAGAAAACTGAGGTACGATAGGCTTAATTTACTATCCTGGACATTAGGAAAAAGGACTCCCAAAATGGTGCATATATTTGTAAAGATAGTTTAAAAGGAGCCAAATCCACCTTAATTGCCATTTTCAGCAATAGTAAAATGATTACATACTTTTTTTTGTTACTCCACTACCTGTTCATTCCTCCAATTTAGGGTAGGGGTCAGTGGGAACTAGTGCTGTTATTTTCTTATGCTCTTGTGGAGTTCTGAACCAGATTAAGGCACCATCTATGTTTTATATGTGGTTGTTCTAAATATAACTTTTCACGTACTATCATTTCTCTTTTATGTTCTACATCCACTTGTCCTGGCATGTTCCATCCTCACAGAATGATGTCATGATTATCATCATGCTTGGTGATTGAAGGTACAGTATTAGTGAAACGCCAGCTAAATTCCAAACGTTTGCACATAGTCTTGTTTCAAATCAAAAAGGATTTTGCCGTTTATAATTTGAAAGTCTTTCAGGAAATTTTTGGCATGTTCCCAGTGAGCTTTCATCGGCTATCAGGAGAAGAATGTCTTCTGTCTGCATTTTTTACCATAAAGACCTGAATGATGAGGAGCTACACAGATGACCTGCATATAAATTATCTGAATACTTTCATTAATGGGATTATAAACTCTTCAGTTTAGAAGTACCATGGGCAAATTGATGAAGACAAGAAACAATTATACCCACTTTGAGATGAGTCAACAGAAATAAAAGATATTTTTGTATGCAGTACATGACAGTTGTGAATTCACAGTAATTAGTAAAGGACCATTATCAGATGTGTCAAAGTTTCCCACCTAGGGCTGCTAAAGTGCCCACTTCCATCCTGTCATGGAGCAAAAAAACATATGGCAACAATTTTTAAAAAGTATCTCCCCCTAATTTCAGAAACCTTGGATTCTAGTCTAAAATGTTTGTTTTTCCTCTGAAACTTTTCTTTTTTTTCAAAGGAATGAAATTGGCTCATTTGGGATCCAATGCACCTAATGTATCTAATAACACGTACCTGTTGGCCTGCACATCAAATAAGAGGCATACAGACCACCAATGAGGATGGGAAGCCCCATTAATCATGCTGAGCCAATGAGGAGAGGGAGCAAAGAAACACATTGAATAGGAAGCAGGTTCCTTCCTCTGGCTTCTTCAGACGATGGTATTTGAGACAGTGACTGAGTGGGTTTGGTTGTTTGCGTGTTGGTGGATAGAGAACTCCTTTAGGACACAGTTTCTGATTTATTGGCTTTACCAAATATGTAGTTATCCTAAATCTGCATATCCCTGTGCAATATTTCAAGATTTAACAAATCCAGCAAACAATCCACTTCCTACCAGATATGTATTTTGCTTTTTCTGTTGATTCTTTTTTCTATCAACTGCCTCATACCCTGTGTCCATTTCCAATGAGAGATGGCATGAAGTAAATGTATAACACCATAAACACTCTGCATCACAGCTATTGATACAAGTGTTTGGATCTGTACGTTGCATAGTTTACAAATAATTAAGAGTTGAATTAGCTTCTAGCTCTACACTGCATCTTCACTTTCTATCTTCCTCAACCCCCATCCCCACCACCTACCCTGATCCCCTTCTCCACAAAATACTATTATTCATTTCCCCCTCCCATTTTTCAGAAGAGTTGTGAGAAAAGTAGGCCATTAAATCCTGGATTTATATGAGGCGGACAGGGTATGAAGAACTCATGTAAATTATCTAAATATTTGCATTTGGGTTTCCCTGCAAAAAAAAAGTCCCCACATCTTATACAACCCAATCCCAGTTTCATCTAGCAGATAATTGCCAATGCAACCAGGAGTGTAAATTCTATCAAAACCCTCCATCAGTCATCCCTCTCTCATATACCCTCATATCCCCTCACACACACATTTGTTTGCCTGAATTCTTTCAGAGAGAATCGGAGAGACGATTCTTTTTCTAAATTTACTTTTCTCATTGCTGCCAACGCTATTGTTATTTCTCCTTACTTACAGATGAGATTGGAGAAAAAAGAAAACTGGATATGAGGAGAAATGTTAGTGTTGCTGTTAAAACGTGTGTGCCAGTGTGTGTCTGCAAGTTCCCAAATCAATACAACAGTATCAACGTGGAGCATATTAATATCATTGCCATCTTGTTTTTCATCTGCCCTGTCCCAGTTATCTTTTTGTTAAAAATGTCAGAGGCTTATCCTCCTGCAGGTACGTGGTTTTTGTGCAGATGTATTTGATTACAGCACTATGAGAGCCTAAAAAAAGCAAAGGGACACTTTCAATATGAGGACAGTGTCACATAAACATGTTTAAAAGCTTGGTCTGCATGGTGTTTAAACATGTTAGTTTAATTGTCTGTCTAGCCAGATGACCCTGTAAACTGACGATAAAGTGAGGGAGGAGTGGTAGGAGGAGGGGCGAGGGAGATAAAATAAAAGAATGCCGTCTGGCCTTCAGGTCTCTGTCAAACAGACACACCGGAAAAAGCGTCATGGAGGAATCAAATCCTTGATTTTCAACTGATATGGGCCACAACTAATAAAGAGATAGATTTAGATTATGTGACAGACCATATGTAAAGGAAAAAGACACTTGCAAAAAAATTCATTACGGCACGATTGACAGGTGTAATCTTGGGGTTTTTTTTATGAGTTGCCACCATACAGGTAACAGAGAACAGTCAGAGGAGCAGAACTATCAACCTATACTTTCAGAAACACTATAAAAAACACTATACTTTCAGCAGTATTTCGTGAAAAACAAGAAACAGTTCAAAACCCCAGTACTGAACTATGTTTTAAAACATTTAGCAGAAATGTATATCTGAGACAGCATATTTGCTATTCCATTTAATCTTTGCCTCAATATTATGTAATGTTGCAGTAATTATGTAATGAGAAATATTGCATACTACACACTGTTTAATCCACAAACTGTATAACTAAACTATTAAAAAAACAAAGCACAAGCAATCCATGCTTGAAAATATGTTTCAAATAATTAAGACATTGTTTGAGCCCTGCTGTTCCTCTTTAAACAGTGCTTGATGAAAAGTCAACTCCTTTGCAAATTATGCTTAAGACCGACAACAGAAAGGCTATGTTTTGCATGGATTCATAACCTCTAAACAGGTTATTCTAAGGAGTATTTTGTTGAAAGTAATGTCCACATTAAGTTCTTATTGTTTCTTTGAGTGATGGGACGGGACAGCATGATGGATAACGGCATGATTCCTGGGTATCTGGTAAAGAAGTTGTCACCAGAGTAAAACAATTCGTATAAAAAGGAGCAGCTTTATAAGAATACAGTTTAAACACATTAGCAGCCTTGTAAGAACACAACGTGTCCACAAAACAACCAGTGTTGGAATTCACAGATGCACTTCAAAGCACCAATTCAGTTTCCCACATAGATACACATCAGATTAGTGGAGCCACAGGCTCAAAAGCCACAAACAGCAGGAACTTAATTGAAGCAGGCAGGATTCAGAGGCTGTCACGCCTGTGTCAAATGTTTCCCCGAAACAATCAAATTGTGACAAGAATCTCTGAGGCAACAGGTCATCATTATCAAATAGAGACATGACTCACCTGCACATCATGGAAGCCATGAAACAAGTCCAAAAAAATATTTGAGATACTCTTTGTAGAGTCATAATAGAAAAATACAACAGGCTACATAGAACTAAGGGAAGGAAAAGGTGATGCAGAGTAGAGTGCTGCTGTGCATTCCTAAAAAGAAGTTCTATTCTACATTACACATTGTACTCACATGTGCTAATAGAATCTCTGATATTTTGTCCAAGTCATTGCCAGAAGCAAACAGTTTGAATTTTGGCACCAAAGGTACATGCACACATCCTCTGGCCGATGCCGTTATTCGTATTTCTCTGTAAGTCGTCTCAAATCCTCAAGCTGTAATGGCTCCAAACTGGGAACTGCAGGCGCAGCCATTTTGATTACTTTCAGGGGTGACAGTGAGAAAAAAAAGGGAAAAGGCGAGATGTGGATCAAAATGTAGTTTTCCAAAAAATCTTTCTTCAACTTTTCGCCTGCGTGCCTCTTTATCAGCATCAATTATTAGCCAATGGATGTCAAAAGACAGCATCGCATACCAAAGTTAAGCAAGGTTAATCCTGCTCCGAATACACAAGGGGCTTTGTCTTTGTCTAGTTTATATTATTTTACTTTTGTTGCTGCACTAAGAAAAAGAGTGACAGTGTTTTGATAGGTGAAGCTGGGACACTCAGAGACCCCCCGTCTGTACTTTTCCTGCAGCAGTTTGTGATGTGGGATGAAATCTGCTGTGCAGGCGGAAAGGTGAATCTGTTTATCCTGACGGCAGAGTTGAGGTGCTTTTACAAATATCCCATCAAAATCACACAATTGCTGCAGAGGCAGTAACCCAAAACCAATAATAATAATAATAATAATAATAATAATAATAATAACAATAATATAATAAATAAATAAACAAGAGTCCTCTCAGAACCATCACCACAGCTGCTTAGGGAACATCTCCAGGAACTCCGAGAGCTCATGGTATTGGCTCAGTATCCAAACTCCCCACATCCCAATCCGATCATGCATCTGCAGGATGTGCCAGAACAAACCTGATTCACAGAGGCCCCACCCAACCACTCACTGGACTAAAAGGATCTGCTGCCAACATCTGAGTGCCAAACACCACAGACCCTACCTCCCCCAATGTACATTTATGGAGCATGAATAAATAAATCTTTTTAGCTCAGCACAATTGGGTGCGGACATGTCTCCTTGAAAACCCACTTCCAAACATACCCATATTCAAAAAGTATGAGCCTATTTTCATTCCAAATTAAAGTATCCATAGCTTTAAAAGCCACTGAATTCAACAGCCAACCATAATTTAAATAAAAACATAATCTAAATAAACCCTAAAATTAGATCTATAACATATTAGATGTAAACATTGGAAAATATGCAAGTAAAAAAGTGCAAATATTTTTTTTTGACATGAACTAAATAAGCTCTAGTTTTCTTAATAGGTGAATAATCCATCATCAAATCTATGTGGTCATGTGCGTTGCAACAACTGCAGCAAGGGAAGCTTGACTTCTCTTTCTGAGACTGGGGAGCCATCTGCAAAAGAAGGGACAATTTCAGGTGGTGTCAAAAAAAAAAGAACAAAAAGCAGGTAGACATTCATACCAGAAATATGAAATTACTCTGCTGATTATAAGTGCCATCAGCCCGCTGGGTGAAGCAGAGAAAGGATGACTGGGTGACATTCCTCCTGTAAAATCATCCAGCTGCATTCTGCCTATTCACAAGAATCCTTCACCTGCCTACATCGTGCTCCTTCACTATCCAATCGTCCTCTTCATTTGTGGTGCATTTATTCAATCACTGTATCCTCAGCTGCTGTGCAATAATTTTAACGTTTTTATACAGGAGCAGTTACTTTTAAGTACAAGGCACTATATGGCATAAGGATCACGACCAGAATTTGTTTAGTTAAACTGTTATGGTTATACTGACGAAAGGAATTAGGATTGCTTTTTTTTTGCCATGAAGCAGCACTAGGAAATGAATTTCCTACCTTTGATAGGGATATTTGAGAGGAAGAAGCATCCAATAGATTTCTGGGTTTTCAGGAAAGAAATTTGTCCTTTGATAACCAACCACAATTTTTCTGGGCCCACACAGAAATACCTTTAAGGGCTGTGCGATAAGGACGTAGTGAAAAAAAAAGATCTTATCTTTGTATCTCAAGACATATCTGCACATCTGTGGTAGATCATGTCAGTGCTGTGTCCTATACGGGCTGTGATCATCTGTCGTAGATATAGCGGTAGTTATATCTCCGCAGCTCTGATGTTGTCATCGTGTGGGCCAGCGTACATTATCTCTCATTTGTAAAATGACTATTTCTTTTATTCCCCTACAGGTGCCTTTACCTGTGACTGAAACCGAGATCTGGGTCATGATCGCGGATACAAGCGGCTGACGTAGGCTTCCTTCGGAGGGGTACCCTGGCTCAGCGTTACAGATAAGGTTAGGAGCTCGGCCGTCCACGGGGGAGATCAGAGTAGAGCCCCCGCTAATCCGCATCGAAAGACGTCTGCTGAGGTGGGTTCAGCATCTGGTTAGGATGCCTCCTGGTCGCCTCCCAAAAGAGGTTTCCAGGCATGTCATACTTGAAGAAGAACGGGGGGGTAGACCCACGACTAGATGGTGGGATGATCCATCCTGCCCGGCCCTGGAGTGGCATGTTGTTGGCGAGAAGGATTTCTGGGTGTCTGTCCAGAGCCTGTTGCTTCTGGGATCCAACCTCAGAAAAGAGAACAGAAATAGATTAACAGAGTGGAGTTATTCAGTTACATTTCCCGTTTAAAGTATAAAACATTAGAACATGTCTTTTTCACCCATGGCTGTCTCTATGTTACCTTTAAGAATACTGTACTTCTCTATTTGGTTGTGTCTGAATTAAAGGTAAATAAGTAGGGGAATATCCTCATCCAGTTACAGCTCACATGAGAGTGGAAACAGCTTCTAGATTTTCATGATCTCGATTTTTCTGGAGGGGGTTTGTCCCAAAGTACCATCACTACACACAGCTTGAACCACATAATTCTGGTGACAGTAATGTGGACGCACATTTCTTAGTGAGCTTACACAACCTCAGCAAGGACAAAATAAAGTGTTCAGGCGACTCAAACAGAAAGTACTGCAAGTATTGTGAGCTTGTACAGTGGCTTCATTCGATGTTAGGTAGCTACTGTGAGAAAAATATAGCAACAAATACTCAAGGGGGGGTCATGTTGTGAGTTCAGGGAGAGGACAGATGCACACACTCGAATAGCTTTACAAAGGGAGACTCAGAATTGGACAACATCCCTATACTGTAAAGAGTATTGTCTGAAATTGTGGTCGGAAAAAGCAATTCAGAACTGAACTGTCTCTTCATGAGAAGGTATTATAGCACGTGGTACTGACCCTGTAAGTTCTAACAAACAGGCCTGAAGGACATCTTAAAAACAGGTCTTGCAGTGGAAAACCTAAATGTCCAGTCTATAATAAGAACAATTACTAAAATAATCTAATTTAAACACAGAACTGTGAAGTAAACAGAACGTTGGAGAGAGTTAGAGGGACCACCTTTTGCTGTTAACTTTGATGGCAAAATTTCAAAAGAAAACAAGGCTGTATGACCACGAATATGCATTTAAGCTCACCGACAACATACGGCTCTACACACATCAAAGCGAAAAGCAGAAGAGCCTGCAGTCTCTGGCGTCTTAAGTCCGGTGCATGTGTGAGTGTCGGGCAGCTCATGCTTTGTGCAAGTGTGGAAGGTCTGAGCAGGTGTGTGTCATTTTCTCATTTCTCAGTGGTGTTTTCTAGCCTTAGGTGGACTCTTCTTTCCAACACTTGGATCCTCCATCTGCTTCAAGAATTTATGGATTTTTATCAAAGGATTATGTGAAATGTGATTCTATCTAAATACTGAAAAACACATGTTGAAGCCTCATATTTAAGACAGGCACATGATCCCTTTTTGAAATTACATTTGGAAGTAGGTATCTTCTTTAACAAACCATATGGATAAAAATATTCATTCCTTTTTTTTTTTGCTTTGATGAGCATTCTTTTCTAGTTCTGAGCTCTCCGACAACAAAAATGTTTCCTCCTAAATTCTTTCACAACTTAACAGTTCAACAGCTTCACCCTGTGACTTTCAAGTAAAGCTATATTAACTTTCCAAACCAGTGATCCTGAACAGATTGCTGGAGTGGTAGTGCTGATATCATTACTTTGGACATAAAGCACACTTCTGTATTCAGCTCCCAGGGCTGATGTGTGGAGGGATGTGCCCATCGATGTTTTTTTTCTCCACTTCCATCCACAAGATAATTACCTCCTCAAACTGAAAAGCATCCAGAAAAATGAAAAATCTTTAAACTCAAAAAGAATAAGAATGAACTTGACCAACGGCTTTGTGTGATACATCTCAAAGATGAGGCGGCATGGTGGTGTGGTGGCCAGCACATCACGTCATGGCAAGAGGGTTACCAAATAGTATAGAAAATGGATGGATCTCGAACATGATGCCATAGATTGAGTACTGTACTGTAGAACTACTCAATATACCTTTTAAGTCGACATATGCTCTGTAGTCTCTCGCCCTGTGTGGCTTTATCACAATGACACCGTCCCCATCCACATATCCTTAAAAACAGATTCAGAGGAAGCCATATGGCAGGTTTTTAGCTGGTATAATTACTTTACACAAGAAGCAGGGTGTGGAGTGTTTATGTGCATATCTGTATGAAAGTTACAGTGTGTGAGAGCATATGCAGTTGGCCCCGTCGATAATCATCCAGCAAATGAGCCTGCTGTTTGTTCAGTGGTCCCCTGATAGAGCTGCTGTGCCCAGAGACTACGTACATATTATTGCATTTTTCTTCCGGGAATGTCAAACCCATCAACTCCCAACATCTGCATCCCCGTCAGTGTCACCTACACCATTCCCTCTCTCACATCACAGCACAACTTTATAAAGCCATTTCAAGAAATTATGTTTCAAAGAAGAAATTAATATGCCAATCCGGGAAGGTTCAGACACAATCTTTGTATTGTACATAGAATGTAGTTTAAATAAAAATGCTTACAAACCACTTTACCATGACATATTACTGGTGGCTGTTTTATTTGGGGATGCTCTTTGTAAATAATTCCTGTGTAGTCCCAGTGCACTGAGAAAAATGTGGTGTTTGTGTTTTAAGATCCTTTCATATTTGAGAATTGACTAAAGAAAAAAAAAATCATTTTCTTGCATTTCCATTGATCAGCTTTATGAAGAATCATCCATCAAGAAGCCAAGCTTTCTCCATGCTAAAAAAAAGTACTGTGTGTAAGACTGTAAAAGACATGGCAGGAAGTCTGGGGACATGTCAGTGCATTAACATCAAGGCTGGAAACCACTGTTGCATGTGTAAAGCCTTTGAACCATTGGCACATGGGCAGCTATCATGCTACGCTGATCCATGTTGCTTGGAGAACAATCTTCAGTCAGCTGTAAAAGGTAGATGAGCTCTTGGTTTTTGTTACATCCTCTTTTTACGGGGTACTTTAGCTTTAAGTAGCTGACTGATCAGCACCTCTAGAATGTGGACTGAGAGCATAAAGGTAAGTCCCTGGTTGATGTCTATGGCAAATGGTATGGAGGTAATTTTACAGCAATCTAAAGGACAAAATGGTACTTCAGCTGAATCATGAAAAGTGAATTAGATTAAACCAAGCTCAGTACTGAGAACAAAAACCTTGTGTTCAGCCAGAATAGAGACGTGTTCCTTTATATCCGAAAACCCTAAGGACAGCACAACAGCAGACCTTTCCTCTGTAATGTTGATAAAAATTGTTAATTTGATTACACTTTCTAAATACAATAAGTAGATCCACAATCCAATACATTCATTGACTTAGATGTGTAACTTGGATGTGGAAAAAGCTATTAAAACTAATTCCCATAACATGTAGGTTTGGGGGCATTTTAAAAAAACTTCTGCTGAATCAGATTTGAATGTTAACAAAAATGTGAAAGCTCCTTCCCAAGATGTGTGGTAGAAACAAATAGAAACAACCTAATCTCCCTACTGGAGCAAATTTCAGAAAAAGATGCATTGCTCATTTCTAACAAATAAATATTCATTTTCGTCATATAGATATTTAGTTTTTCCCTTTCCAGCAACAAAGATTCTAATGCGATTTGCAGGAGACTGATGGGATAGAACCCTCTGGACAACAAAATATGTCTACAAGTAGAGGGATTCATACAAAGCAGGTCTAGGCAGATTTTACAGTAGATGTGACAACACTAGACATTTCCTGTGGAGGTTAGCATACTTTGAGGGTTTTACAGCTTACAGCATGACAACTTGAAACAATAAAAGAAAGGACACTGAAGACTTTTGGAACAATAAAAATGATTTGTTCTTAATTTGTTTTCACAAATATGTGATTTACAAATTGGCTCCACTGGTGTCACTTAATTATTTCATTAAGATTTCACATAATGGTCGGTGATAAACAGATGGTTTCATCAATCATTCGCAGACCATTTTTATCGTCCCTGCCCTTTTCTCAAGCATTGTCCACAGAGAACATCCCAGATGGTTCTGTGTTCCCAACCACCTGGAACATCTGGTTAACTGACCAAGAGCTTGTTAAATGTATTTTCAAACTTAATAGGCAAGAGAACAGGAGGGCAGATCACCATCATAAATAGTTACGTCTGCTCTATGGGGTTAACATTAAACTGAAGTCTTCCGAACTTTTACAATTTTTAGATAAACGTAGGGAGAACTAAAGCTGCTGCCTTAAAGAATGTCAGCATCAGCTGTCAAAGACACAACCAGTAGTTCTACTGTTGTCCATAAAATCTTTCATTGTTCGAACAGAACCCCTGCTGATGGAAATCACAACAGTCAAAAGGAGAAAGGGCTGTTAACCTGCTGGCGAATGGGATCACGTCAGCCCAAATCAAGGAGCAAGAAAGAGCTGGGCGGGTGATGAAGGAGCAGGCAAGAGGAGGAAATAAAATAGCAGCAAAATTAAGCTCCTTAGTGCACCAATTTCCTTTCACAAGACAAAAATGGCACGTAATTTTTTTCCTCCTAAATCTCAGTGGAGGAAGAAAAGAGCAGTGATACAGAGTGGGCAGACTGGAGGAGTCACCAGTGGCTAACAGTATCTTCAACATAATACCCCACCATCTGCCTCCAGTAAAAGCCCGAGCTAAATTTGTCCAGTTATACAGATAGCGGTCCAGCATCGGAGAGCAAAGAGATAGTGAGTGGGCAACAAGGGCACATTTGAGTACACTCATAAACGGAATCCAAATGTTACGTCATCTCGGTAGCTCAACCACGAAAAAAAAAAAAAAAAAAAAAAAAACATTCTAAAAATGTAAATCGAAATCTGTTATGTGGTCCTCTTTATTGGGGAAGACAGCGGCGTAGTGCAGAGTCAAGCGATGCATCTGCTTTGAGATGTCGAGCCGTATCAGAAAGCTCTTTGGTTTCACACGCAGGAATGGAGAGAGATATTTTAGAAGAACACACCCCAGGCTGACAGGACCACAACTGTGACTCAGTACTGAGGGGATGATCCAACCCTGATCTGAGTGGAGTGAGCCGCTGTGTACCAGTGCGTGAAGCGTTCAACTGTATAGTTTTTTCTGGATGCCAATGTGCCTACAAACCTTTTGTGGGCATTATCTGAGTGGGTATATAACTGAGTGTACGTTTGTCGTCAGCGGTATCTGGCTATTATCCAGTAAACATATATGGCAGCCTCCAGTTGCCCTAGGGGGGAAAAAAAATCTGCCCAGACCCAGGTTCAGGGTTCAGTTTTCAACCAGCTTGGATCTGTTTTCCAACAGCCAGAAAGTGGCAGTGAAAAGGGGTGGGCAGCCAAAGAGGGATCGCGTCCTTGTTACTGCACCTCTGACTCCTACTGGGTAGTTCGAGGTCTACTGCAAATGGGGGATATGTGAGAGGTAGCATGAACCTCAGCAGGCCTCAGGCCCCTCTGATGAAGCTCCCTAACTGGAGAGTGAAAAAAGGGTGCTGGTGTGTACAAGTAAATCTGCTGGAGGAGTTAATTATGTGGCAAACAGTGAAGTATGAAGGGAAAAAGAGTAGGGAATGGTATGCTGTACAGCGTATAAAGCACCAGGTTTGAGAAAATACTTGCTGGCAGTTAATAGAAGAGGAACTTGATTAACACAATGTTTTCCCTCATGTGAGAAGATTAAGTGTGAGTTTTTAAGAACGAAACAAAAATGTAGCCACATAGTCGTAACCAATGACATGCAAATGGAGCTGCTGATAACATGAAACCAAATGTGAAAATACGTCCTTAACATGTAGCGCCACATTATTCTGGCAATACAGTGGATCTCATCCGATGTGAGAAAAGAAAATGAGAGAGATGACCCCCAAGCTGGAAATGAGCGTTATCATCGGGAGCCATGTAAAACGTGACTGGTACAGTGACAGAGACAAGTAAACCGTGAGAGGCATAAAATGTCCCTGGAGATAGCATTTCAGGACAGAGATGACTGATACAGACAGAGGTAAGGAGTGAAAGCATACATAATTTGCTCGCTCTCCACAGCTGCATCACTCATTTTGTCTGAAAGCATGTATCTGTATGAAAGTCATGCAGCCTCATACGTTGTGTGAATGTAATTTGGATGTTGAAAATATTACATTCAGTTTGCTGACACCGAAAACACAGGAAGTTAAAAGAAAAGAAAGAAAGAACGAAAGAAAGAAAAAAAAGAGGCTTGTTCTTTACTTCTTCGGATGGCAACTTAAAAATCTCGTTAAGAGAGCCACTGAATTTCCGTCTGACTTAGCTTGCACCACTGCTGCTGGTGAAGATGGTCCAGAGCCGTAGAGCTCTGCAGGGGACCACAATTTGTTGATTTTTCAGTTTTCTCCTTTTAAAGAGACTTTGTTCGCTGTAGACATGCTGCCCGAACTTAGCTGCTGGAAGCTACGCCTCGCGCGGCAACTTCAAAGACCTTTATGTCCCATTACTGCTTCTCTCTGCACCGGGCATGGAGAGAGATGCTTCACAAAGCGGGAAACCAAAGTTGTGTGCACCCCAACAAATGAGAGGATTCACATATGCAACAGAAAGTAGGTGAAATATTAACAACTCGAATAAAATAATCCATGCAAAATTTAAAAGAAACTCGGCTTTTAAATATATGAGGGAGTCTGGAAATTATTCTTTTAATTTGAAAAAACCCTGATTCTGTAATAAAACCTAAATGCAACGCCCCAAGCTTGTCATGACCACATAATGCAGAAGACATCATTAAAATAGTCACCTTTGGATTCAGCTCACTTCTATTAATCACGCAAAAACACCGGTGATATCTTGTCTTGGGGAAGCACGCTTTTATCTCACATGATTGACAGACTGCCTTGTCTTGCACATTTAAAAAAAAAAAATAGAGATTATTCACACAGCCCACAAGACTGCAATGTCACTCTCACTCTACGATAAGCACGCTGTTGGCTAATTTGATATTCTGCCCTCTTTTCAGCATCTCTCTGCAAAAAAGCACATATGTTGCCAAGAACCCACAAATGTATTTCTTAGAGTGAAACATGAAAAACGCTCGATGACCAAACACCCAACCAGACTTGAGCTGAAGACAATACATGCATCACCACAACTTTACTATCAAACACCGAGACACTCAAACTACGAGGAGGATCGTTCGTAGCATAGCACCTCGGAAAGAAAGTGCCACATTTCATGGGCTCCCCTCTCTGGTGACAGCACAGCTGAGGGTTTCAGTCTGCCAAACAAAACTCCTCAGTTGGGTTTTAGAGCCCAAAACCTACTCTGTTCCTCCGCAGACCCCAGTCAGAGGGCACCGATCCGAGCTTTGTAATTAATGGGCCACGACGCTCACATAAAAGAATAAGGCTGATTTGACAGAAAGCAGGAGTCTGTGTGTGTCTGTGTGCCAGAGATCCCCGCGACTTCAGGCAAGAGAAGGCTGTGTACCAAAAGGAACTGGCCGCATGCTGTGCCCAGTGCATGTGCGCCTGCCTTTGCTGCAAAGCGAGCAATCTAACAGCCTTTTGGCTACCCAATACAGTAATAAAGTTTGCTTTGGATAGTTGGAGGGGACAACAAGAGTGATTTGCTCAGACAGAAAGAGGGACTTAAATGTGGGGGGAATAGTGGGAGAGCAAACAAGGGACAGATGGCTTATGGAGCCAACACAGCCCTGTGGATTCTGTCCAGCTTTGAAATGTAAGCTAAGGGCAGGAGTGCATATGAGGTTTAATAACATGAAAGCCTCGTACAAAACGTGTGAGTCAACGTGTAATCAGTGAGTGTGCATACGCTGGGATCCCGACACGTTCGAGGAGCATGTGTGAGAGGGGGAGATTAGAAGACAAATGGGAAAACCATTTCAGCTCAGATCAAATCAAAGGTTGTTGGTGCACATATCTAAATGGCCCACAGCAACTCGTCGTGCGAGTTCGAAGTGAATCGTGCACATTGGCTTTTCCCAGTAATGACGTCATTAAACTCATACCTGCACATCTCCAAGAGCAAATGCAACAAGGCGGCTGTGGAAAGGGGTGAAAAAACATGAACGACTGGTCTTACCCCAAAAAAATTAACAAACTAATCTATGCAAAAGGCGGAACGACCCTCACACACAACAACAATGCATAGAGATGAAGAATGGTGGTCTCTGTCACGTCTGGTGTCTCGTCATGTCATGATTACCCATTGTGTACACCTGGGGTTCCCTCCCTCATGTGTTTGAATAGTCCTCGTTTCCCCTTGTCTTGTGCGGGTGCGTCTTGTCCTTTCGTCTTGTCCTTCTAGTCCGTCTTGTCCTTCGTCACCCCCACGCCAGGTTTGCTTTTGTCATGGTCACAGTTTTGTCACAGTCTTGTTAATCTTTATTTTGTTACTTTGTCATAGTTTTGCCACAGTCGTGTTTGCTTTGCTTTGATACTTTGCCCACAGTTTTCAACAGCTTTGATTTGTACTCATGTCTGGACTTCCACCGTTTTGTTATAATAAACCTTGTTCCCCTCATCTCCGCACCTGAGTCCTCCCTCAACACCCACCTCCCTGACAGTCTCACCTGTATGACGCTCAGTCCTCATGGAGGAAAAGTCCTCAGGTTCCCGTTGGAATTCCAAGAAGCCCCCCTGACAGGCCGGGAAAGTGTCAGCTCAGTGTCCGTTTACGCACAGACAAGTGGGCGCCAGCAGCTGACCTGAGACCCCCGGAGCGGTTTAACCCGATAAACAGCCCATATGCTGGTGGTGACAATGGAAAAGCTATTTTTAAAAAATCATGTAGAGCCACACACCTGCCCTGACCTGGTGCTGGACTGCTGCTGATCAGGAGCCCGCAATGAGCCGATCAGTTAAAATACCTGTGACCTCTTGATCGTACATGGAGCTAAACATGACGCTTTTTGGGATATTTACAGCACAATACATGGGGTCCAATGGAAATTTAAATTGGAAATGAGCCTAAGCGACCCCAGATATTCAAAAATGTGCAAAATACACAAGTTGTTCTTTTCATAAATGAATATGCTGTTTTACTCTCTGTTTTCACTAAGCTGTGGTGGTGGCCCTGGGGAGGCATGCCTTACACTTTCAAAAACATCAGCAGTGGTCTGTAAGAGAGGCCAAGACCTTACAAATTCAGAAAAAATGTTGCTCTTTCCTGAAATGATAGCTGTGTCCGGGCTTCTTGTTGTTGTGAGAAATAAATGCCACAGATACTGATTCACGCAGACCACAGGCTGGTCAGTGTCACCGTGTTCAGTTGGTGGTCCTTGACTGAGTCTTTCCAAACTCAGTGTGCTTTCACAGTCCAGATTATCAGTCTGCATTTGATTCCACTCCAATTTGCCCACGCCTCTCAAATGGAAACACAATTAGATAAGCTTTTGTTTGCAACACGTAGTCCACTTAGCAGCGAAAAGTTTATCTGCATCTCATGATTATTTTTACCCAGTTGTTATGGAAATGCATCTGGAAAAAAACAGACTGGATGTTGACCTTGATTAACTTTTTTTGTTCCATTTGTTTGAATGACTAATTGTTTATCTCAATGGTACACAATAGGTCTCCTGTCATTGTTACATGGAGATCTATTTTCTGACACCAAAAACTGCACAATAGCACAAAAGCTGTTTTACATTATGAAGTGAATTCACCATTAGAAGCCCAAATATGCGACGGGTCTGTGAGGTGATGTCTCTGGATTTCAAAGCTCTGGTAATCAAAGTGTGTTTACTAATGAGCTGACCTTGTGTCATATCAATTAAAGCGAGTTAGCATTAGACCCGCTATCCGGTAATTCTCTGTCAGAAAATCCCCAACACTAATTGAGTGAGTCCAGAAATGAGAAGTGTGCACAGGTCCTCCCTGAGGAGTAAACAGTCAAAGCCTACAGCCCACACACGCAGGCATGCTCACACATCCATGCTAATGTAATTGATTTTTGAAACGCTTTCATACTTTATGGCTCCTGCCAAATGAAAAACTTTCCCAAATAGGTTGGTGTCGACTTCTGAACAAGGCAGTCGTTCTTATGCTCGCTTTCACTTGCATGCAAAACCTTTTTGGAGTCCAAATGGAAAAGTTTTTTTCTCAGTATTTTATAGTGTCGGCCCATAAGATTCTTTATTCCGTGCTTTGTTATATCTTCTACTGTCAGTCTTTGATTTCATTCTTTCTTTCCTTTAGATATTTACTCAAATCAAATCTACCCTGCTTGAGAGGAGACGGACTTATTCCTTCATTGTGGCGCACCTTTTAATGGAAGCAAAGTCCATTATTCTGTCTGACTTCTTTAATACATCCCTGGCATACCAAAGACACCCCTTATGTTCATAAAAAAGCCCTCAAAGTCATTTATGGAAAATAAGAAAAGGAATCCACTTTTAAAAAAAACTTCACTTAATGTTACCATCATTTTATTTGTAATAAATATCAACATTAAGAACAGAGGACAAAAATCTTTTGATAAAACTTTTATGTGAAAAAAAAAACTGTGAGGGTGACAAAAACATGGTGATAGACTTTGGTTGAACATATACTGCAAGATATTTAAATAACATACAAGTTAATGAAAATAGTTTCTGTCAAAGACATCAAATTTCTTTGACAAGGGACCATAAAAAACAAACCAATGACTAAAGATTTATCTTTGCTCCTTGTGTGTGACTGAACTGGCCTTCATATGTAAAATGTGACATGCCCTTTGTTAGTAAGATTTATTTTCTGGTGCTCGTGAAGGCCTCAAACTCTATGGGTGCGTGCGAGTTCTCTGACTGCATTTGAAACTTATAATTCTGAGAAAAAAACAAATCAAATCTGTCCCCCTTTAATCTCCTGTGTTCCAACAAACGACATGTATTATTGGTATTTACACGATCACAATCTGTGTGCAAATAAAAATTAACAGTTAAATCAAGGATTATGCACAAATATACAATTCCATTATTACAGTAATTCAAAATCAAAAATACTTATAAGGGAAGTAAATTAAAAAGCTCAAAAAGCATAAATTCTGTGATTCAATAAAATTCTAATATGATTATCGTTTTTAACATTTTCAACTACTATCATGACTTTTTCCTTTACCTTTAAATGACAAGATACTTTCACTGAACTGCTCCTGTGGCAATAAATACAAAAATAAGGCAAAAGTAACACAAAAAAACCTTATTAAATCTGCATCTTAAATGTACAACATGCTTCTAAGAAGAGCAGGAGATGTGAGCTGTATGAGGTATGTCCACTTTTGCAGAAACTAGCATCGCATCAGTAAAACTCAAAATCTGTTTGTTCTTTCAGTCTGAAAAAGAGCAAAATGACTTTGTGCATGACCCCGGGGGCCATATTTGAACTACAACCTGACATGTGGCTTCTTCCTGTCATCACATGTCATATTACCAGCTGCCTCACGATGCCCCGGGGTACCTCGGCGCAGCAGACACCGTTTCGAACACGGGGCAAAAATGAAACTTCGGGGAGCGTTTATATGCTCACAACTAAAGTCTGTTAATGCATCAAAATGGAGAGACAGAAGTAGGCTAACTAAGCGGGGAATGTCTGGCCCACACTGCCGCTGCTGCAGATGTTGGCTGTGCTCCTCGGGAGCCACATTACTGCCACACACCTGCATTAACCAGGTGTAAAAGCACTCCCTGATTAGGAAGCTAGAATGAAAACCAACCGCGCGGTCTGTTCCAATACCCAGGACTGAGCCACTGCCACAGATACTGCACATGATAGCGCAGGCTCTCTGTGAGCAGGCTCAAATGAGGCGAGCCATAAAGAGAAGAGGAGACATCGACCAGGAGAGGCGAGGACGGAGGCACAAAAGGAGGAAATATCTTCTGTTTGCATGTTACAGAGATGGGTGAAAATGAGAAATGGGAAGGTAACATCTGGCAGAGCGAGAATGAACATAAAGAAGGAAAGGGCTGGACATACAGAAGGGACAATGGCAAAAAGTAGCTAAAGAGAAGGATAAGAGTGTCTTATTGAAGCGGGCTACTAAGGAGAGTCAGAGCTTTCAGTACTTGAAACAGAGCTGCCGTCCTTCAGGCTTTTCTTCACCTCCGCCAGGTTCTTTCCCCATGAGGTGTGCAACACAACACTCACACATGATTAACACAACTCCCTGCAAGCCAGATGCTATTTAGAGACAGACAAGGTCAACATCTCCAACATTTCACATGGTCTGTAGACGCCAGGAGCTGTGAGCCACGTCCATGCACAAAGCACAAATGTAGCCACCCTACACACACACACGCGCACACGCACACACACACACACACACCTCCAGCTGACATTGTGGGATTTGTTTACCTCAGCGCTGATGTGGAAACACATGGGTTTGTCATTTTACAGACCACATATTCAGCAGAACCTGATAATTTTTCAGTCCTGTTTAAAAAAAAAAATAAAAAACTAATAGGAACGTGTCATTTCTCCATTTGTAGTTGTAAAATCTCTTGTTCCCAAATGTACAATGCAGCCGGCTCCGACAGTCGTTTTTAATGTAAATGCCGTTTAAAAGGTAAGTTTCTTCCTTTATAAAACATTACTGCTTGTCTTCTCCTAGAGTTCCAAATGGGATAAGATTCAATCTTTAATAAAAAATAAAAAAGGCTACATTGGAAGCACTGGCTACCTGTGGAAAAACTAAGTGCTTCCATTCTTTACAAATCAGATCATTTACAAATGTATATTTCTGTTTCCTTCGCTGCATAATTTGATAAAGTAAATGTTTTTTTATTTGAAATATCTGCTGTAATGGGGCTCTTGTACACCATACCAACATGAAGCCCAGCAGTGACAACAGGCTCTCTGCTGTCTCTCCCCATGTCTCGGCCGTCATGGCAAATCAAATATCACATGAACACACAACAAAAATGAATTCAGCTGCTGGCTGGTGATATAAGTATGCCTGCAAAAGAAGACATTAGCCAGCGGTGCAGAAAGGGCAACGCTTTGTAACAGTAACACGAGGACTCTGCGAATTCCATATTTGGAGGGGAAATAAAACTTTGCTCAATCAACATGGGTAGGATAGATGCTTCAAAGTTAGCCATTTTCTTTCAGTCATCCCTTCTACAGTGCTCATTCACAACACTAAATAGCCAATCACAGTCACTTTTCTCCCTGAAAGAGTTTTTGTGGGAGCTGAACCGTACCAACAATGCTTCAGTCCAGACGTGACTGGTTGTTGGTGTTCATGAGCACCAGTCTGATTTTTCACACAGACTCAGTCAAACAAGTCATTGAAAGCATGTCTGCCAACAGCAATGCCACCGTGTAAAAGCCCTAAACTTGAACTTTTTATATATATACATATTCACGCTATCCCTTGTATGCTGTTGACATTTCAGTGAGAATGACAACTGAAATGTCCCTTACAAATAAAAGTGGTCATTTGTGTAAATAACCAGTCATAATTTGAAGGATACATTCCAATGAACCTAAGCCCCCTTATTTTTTTTTATCTTATAATTTGCTCTGTTAAGAATCAATGAAAAACATGACACATTAGAAAGTACCCATGTTCAAATGAATCAGTTTTCGTTCATTTCAGGAAATATCATTTCAACCTCACTGCACTACTCTGACATCAGGGCCAGTCACTGATCCCAGTTCACCTGTGGATTTTTCCACATAAAAGTGGTCCAGTAGTATATCAGTATCAGATCTACGAGCTGATGAGCACATGGAGAGGTGTTTTCTCCCCAGACAGCTGTACAAACACATAATGGATAATGAACATAAATGCATTAAATGTCATAAAGTTGGAACACTTAATGAAAGACAATACCGAGACGTTATTCTGTTGAGTTTAAAAGTCACATCGTTTAGCGGCAGTGCAAAAAGTCCACCTGCGTTTTGTCTAAATCTTAAAATGCATGCAGTAAAAGGAGCTTCCCTCGTCACAGCAGTCGACTGAAACGTCTCCTCATCTGGACCTCTGTGGGATGATGATGGATCGGGCGTAGGATGTGGCAAAATATTATTAAGAGTGCAGATTTGTCTCAAACTATCACCGTTTTTTTCGAGCAGCAGACTGGGAAAATGGTCAAGTAAAGGATTTAAAAAAAAACAGAAATCTTTAACAATGCGACACCTCATCTCTCCATTCAAGTTTAACACCGTGCCATTTGTGCAGATGGTGGAGCGGAGATCTCACAGATGATGCCTTTGTCAGAGTGTGCATTTAGGTGTGCGTGACTGCGTTTGTGTATATGGGCACGGGTAAGTGCTTGTGAGTCTGCGTGCACTTTGTGTGTCCGTGGGCGGAAGCTCATCTGAACTGTCAGCATGACAACGTGGGAGCTCTGATAGACGGGTGAGTGCCTTTTTTCATTCTCACAGCCTGGTACAAGTGTGTGTGAGAGTCTATGCGAAGTTGCATATTAGTGTGTGATAAAGTGAGCAGATTTCCAAACAAAATGTGAGTCAAGAGCTGGTCTGGGTTTCAAAGGGTGATTATAAGCCGCTGGGATTATGATCCGTAGGGTGAGGACTGCAGCTGTAAAATATTAGCAACTTTAGCTGAAGAAGCAGCAATTTCACTTGAAATTCTGGCATTTTGTCACTTGCGTCCATGACATGGCTGGCTGTGGTCGGAATGGTGCGAGTGTTTGTGTTCTCTCAACTGTCCCTCTGCGTCAGAGCTTGCAAGTCGGCAGTATGTAGGGAATGCTGGAGGAAAACATTTTTCCGACTATAGCTATGCAGAGACAGTGGGCCTCGAGGGGGTTGTCCTAAACGGCCGGTGAACGTGGAGGAAGAGGAGGAGGAGGCTGATGAAGGAGTAGGAGGGGGAGGAGAGGCCTGGTCGGAGGAGATGCTCTGAGAGGGGCTCCTTCTGCTTGCAACACTATGGAGGCTTGAAGAAGCACTTCCCCCCACTGCACGGGGAATCTGGCTTGGAGGATGGGGATCCGCACCTCCTCTCCTAACCCCTCCCGACAGACTTGTACTACCTCCTCCTTCCGTTTGAGATAAGGACTCAGCGGAGGAGGACACCCCTCTGGGCTGCTTGGACACAGACTGAACAAGGGTGTGATTAGCCACCGTTGACCCGGAGCCTGGGCACTGATTTGGACTAGGATTCGGGTGTGAAACTTCAAGCTGGCCAGGAGCGGTGGGCACGGCCTGGGTGGAAGACACGGAGGGGGGACCGTGAGCAGGATTCCGAGCTGTGGGCTGAGCCAGGACCCCTTGGTGCTGCCGCTCCTCTCTGACGCTGTGCCTCTCAAAAGCTGTGGGCCGCCCATGCAGTAACGGATGGTGATACGGGTGGTGCTGGTTAGAGAGGTCCCCTCCGAGTGCTGACACCACGCCCCGCACCACCCTTCGGTCCCTTGGAGCCTGGCTGCTGCTGCTGCTGCTGCCTTGTCCTGGCCACCGGCCGGGATGGCTGGTCTAAGAGAGGCAGACAGAGGAAATGAAATTAATGCAGAGACATGACAGTGGAAGCGAAAACAACTCAGTCTACTCTTTTGTTTGAGAGCGAGTGTGTGACACAACATGCCGCTGTTTCAAAATATTAGTCACTGAGCAGCACCTCTCAAGAGAAAAGGAGCGAGAGAGAGGAAAACAGAGATAGACAGCGACAAATAGAGACAGAGAGCACGGGAGAGTCCTGTTCTGAGTTCAGTATAAATTGTTAATTGGGTGACATTTGGAGCACGTTCAGTTTAGACTCCTGCAGCTTTGTGTAATTGTTTCTAAACCAACTGGAACTCTGCTCCTTAAAGAACAAGTACAAATGCACTCCCACATACAGAAAAAAAGCACAAGTAACATGTGTATAAATGGGTATTTGCACTCAAGGTATGCACAAATCCATGTCTTTGGAATAGGTTCTCATTCTGTCACACATACACATACAAGCTCGCAATGGGGAAGATAGCACATAAAGCTAGATGGCAGAAAAAGGAGCCACCTGTTCTCTTTCACACTCCACTGCACCCCTTATGCAACATATCTTATCACTGGCCCTCTTCTCTGTGTAACTCTCAATCTCACACACATCCAACCAAAAATCACACTGGGACTGAGTGTGGGGTGCTCACTAAAGAAACACAATCTCATCTGACACTGAACCTCGAGGGAAAGTAAGCAGAGATTTGCCAACACAATGGCTGTGTGTGCTTCTCTGTGTGTGGTATACATATGTATGAGCATGTGTCTGTGTAATTGTATATGCAGTCATGGTGTAAGCATGATGTGCATGTGACTCTAACGTATTTCTTTGCTCAGGCATGCAAATCAATACTAGAAGAAGCGCTTTGTTGAAGCTGTCGGCAGAAATTTGTGAGAGGCAGAAATGGAGTCAGCCAGAAACGAGCTAACTGAAGACAAGAGGTATAACAATGGCAGCGCTAATTCAGTGAAGCAGTTTCAATGCATGAGCTATGACATACTGTCAGCCTGCAATTAAGCAGAAGAAGAGAAATGACCAAGATATTGAAAGAATGATAGTTTATAGGACAAATTATAATTGTAGGTTATGTGCATTGTGTGTGTAAATATATAGTTTATAGGTGTGCATAAAGATGATGGCCAGTTTTTTAAATGTATATATTACTGGCTAACTATTAATAGCGTAGCCGTTACAACTGTAACAAGATAAATTACAGAAATGAGAAGTTAAATTAAGTTAAAGTTCAATTAAGCATAGACACATCTTTTTGAGTCAGCATGGTCTTTAGGTCTGCTCCACTGTCCAGTATGCAACATTACCATAAATGTTCAAAGTTCAAAGTGATAATCTCTTCTGTATTTCCCAAACATTTACTTATTTTGATTATGTTATAGACTATAGATATTTAAATCACTAAATCCTTGCAGCTATACGTTGACAACATGATACCAAATTTATTTGTTGAATGTTCCTAAATGTGTATTTGTTTTGTGTTACTCAAATGTCCCTATCTTTTGTTTACCAGAACACATTGCATCCATGGATGTGCTATCATTGGGCCTCATGCACACATTTCCAGTTTTTACTGATGAATGAAGGTATCGGATACATAAAAAGTATATGCTGGGTCATTAGATCAAAGAGACAACCATATTTGATCCAATTTTAAACCCATGGTTCAAATCTTTATTGACTGGGCGAACAGATTTAATAAGGGAATCCTTTTCATGCAATGAAAAGAAAGTAGTACCACTGTATTACTATACATGGTTGGAAATTTCTCAGTCCAATGGCTTGTGAAAGAATCCAACCCCTAAACACCACTAGACTTGAAATAGCTTGCTCTGAGGTGCTATTTCTAGCTTCTTCTTTTTTTTTCTTTTTGCATTTCAAACTATGAAGGGATTCTGGGAGGATTTAGCCGTGACTGTTAAGAGCTCTAATTTAATCTGAGGCAATATGGAGAACAGAGTGGGGTAAATATGACTATATAAACAATGTCCTCAGGATAAAAGACAAGTGAACGGGAATGACCTTTCTTCAAACTTTACTTCGTTATTGATACTGATCATCAAGTAAAGGAAAGACGGTTGTCTTTCAGAACTTAAAGATAATGGTTAATGTTCTGTTTTTTTGTGGGTTCTCATTACCTTTAATATCTTACATAAGCTTGTCCCCATTTCCTTCTGGCACATGAGGAAAACATACTCGACATTATATGGACATCTGGACTGGCAGAGTCATGGCTCATTAAAATGAAGAAACTAGAAAGAATTGGAAGATTGTCTGAGCTGAATATCACTGTTGCTTGTAATGGTCTTTTAAGAGTGTAAAAACACTATATGACATTATTATTAGATTCATCAAACTGTGGCCATGTTCTAAAAACTGGCATGGGGAATGCATTCTCCAATTAAGAGAGGTGTGGGATACTATAAGCAAATTATTTTTAAAAGGGGGGGGGGGGCGGCTCTGTAAAACTGTAAAAGAATGTATGTATGTATGTATGTATGTATGTATGTATGTATGTATGTATG
>JABUIW010000162.1:189145-199502 GCA_013363375.1 Menidia beryllina
GAGAGAGAGAGAGAGAGAGAGAGAGAGAGAGAGAGAGAGAGAGAGAGCTCAATGACCTGCATGTGTTCAATGAACTACTGTCTCTTCTTGTCATCTGGTTTGCCACTAATATGTGTTAGTTAGCCTCGCACAGACACACAGTCACACTGCATGACCAAGCATCATCTGACACCGCCTTACCGGGGGAGCCTCCAACTGAATATTTAAACCTGTGGTGCCTTAAATGTTCACATTATATGAAATAAAAACAGCTGGAACGCGTAGTCAACAGACACACGCATGAACATGAGTAAAAAGTCTGCTCTTTTAGCATAACCACCGTAACAGCAGTTCAATCTCACACCAGCATTTATGTGACTTGTGTTCAGCATACTTTAAATAAACACTCCCCAGTGCTCAACATGTTCCTGCATGTGTGTGCTCATGCCTCCTAATCTCTATCCTCTTGCCGCTCTATGCATGATTAACTATGTTCAAAGGGGACATCTACAAGTTAATGAGAGGCATGTAATTGGTTTTTCATGAGCCAGATAGAAACTTGTTCCTCTGAGAAGGAGCAAACTACCACGTTTTATGTTTGAGAGATGCCAATATCACTAAAAGACAACTACTCCTCACGCAGGAGCGGTTTGTTTATTTCATACAGCGAACGTCATGTCAACATCATAAATATAATATCTGTGAGAAGACTTGGCCAGGTTCTCTTAAAACTGCACTATTTGTCCATCTAAAAATTTGAGAAAATTCAGCAAATAATTGACAACTGAACAGATTAGCATAAAGCAATGGATTCTACACCAGAAGGATGCTTACACATTTTCAGATAAAGAAAGGAGCAAGAACTCACACAAGAAATGGTCCGAGCTGTAATTTTCTGTGACAGAATAAAACAAGTTGTAAATTAGTGGAGATAGTGATTCAAGGAAGGATCCATAACTTTTTACAAAACAAATGTGCTTTCAAAAATGGATTTAATTTCATTTTCAGCTGTTCTCTTTGACATTAATAGTTATAATGATTTCAAACTGACAAATTTCTTGTAATTGTTCATCATGATTGGATATTTCTGAAATATCTCTAAACTGAATAGTTATATTAATGTCCAACCCAGTCTAAAAAATGTGCATATAAATTGTCCATAGAAGATAAAAAAGTAGTAAATACAATTCCAGTAACAGTTTACTCCATGTTGTGTGACAACAGCGGGATTAACAGAGCACGCAGCACTGAATGCAGTTACTTTTAATCTGTCTCAATATAAAAACTTTAAGGAGACAGCTCTTAGCTAGATTTAGAAATAACAATCACTCTGACTTCGTCTGTATATTTAACATGTAGATTAAATATATATATACTTCGCGAATGCTGACAATTTTATAAATTCAAATGTATGGAGCTTGTTTTTGATTTCCTCTTTGTTTTTATCTCCATACTTCCCATTCTGTGGTAATGTGTGAATTCCATGTCTTTTGTTGTCTTTCTCACATATAAATCTCAAACAAATAGCTTTTTCAAAAGGTTGGAACACGGGTTACTGTCTCCCAGTGAGTGTCCCAGCGTGTATTTGATTGTATGAGTGTGCACAAGTGATGCTGTAGGACAATATGATTATTTTAACTTGTGTAAAAGGCTGCAGGAGTTTAATGTATTTTTCTTTTTTTTCAGTCAACTTGTTGTTTGATGTTGCTCTGAAGCCTTACTGTATTATTTGTTAGATTTATTTAGCTCAGTGCCATGGAGCGGATGTAGAAATATGTTTTTTGTTTCCTGCATCTAATCTTCTCAAAATTGTGGAATGTAACTCTTGGGGATGTCTGGGTGTTAGAGTGGAATAAAGCAAATTAGAATAATAATGTGAATATTCTTTTGTGTGCCTTTCTAGAACTCCTTAGGGCATTACAAAATCTGTAGTCCTAATAGACTGCTTTACATCTTCACAACGTCCTAGAACAAAAGAAAGCACTAAAACCTGAGAACAGTCATGTCACTAAAGGCATAAAACATTACAGTGAAAGGAAACACGCAGAGTTAATGTGAGGCAGAACAATAAAACGTGTGGTGGAAAAAATAACTAAATCGGAATTGTTTGAAAGCTTATCAGAGCATAGTTATGTGTTGAAGAAAATCAAATTAACAAATATGTTTTCTTTTACAATTAATAATAAAAAGTACATTGTTTCAATAATATGTGGACCTCTGATATAGGGTCAAGTACTTTCTTCCCAGACTATTGAATTAGAAATTCATGAACCCATTCTTGTGATTTTCTTTACAAAACTGAACCAGAGCTAAATGAAATTGGTCCTTTTTTCTACATTTACTAAATGAAAACAAGTCAAAATAATTTGATGTACAAAAACCCATTTGAAGCGCAAGGTTAAAAAAAAGTGCTTGTGTCTGCCCCCTGTACTTCACACAGCTCAACACTTCTCCATCTCCCACACCAATGCTGGACCACGTCTGTTAGACGCTGACCTTTGCAGAAGCCGCCTGCATTAGCTGCTTTGGTGCCTGCTTCCAGGTGTGTTGAAGTGACGGTCAACCACTGGCTAGTGCTAAACAGTCACAATCATGCCTCCTCTTGCACGGGTCGTACAGGCATTTTTTAAAATAGTCAGGGAAAACAAATATAGCAAAGCTCTAAGTAAATTGGAGTGTTTTATAGCTTCTCAAACTAGTGCAGTACAGAGGAGGTTAATTGCAGTTAGGTTGTTGCTGTGATGTTGACTCCACTCCCACTCCAAGCACAGCATGAGCACATTTTGAATAACAGGCCAATCTAGAGAAATAGCACAAATCCCTGTAAAGGAAAAAAAAAAGAAAAAGAAAAAATGGCAGTACCCTGTTGCACCTTCTTTGTTTTTATGAATTCTTTGACGTATGAACAAAAATCATATTTCCAATCAATCAGGTTTTAACCATCTTTAACATGCAGTAACTAACTGATCGATTTTGTGGGATGAAGTATTGACATCACCTGTCAGAAGTTATTACGTCTTTCCTGAAGAAAATTTAAAACACTCTTTGCTCCATAGCAAGACTTTTTATCATCCTAAAAACAACTTTAGCATTAGAAAACTTTTCAAATTGTAGAATGACTTTCCACCTGCGCATCTATTAAGGGAGTAATACCTGCCACCTGACCATGTCATTTATCTGATATCAAACCCATCCAGTCATCGACTGTGGAAATGTGCTAATTTTATTTCTACTTTATATGATTGGACCACAATAAACAAAAGCCCTGGCATCATCCCCTCGCTCGGAGCATTTTGATGACTTTTCGCCTCGTATCGCTTTCATCAAGTCAACCACATTCCATCTGAGCCCACTGTAGCCTTGTTTTCTTCTGTTAGCTGCTACTGGTGTTTTCCCATCTCTGAATGTAAATTATATTTCTATCAGCTATTTTCTTTCACCTCGATCACAAACACACTCTTCCACACACATCTTACTTTATTTCTGTTGTTGTGCATTTTTCCAATTTTCAAGGCATTTAACTTTGAGTTTTCTATAAGCAACTTGTGTTCATTTCTAACTTGACTTTGCACACCTACTCCAAATTTTAGACACAGCTGACTGGGTAAAACCATCATCTTTTGTCATATTTAAGTTGAAACACCTTCCTGAAGGAGTTGTATAATCCTATATTTTGTTTCCACTGACAGCTCTCTTGTTGGGATCATGTTTCCTGCCAATCAGCCAGGTAAAACAGCTCATGGAGCTCTGCAAGAAATCTCTTTTGAGTGCCAGCTCATTTGCATCCTTTGACTTCCACAGGTATTTGTTTTAGAAATGCAAAATGCATGGTGATTCAGTTTTTTTTCTCCTCACGACTGATCCAATATTTTTCCTTCTACCTCATCTGAATGAAACAAACATCCAAAAATGCCACATATTATTCATTGTATGTTTTACAAAGACGAAAGGTTAAGCTATTAAAAATGTACATCCTCAAAAGTGTACACAACACTGACTCTAGGCTGCACATGTTTAAGCTACCGGGCTAGAAGCCGTGGGTCCGTTGTGGAAGATTGCTTTTTTTTTTCTATTTCAGTTCAACTCTGGGGTTCACTTGTTAATAATCATGTGATACAACTGTCAGTTGGACAACAAGCATCCCTGCCATTTTTAAAACAGATTATCAAACATGCTGCTCCCAATTATTAACCCGTATCTACATGAAGGGCAGATGAATGGGTTGAAGCAAAGCTAATTCTGGTTAATTTAGACTTTCGGCTACAGTCAAGCAGAGGCAGTGAGGGAAATCTTGGACAGGATCCATTCTGCAATCAAATGACTAAGACTCAGGCACACAAGCATCTTTCCACCATGGTGGCTTTCAAAGTGTGAAATTCACATGACAAGTGCATCTTTGGACAATGTGAGCTCAAAAAAGTACAAGAGCCAGATTTTAAGCAATCGAGCTATTAGTAATTAACATCAAAGCACTGATGCTACTGTGAAGTGATGGAAGCGTGCATCCCATCTACCACTATCGCTATTGTTGTAAAGCCTGCAAAAAAATGTTCCTTCCAGTGGCTGGTTTTGAGTGCCTTCGGGTTAAATGCCTGAGAGAATTTTACAAGCTGTGTCTGCTTAACACTACAGGGACTCCTCTTTCCTATCCAATGGTACCATGGCAACTCTGAGATTTTCTCTATCTGCCCCAGTTCTCCAGCACCTTCTAAATATTCGTCCTGCATTCTCTTCCTTCCTGACAAACCGTTTTAAATGCCCACAGATGCTGCTATATTTCATTCCAACTTATGCATCCTCATGCAGCTGTTTTCATGAGTCAGTAAATGTGCCAGAAGGTTGTACACTTTTTTCTTGGATTGCTTCAGAAAACAGAAGGTAATCAGAAAAAAACATGCCTAATGACAACAACATACAGAACTAATCCAAATCAAACCGGATTACCCATTATGGACAGTTCAATGCTTTTCTGCTCAAAAAAGAACTTGATCGTATGGTGTCCAGTAAAGAAAAAACATTTTTACATATTTATACAGAAGGAAAAGCATATAAATGGAGCTAAAAGAAATGTGTACCAAGTTGGGTCTTTCACCTCACAAAAACTTTCTTTGTTTTATTACAGTCCAGCCAACAGCGCTTATATCTGAGCTTATATCTGAGCTTAACAGTGTGACTGCAATAACTAACCAATCAGTGTTTTTCCTTATTTTAACTTTAAAGGGTTACATATAGCAATCTTTCATGACCAGCTGCTAAAACTTGACATTTTCTTCACTTAAACTTCAAACCCTGTTTATCATGCACATTTACCAGTGTCTTTTTCTATTCATGCTTGTCATTAGTTTTGCCATCAATGTTAGTTTTAATGGGAAATTATTGCCAGATCAATAATTCATTCAAAGAAGCCCTTATTTTTCATTGCAGTGATATGGGAATCAGAATTTACTTTTTAAAATTGTTATCCAGGCAGACTGTGATGTTAGCACATGTAATAGATCTATAAAATAAAATGCCTCTATTCTGACAGCAGCATTTTTCTGAGAATAGAAGTAATGATGTGACCTTTTGAAAAGTGTTTTTCCCTCAACCATTACTGAACAATGGAAAACTCATTAATGTTGTTGAGGTCCACCTATTATTGACCTTAATGAGCCCATCAGTAAAAGACCTACAACAGTCAACGCAAAGCCAAGACTTTACTGACTGACCCAAGTACATAAAAAGAACCTCAATAAACAAGAGAACAGTGTGACCTACAACCTAATATCTCCGGTAAGTTCTATACATCATATTTGAAGATAGTCTGCCCATTTCTCCTTAGATAACAGCTTTGTACAGTCCAGTTTCTATAAGTGCTATAAATGTGCATTCCTCCCAAAAATATGGGACAATCACTGCCTCTTCCTACATGCAGGCTTTTTGCCACTCATTCAGATGGAGCAAAATCATTACGCAGGTTTTACTTTAACGGGTTTGCATCAAAAGTAAGGAAGATTTAGGGTGTAGGTGGCTGTAATGGAGCCAGCGAGAGCAGCACAGTCAACAAACAGCACTTTGAGAACACAATACAATATGTTTTCCCATTTCTTTGTTTTTATGATTTCATCCTGTTCTTTGCTTTCAATCACTGCTCTTGAGTCATAAACACTTGGTTACAGGGATCATTTGTTCTTCTTTTCAGTGGGGTTGTGTCTGTAAGTCTGCATCTTACCCACATTACACAGGTATCAACACGGTCTCTGTTTGTTGAAACAGATAGTTTCCCAGTGTCTGAGCTTAATATAAAAGTTATTCAAAGGGGGGCCATCAGACCAGCAGAGGGTTCCATAGATGGCTGACAGTTATATATATATATATATAGATAAAAATAACATTAGAGACTTATTATCGACAAATAAGACACACACTTCCCAAATGGCTTAACAGAGAGTTTGAGTTCAACATTTCATTCTGAGACTATTTGCCCTTGGATTACATTTTGGAGGTTGAGTTGTGGAGGTGAACAATAGTTTTGAATGGCCTTTATTCGTTTTCTATCTTTCTTTCTTATACCCTTTTATTCACTAAATACAACTGTTTGCTGTCTTTGAACTTTTGGTTGTCGTTGACGCTTTAGAATCATACATTTGGCTAAACTGATGCAGATGTAACCAAATATCTTTGAACAAGTTAGCGTCATTTACTGAAAACAATGTTTGAATAAATACATATACATACAAAGTATATATAATTATAATGAACACAGATTGATGAATACATTGAAAAAATAAATACAATAAAGTGCATAACTATATAATTAAAGCATTTAATCACTTTAACTGGTGCATTTTCAGCATATTGATTTAATTATTGACAGATTTATTTGCTTTTATTGTTTATTCTGTTCGGTTCCATGGTCATACACCTATCAGCAAGGTGACACACAAACCACAAAGAGTGGAAATTGGCCAGTGGGGCATCAAATGATATCTTACTCGAAAAAGTCCCGCACAGCTGGCTTACTTATTTTACACTGTGCTGCATCAATATCACATAGCTAATCCATCCACCCACCTAAATCTTCCCTCTCTGGCTGAGTGAAAAAAAGAGTTCAAAAAGAAGTAAGGCAGAATTGCTAACAGGTCTCATGTTGCATTTTCAGCAAGTGATGCAAAACAGCTTGACATCACTTTTTAAACTGGAGCAACTGCCTGTTTTAGACTTAGTTCACCACCCAGCTTTGAACCTCCTTCAAAGGTTTGGGCATGGGAAAAAGGACAAAAAAACTTTTTGGGGGAGGAAAGAGAAGGGGGGGGGGTGCATGTCAGTGTCCCATTATAGGTTGTAGATTTAAATAAAATATGTACATGTATATCCAGAGACAAAAACAATTTTGAACCCATTCGTTACATGAAAAGACTTGACATCTGAAAACACAGCCGTGCATGTTTCTTTACATATGTATTCTGATCCACGCAATGAATATTAAATGTTGCATTTATTCCAGGATAAAAACTTATCTCTATCTCTTGCTCTTGCACTCTGTTTCACAAGTCTTTTTATTCCTCCATGTCTTCTCCCCTGTGTGTGTGTCACAGTTTTTCACTCACATGTCATGTTCTTTCATGTACTTTGCTTCTGAGACATTTAATCCTGTATGAAGTGAGGCTGTGGGCGAATGGTTGAAAGTGTGGGTGGGTATGAGGCCAAGTGAGTCACAAGAGTTGATGGTGGAATTTGGATGCATTCAGCTGGAGGGTGTAAAAAATTAGAAAGGTTTTGCTTTCTTGAGTGATTTTTTTTGTCTTCAAACAAACAAAGAATATTGTCTTTTCAAGCCAATGTTCAAATCAAAACAGGCCTAAATTGAAAAATAGAGACAAAGCAATAAATCATCAATTATAAATTCATTTTGCAAAAGTAGGTCAAGTGCAAAATGATAGTATTCAGATTTTTTATGAAAATAGAATGTATCAACAAACAAAATGATTTGCTTGATTTAAACATGGATAGAAATGTCAGCTTTTTGCAAACTAATTTCAATTCAGCAATTCGTTAACATGTTCAAATTGCTGTTACATGGGGCTGTTTTTTAAGAAAATCGTTTCACAAGATTTCTCTCTAGGTTCTTATTTAAGTCAATGCAACCATTAAAAGTCCATGGCCACATATCGGTCAGCTTCATGTGATGCAATCTCACACCCATCCACCAATTTTCGTTACCGCTTATTCCTATTTGGATTTCGTGTGGAATGGAGCCTATTCTAGCTATATTTGGGCAAGAGGCAGTTCACCACTTCATCACAGGGCCATGCACACATGGAGGGAACATGCAAACTCCACATAGAAAGACTCCGGGTTCTCTGGGGATTCGAACCAGGAGCTCTCTTGATGTTGAGGCAATAACATATTTAACAATATGTCAAAAGTTCTGAGTGTTGAAACTAAACCCGGCTTGGGCCTTGAGTAGTCATCGACAGTATTTTGGTCTAATTAAATGTGTTGAACAACTGCCATGGCTTTTTTATAACACACTCCTCTAACTGCTCGACCCATCTCCTCATACGGAAAATGCCTATACCTTTCCCTCAGTAATCCATCCATCACTCCCTTAGCCTTACCCCAATTAATAGCCTTTTCCTACCTGCCTCTCTCCCTCTCCTCCATCCATCCATCTATCTATCCGCTACACTTGCTGGCCTGCCCAGGTCATTACCCACTGTGATGATGGTTTTGTTTCACTAATTACCCTAATTATAGCTGTCAGTTATAACCTGGTCCTCTGCAGGGACCTCATGATCCTACTGTGACTCAATTTGACCTTGGCTATTGAACATGTGAATGTGTGGAACATCTTTCTAGCCATGGCTAACCTCAACATCGTGCATACTGTTCCTTTTTTCCCTTCAGAAATATTTTGTTTAAATTTTAGTTTGCTGCAAAATAAGTCTCATCAAACCCTTTCCCACTTATTAAAACAACTAAAGTTTTTATTTTTATTTTTTAACAGCACTATTTCAGTTTTTGCCTCTTATGTTACTTGGAACTCTTTCAATTTCCCATGCTGTTTAAACAACTACTGGTGCACTCAGGTCAATTTATTTTGCATTACTGTTGTTATTTTTATTCGTGAGGGGCTATGCTGTCTTTAAGCTGTGAGTTCTGTTTAACTCTATCTTTTTCTTAATTTCATGGAAATGTATTACCATAGCAAAACTCCTGTCAACCAGAGGAGTTCATTTGCTTCTGAGGAATAACAGACAGCAGCCACAGGTTTATTGGATGTCTTCTAAACATATCTATATGTTGGTCTGATTTTGTTCATAAATCTGTTTTGGACTTAACCTATTCCACTGTAGAGGTAATGGATGCTTAACTTGATTCATTATAAATACTGTTATGGTTAAATATAATAGTAACAAAAAAAAAAGGTTGCACCTGTTGTTATTTCCTGACAAATAAATGCAGCTTTGCATGAGAAGGTTTCATGCAAATTATACAGTGCAAGCAGGGGTGAATCTCCAGTGTAATTTGATCAAACTCTAGCTAAATTAAATTATATTAAGAGTGAAAATAATTCATTAAAAGATCTCTTAATGCCGTCAACACCTGCAGTCATACAGCCATGCAACACAGACAAGTTAAATATATCTAAAATAGAGCATGACTGGGGTAAGTTTGCCAACAAAACAAAAAAAATGCTTTGGAGAAAACATTTTATAAATCTGAAAAACAAACTAGTCACATTCCCAAGATCACATCCTTTTTCTGGAGACTCTTTAAACAGGCTTGATCCAACAATAGTTATCTCAGTGGATTTCTGCTGCTATAGAATGTGACTAACTTATGTGACAACCATCATAATTAATACATTTATATCATGTCTTTATGTTTTTTAACTGAGAAAATATTGCAGTATTTTTCTTAGGTCGTATTGGGAATGGAAGATTAGCCGAACAAATTATTCCTCCTGATGACTTTTTGTTTTTAACTTTTACTTTTTTAACTCATGACTCCAATCATTTGAACATAAACTCAATCTAAACAAAAAGTTCAGTCCACATGAGCATCATTTACAGGAAATTAGGTAAACTGCATACTTTACAAGAGGCAGAAAAAGCAGTGCAAATCTCCAGTCTGCCTGACACCAACATTTGTATTCATATATAGAGCATCTCTGAATATTGTCGGAAAATATTCATTGCTGGGCTGTATTGTGAAAAAAAAGCCTGTTACCCTTGATGCATAGTCTGCATGCGTCATATAGAAACAAATATATTCAGTACGCTCACAGGTTCGTGAACTTTACTCTTCCATAGCATTCAAAATGTTTTGAACTAAAAGGGTATTCTATTCTATTCTATTCTATTCTATTCTATTCTATTCTATTCTATTCTAT
>JABUIW010000162.1:221879-248981 GCA_013363375.1 Menidia beryllina
GTTTAGAATGGACTTTTTCAGCATATCTGGGATGCTGATTTTGCCGATTTCCACCTGCAGCACAGGAAAGGCACTTAGTACCACTTCTTGGATTGAAATGATTGCTGTCCAATTAATTATACCACTTCACCACTGAGACGTGATCTAAATGATTGAATCTTCTCAGTTTAAATTTCCCATCACACTCACGGAATGGCAGAAAGAGACAAAACATGTTTTTTATCTTTCTGTTGGGCTTGTTGAGGATAATCAATTTAATTGTGAGAAATTAGTTTTAATGAAATCCATTAGAAATAATTAGGATGAGAAGAAATGAGTGTGAGAGTAAACTTCAAAAACTGTTAGCTCTTAGCACACAACTAATTCTGTCTCTGAGGTTGTTAGCAAGAGAGAGACATTTGGACAGTTTGTGTTTACATATAATATATCCTCTATTAACAGTGTGACCATACTGATATTCAGTTTGAACTATATGAGGCATGAAACACATAAAGTGAAATATACTGTCTGGGCATAAATACACATTCAAGTGAAGCTACTTTGACATTTTCCGCATAATTTTCTCGAATGTCCAAGGCCAGGACCAATGGCAACTTAAATAAACAAATGCTAACAATGACTGACAAATACACTGGCATGCATAGACATTTCAACACTAACTCATACTGCACATATTCTCCCACACCTTTGCTTACTTTAGCTTCCGGTACCAGCAAGCACTGCCTGTGATCATTCAGGCTGCATTAGATATGGTCAGTCGTACCAAATGAAGAAATTTAAAGACACATGTGTTATTGCAGTACTTTTTTTTAAAAGCAAAGGGAAGAAAAGAAGTTGTGTACATAAGAGCATCAGTACCATGAATGATGATAGGCATGTTCAAATTACAGGAATCGGGGCTCTAACTTCACTCGGATGAAGCAACAAAGTGGCATTTTTAATGGGCACAGTAAGGAGCTGTGTTGTTTGCACCTGTTGTAATCACACACACAGAGGGACTGTCTCTAGCGACGCTGCACTGCTCTGCAATTTTAGAGTTTCACTGCATGCCTGTCTGTCTTAACTCCCACCTGTTTGGAATTTAAGTGGATTGAGATTTTCCCAAAACAAAAATTCCTTGTATTCTATGACAAGTATTCTAACAGATCTAGATCACTTTTGTTTGCATTCCTCTCACAACTGACACGCATAATCATTTGTCCAAATCATTTAACTCCTAAGGCGAACTAAACATAATTCTACATGTTTTACCCAGATGTACAAAAAGACTCAGCAATTCAGCTGATCTCACCTTTTCTGCCATCTGGGAATGGCATTTGACATGTGGGTTTTCGTCCGATTGCCACACATTTTGCACCATAGATGCAACCACACCAAATTTATAAGAGAAACATTTAGCAGATCTGATCAGATGATAATAAATAAACCAGAACATTTCTAAAGAAATTTTGAGGGGTGCCACCTACCGCCCATCCAGGAACCTGGGGCTGGCTTCCTGCCCCATTTTTCATGGCCCGTTCAATGTTTGAACGAGGTCTCTCATATTTTTTCCCCATTCATTCCTATGGCCCAAATTTCACCACTTTTTCGCCGTTTATTCGGAAACGCCCAGACTTTTAAGAAAGTTTTGAACAAGCACGCGTCCCGTGGTCAGGTCGGATGCGCATGCCGATTTTGGGACGGTCCACGGAACCGTGCGCGACAAGTTACGCTCCGAAAATCGTGACGGAAACGGGAGAACTATAATTGACAGAATAAATATGGAGGAGTGTAATAGGGGGGCCTGCCGCTGGCAGTGGCCCCCCTAATTATTCTGTTCTGTTAGAGCTCAATATTCCACAAAGTCTTCAGGTTTATGGTTTCACTTCATGAGCTCCCCTTCAATAAAAAGCATGAAAGAAGAATCATAACTATTGATTCAATTGTTTTATATGACACAATCTGGCTTTCCTGATGATTCCGTAGCAAATGGAGTAACTGCCTTGCACTATGTTTTTTTTTAGTTGGGAGGGGGTAGTATTTTAAGTTACATAATTGAACAAACAGTTTGCCGTAGTTTCTGCAGTTGCAGTAGAAATAGAGGCTTTCTGACCTTTACACATGGAGCATCTGGCCGCTCTTCGCCTTAATTTAGAAATCTTGCATTCTCAACAAGCATTTACAGCTGGTCTCTTCTTTTTTCTGTCTTTTGGCTTCTTGTGGAAAAATAATCATTTTCATTATTCTTATACCACAACAATTTCAAGCCTTATAGAGCATTTACTGAGTGAGAAACTTCACCTTTCACCAAAAACCTATTTCTGTGACGTCCAAATGCGGTCTTCATTCTGCTCTTGACATTGTATAATTGAACTCAAACACCATCCTTTGTGAGTCTCTGTGGGTAAGTCTGCGCGTTGTGTGGTTACTCTGCACCTATTTATTCGCACAATGGCAAAGCTTCTTCCTTTATAACAGTGAGCCTTGCCAACTTTATACAAAGTACAAAAGAACCTTCGGAGCAGAGGAGAAGTGTTTGAAAGAAAGCAAACAGAGACAAAGAGACAGACCCCGAAACTCTGCTCCTGTTTCGGTTCCAGGCAGCCATTTTTAGACAGTCATCCATTAGGTCTGCTGCGCTCCCATACTGTCAGCCTTTAGAGAAGCCAAAGAGGCCATGTCAGCTGAGGGTGTTCATCAGGCAAGAAGCCACACAGCACTCTTTCTGAGCACTATGGGAATTTGGAGCAAGAAGGGGAGGAGCAAGTGTTGGACTATAAAATGCAGCAAAACGTCTTTGTAAAGTGTAAGATGGATTAGAGATTTAGTTTGAATTGAAAAGATGCTCTTAGCAATATGGGAAGGAAACAAGAGAAGGGTGGAGACTTGGTCTCCTGCACTCAGGATAAAATGCTTTATTACAAATTGGATAAAAGAAGAAACAAACTTGAACATGAAACAAAGAGCAAAGGTGCTGATTACCGTGAAAGCTGAGCCTAAGTCAGTAACATGGAATCTGCCTCCGGTGTCCAAAAATTATGTGTGTAATGTTTGCTTGTGTGTTTTATTCTGACAGGACTAAAGAGAGTGTATGACCATTTTACCTCTTGCCCCATGTGTTCGGTCTGGGTTGTGCGATCAGTCATTTGGCAGTCTTTCATCTTCAGAGCAGCTTTGGCACTCTCCTGCACAGAACACAAACACACACCCATCAACTGCGTCCATGTCTTACCAAAAAAACTTGCACGCATATAAATGAGAATTACCATCCTGGTGGACCTGTGCTCTGCCTCAACCGACAATACCTGGTACAGCTGTATTGTTATGCTTTGGTACTTACCAAAATCAAAAATTGCAAACTGAAACAGGCTTAACCAGCTATTTCCAGAGGCCACTGAGCAGGGTTGAATTGCCTGAGAATGTTTCTATTTCCAAATATTGGAGTAGGGATCCTTTAAAAAGTACAAAAGCAGAGAGGAATTTATCACAAAAAAAAAACGTAACAGCTACAGCTGGCTAACCTTCTGCAAAGGTCCGTCTACAAGATAATTAATAGCTTCCTTTGGCAGTTTTTTTTTTTTACTGAAGTGTACTGAGAAGCTCTGGCCCTTTCCTTCAAAATGCAGGGCTTTTACCTTGACCAAGAACCTGCCAAATCTTCTGCCTTCTCTACGTGATCATTTTTGAAAACATGGGTTGCAAGCCCTTAGAGGAACCCAGCACCATTTCCACTGGGAGCACTTTACGACGATGTCACTAATCATTCTGACACGCTTTCCCTATATCGCTCATGGGCTAGAGGACAGGACGGGTAGAATGTTGAGGTGCCTGTGAAATATGGAGAAATGAATTAAACTTGATTGAAATTAATCAACCAAATTAAGACAAGGTGTAAGTATGCCTTTATAGAAAGGAGAATAAAAGAGAAGCCATTTATGTGGTGGCTCTAAACCCACATATGCTATCGTCTTTAAATTCAGCGAGTGAGGTCACAGACCGAGTTAAAAAGCTGTTTTCATTAATCACGACTGTCTACATGAAAAGCAAAGGAGGGCTTTTTCGAGCTAAATGTTGCAGTTGGAGCACCAGCCGAGAGAGAGGAGAACTCATAAAAAGTGACAGCTCGTGATGGCTGGCCAGCTAGAAGGTCTTTCTATGAGATAATTAATAGGTTTTCACTGGCGGATTTACAGACGGGGGCAGAATGACGGAAGCACTGGCTCTGAGCTGGCCTTTTCCTGAAACGGTGCACTTTAACTTTGCTGCAGCAGGACAAGTATTCCTTTAAGACTCACACACAACCACTCATCACACACGCACACAACTCTTATATAAGTGCACAGCTTCATAAATTTGAAGCAATTCCAATGACCTGTGTGCCAAGGGCAAATGGTGGAGATACAAATAAGGTTAAGCTGTTGCAACTCATATTCACACATGTACTTTTCATCAAAAAAGAACTATCACATAACATTAAACAAATTAAAATTAACTCCCGATGGCAATTGCAGAGCATCATTGTAAAAGAGAATACAATTTATATGCACACTTAAGAAAAAAGCAGAGATTAGTAATAAGAAAAAACTAGTGTAATTAAAATGTTAAGGGAATTGACATGATGACATAAAACGTACCACAGCAGTCCTGTTACCCCACTTTTCTGCCACTTAAGGGCCAGCTCAATGGCTGTAGACAGCAAAGAAAAACACCTCTAAAAAGGTGAAGACCTGTGGTGCACTTGGAAACATGAACAGCTTGGGTAAGAAGTTGTTTCTTTTATAAGACTCAAATTAATTTCTGCCATTCACAGAGGCAACAGGAATCCAGCCTAAGAAATCTGGATTTAATTAGAACACATTGTGTCAAGGATGTTTGACGTCTGTGGAAAATTAATCAGGACTAATACTAATAATAGAAAGTAAAATATAGTATCCAGCATCTACCATTGATATTCCATAAAAATCTATCCAACAGTACATATAAATATAAAGGTAAACAGAAATTCTGGCCTGTTTCTATACTCTGTAGACTCTTTAGCAGTTGGCAAATATCCCAGTTGTGACCTTACAGCCTTTGATTAAATGTCATATGTATTTGTTATACTCTCAATCTCATGAATAGCAGCAGCAGTCATGCTGGAAGTTTTTTTATCAGTCATTGGCTGTCTATAAAACACCCGCTAAATCCACTGACAGGCAACGAAAATGTGTAATGATTCATTAAACCATCCATCCATCCATCAGCTATGACACGTCCAATGACCACAGCTCATCGCAAAATCACCTAAATATAATACAAAGCATGAACAAAGAGAGCCGGAGACCATTTGTCGTTCAGAGGCAGACCCCTTGTCTTCGTTTGTTAAGAGTCTGTAAAAATATAAAGGAAAATGTGGTTGACAGTGGGGCAATACCACAAGCAAGGTGACACATATGATTCAGATAATAGCTTCATATTTCTTTAAATTTCCTTCACACCCGCTCAGGTGTTCAGACAGCCTCTCCAGGGGAGGAGTGCTAAGTATTTCATTTGAAAACACAGAGCTGTATGGGACTCAAACTCAATTCATTTGGGTAACATGCATTTACTTGTAAGCAACAAACATTTTTCCAGATGGTTAAACTCTAATTTGTTCAAATCTATACACAATGGGAAAGGGAATCAATGAGTATCTATATTCAAATGGAAAATTGAATTCATTTTCACTGAGATGAAATAGATTAGTCCAAAAACAATAGATACAGACAACCGAATGGCACCTTTACATTGTGAATGCTGATAGTAATGCATGTCGTAGCAGCGCATGAGTTACATGAAAAGAAAGAAAAAGAGAGAGCCGACAGGTGCTTCTGACAGGAAGATGAGAGGGGTGATGGGAGGAGACTAAAGAGTGAAAAAATATCAAATGCAAATGCCAGAAAGTGATTAAACAAACAGATGCCATATGATAATCAAAGCAGTGGGTCGTACTGGCAACCCTCACAATAACTCCATAACACTGGCACATTATTCTGCAAAGGCCTGGCATTATGACTGCATTCCATTACTTTGATAGAGCAGGTGACAAATTACAGACATGTGGATGACAAATGATGAAAGATTTTGCTCTACTGAGCATTTCTGCAGATGTTCCATGAATCAGGCGTCAAAAAACACCGTAAAAATACTGACAAGATGGTATATCTTTCGTTTAAATGTCGATATTTCACGAGTATGGTGACAGTGTTCAACTTGGAAATAATTCTTTGCTTCCCACCCTTGACAATAAAGGCAGTTTTCAAATTATGTTTATAAATAATACATATTGTTATCCTGGTCTGTACAAGAAGTTTCTTTCCATAAAAACATGAAGAATGTGGCACCGATGGAATAAAGCTCATCCTAACAACACCTCATACCGCTTTAAGTTCAATCTCTGCCTCCCAGCATGGACCTTACACACAGTAAAACCTTGCAACAGGTTGGAAAACTAAAAAAATTCTGCTATAGGAAATTTTCACTAATCTGAAATGTCGTATTAATCACATAAACATATT
The DNA here is from genome assembly GCA_013363375.1 of Menidia beryllina. Lineage (NCBI taxonomy): Eukaryota > Metazoa > Chordata > Actinopteri > Atheriniformes > Atherinopsidae > Menidia > Menidia beryllina. Next base: position 228,395 of record JABUIW010000162.1, read on the forward strand.
TTCATTGTTTTAAAATAAGTGGAAGGCTTTGTGCCTCCAAGGTCTTTAATTTACACCTATTAAACTGATTATTTCAAAACTTTTGCAAAGTTTTCATTATTCATGTCAAGGTTCAGGGAAAGACCAAAAAGAGGTCATAAAAGCAGACCACGAGTTGCTTCCATGTAACCTCCACTCTGCAATAACAAAAAGTTTTAAAAAGTCAATATGAAGTTTTAAGTCTTAATTAGAAGTTTCTATCAGAAAAATGAAGCCAGTCTGCAAGTCAGACTGGGGCAGACGTCATGGAAAATACAGATCTGTCTGCATTACATCTGTAATCTAACAAAAGTCATATTTATCACATACAGTTCATAAGTGGATCTTACCAGTTCACTCTGGAGTCTCAGAATCAGCTCATCTTTCTCTCTCAGTTGCTGCAGCAAAGCTTCCTCTCTGCTGAGGTCCTAAACACAGAGAACAAGTCACCATGTTTACTTTCATACACAACACCGAAAGTTTTCATCTCAGGGGCCATATGCCCAGAAAACGAAGATAACAACATAAACTGGTGTTGTTTCGAACGATCAGTAAGAGTTAGTATGTTTGCAAGCATATTGTTTGTATTTATGAGTGTATTTGTTGGAGAGTGTGCATGTGTAATAAAGTTGTCATTTCGAGCATGCTGCAGGACTGTGTTCCTTTCCTCCCTCTTCATCTATGTGATAAACTTGTTGTGTCCTATAGCAGCACCCTCCAGCACAGACCACTTTAATATGACCTTGTGTTGTCAAGGGATATTACTGTAGGGATGATGGAGCTACACAGAAAGAGGGCATACAGTACAGAATAATAATGACACTAATAAAAATAACTTCATTCTTTCACGGGTACCAAAATGTCTGCAAGCCTCATCTTCACATGGTTTCGTAACGCAAAGGCGTCTTTCGGCGCAGACAACGAGATGCCACCCCGAGACGGCTGATGGGCATGTAAAAGAAGCAAGATAAACTTTGCAACTTTCACTAAGCTCTTCATTGTAATTCAAAAATGGTAGAGCTGCAGCTGAAGAGCAGCTAAGTGAGAGAAAGTGAGCAGTGAGGTGAGCGGGACAAAATATCAGACAGCCATTACCTCACCAAGGACATAAAAGCAGAGGAGAGAAGAGGGGCAAGATAACAGGAGGAAAATGAAGGGGGAAATGTACCAAAAAGGGGGGGCGCTGACAGAGAGAAGGAGAGGACATAGAGGGCCTGAGGCTGAGCATGACGGTCTGAAACTACAGGGAGCGATCTCGCTAAAGGACACGTTGAGAGTCAGAGACAGACCGCAGGGAACCATATAGCTACATGACCATCCTTTAAATGACCTCCCTGATGTAAAAACAGACAGTTGGCCTGACACCTTTCCTCTTGGTACATCATAATTCGCAAAAGTAAAAACGTAACCCGTGCAGAGCATGATTACAGAGCACCCAGGAGATCATGTGGTCAGGGGAAAAAAGTGTTGAGAAGATCTGCTAATGCAACACATGACCACACATTGAGAAGAGTCAATCCATCAGCACAGTAAAGGAAGAAGTTAACGCACCTGCTGCTCATGATAGAGCGATCAATAGCGTTGTGGAGACAATAAATACCCCAAAGTGGAAGAAGCAGCATCACTTACAATACAGCTATTTCATAGTCATGTAGAAGAAACTTGTTGATCTTATATTGGAGAAGATAATTCAATTTACACTCAAGACTAGTCTGGGCCACTGTCTAGTCTAATTTGATTCAAATGAATCTCAGAAGACCAGCAGTTTATCGTGTAACTGTAATAAAACAGTCTTTTTGGGTGTTGTGCAGGAGGACAGTATCAAGGAAAGAGGTGAGAAACAGTGTCCTTAAAATGTTAGTTTTCCTTGATTGTAATGCTAAATTTGTTCCTTTCTTTGCTGTATAAATAAAGCCATAGAACACAAAGTGGTGGTCTGATCAACCTGATTGCTGTCCTGTAATCGATCACTTACTAGCACAAATTACCAGCAGTCTTGCTCACAGTTTTAGTTGTATTGGTTGAGTTTACTTGGCTTTATATTTTGATTCAGCTGAATTTGGCCCTGTTCATTATTTTTCTTTCTTGTAAGATTCTCAATAATCTTGGCTTAAACAATGTTGTTGTACTGAATATGCTGTTAGTCTGTCAAATTGAGGAATAACAACAATCCCAGTGAATGAGACTAAATAGGCAGCAGAAAATGATGCATTTTCCTTTTCTAATTGAAGAGTGCATACTCGCAAGATAACGGTCAAAAAGAAACATATTAAAAGCTTTCCTATCTGCTTCCATGGTGATAAAAACTATGAAATATATTTTCCACTTGATAATGGGAAAACAATTAGCAAAAACAAAACAAGCAGTGTTGAATCAGAATGCGTTTCTCTGACTTTACAGGGGGAGATAACTTTATTTATAGATAATAAGGATATTTTTTCCTACTGCCAGAGCCCAGACACTTAAGCAAAACCAAACTGACAAGCATGAGGTTTGGATGAGACTGAAAAATCAGTAACTTGCTGTGACAATTACTACATTAGTCAGCCTCAAAATGCATCTCACCTGAATAGAAATGAAGGCTGCACTATAAATGAGCTGGCTGGCTAACAAAATACAATGCGAAAGTGACTTGCTTTACAGGTCAAAAGATAAAAAGTTTTACAATCAAGGTAAAGATGAAGGAAGAAAACAAGATTCTATGCACAGGGAACCTGACACGTGTACGTCCGAATATATGCACGTTGCTTTATCACGCACTGCCCTGCAAAATAGTCTTTTTAAAAAGAAAAACTTCAACAAAACAAACATTCTAATCAAAAATTTTACCCTGCTGTTGAATGGAGAACGCTAAACGGCATCAAGCCTCCAATCAGGTGGCATTACAAACAATTTTTCACGTTTGCATTGAATGGAGCCACAATGGATGAGAAGTGGGGCATTAGAATGTATTTCTAATGCGATGGGGATGGCCTCAGAAGGGATATATCTGATCAAAACCAGTCGAGTGCAACCACTTTTGGTAAAGAGATGTGATGTTGAATAGAGGTTGAGGCCTCTTCATGCCTGCAATCAGTTACCAGCTGAAGGGGCACAGATTCATTTCTATTTTCCTAGCTGGCAAAAAGGATTTACTTTCTTCTGATTCGAGATGAGGGTTGTTTATGTATTAATTCAACAACCATCCACTGTACCTCCATTTAGAAAAAAAATTGCAACATTCTAAAAATACCTTCTCTTTTTTCAATTTTCATACCAATTCTTTTACATTTACATTTGACAGTTGACTTTTTAAACCACAAGGGCTATTGACAGGAAGGGCAAGAGGGAATATCTCACTGTGTTAAAGTTATCTATATACTCTTCTTAGCAACAATAGTCCCTTATCAACGCTTCAATTTAAACAAGATGGAAAGGTGTTGAGAAATGTCAAAGAAACATACACATACTAAACATAAGAAAATAAATACAATCAGAAAATATAAGCTTTTAGCTGCTGCTTAAAGATTTCAGCAGCACTGATGGATGTTAAACCCAAAGGGCAGCAGTTCCAGCATTTTGAGCAGCTGTTTCAAAAGCTGTCAACTTCAGTCGTAAACTTAGTAAAAAAGAATGAAAATACTGCATTTTTTGTTTTTTCAAAGAAGTTCCAAATGTGTTTTGAGTCTGGGACATTAGGGAAACTGCAAAAAACATTATTTCCATTCATTTGCTAATGAGTCATTATTGATTGATTTAGTCTATATGTGGAACTTTTCCTGATGATAAATGTTTTGTACTTATTGCATATGGAATATGCCAGACTGTAGGTTGCTCAAGCCAAATAAACCCAGGGTAGAAGTGGGATGGCAAAGTTAAACAAGTCTAAATGTATTTCTTACCTGATGTGATTATCCCATAGCAATATTTGAAAGCTGTTCACAGCACTGCGCCTGTCCCTTTGTGATGGGAATTTAAACACTCTGTTCTTATCTCCTACACCACAAATTGCATTTCTATTCATGGATCTACAAAAAACCACTTGAAATCACATTCATACGTGCACAAACAGATATCACTAACAGCTCTCCATTTCTCTACATATATGTCTAGATCTACTGTATGCTATTGTCAGTATTTAACTACAGAATTTATATGAGTGAATTACAAAAGGAAAATACTGCAACCATAAGCTTGGAATTTAATCATAGTATCTATGTTCTCACTAAATAGTCCTCTGGACACACTGCACAAGAGCTGATCTTATGAATCAGCTTCTAATCAATATTATAAAGACTGCCCATTTGTACCTATCACTTCTAATAACTTATCATATACCTGTCAGAGATTTAAGATTATAAAATAGAAATCTCAAATAATAAAAAAAACATTTGGTGTACATAATGTATATAGAGAAAGAGAATTTTAAGAATGCCCTGTCAATTTATACAGAAACATTTATTTAATGATTGATCTAATTGACAAAAAACCAAAGCACCTTTACTGTAAGAAACAGAAGTGATCAAAATACTGCAATGCTGCAAAATAAGCGTTGTTTGTTCAACAGGAGAGGTGCCACATGTCCCCTCAGTTGGTGACTCAGCTCTGCTGTTCATTAGACCTGAGGAGCATGTCCCTATCACATCTAAAGAACAAAATCATTTGGCAGCTTTGGCCATTCAGAATATTTCTTTTCATCCACACACATGCAAACAGTAAACGTCTGATGTGAAACTAGCAATGTTGCATTATTGCATATTATTAATCGAATAAAGACATCAATAGCTCTGGTATGCATAAAAGTAACATTAGCCACCAAATTAACTTACATTAGGGTCATATTGCTTTTAAAGCGGAATAGTTGTTTTTTTTCTTTTTATTTGACCGTGAAAAGCAGATAAATCTAACTTGTCTCTCTCCAACAAAGCCAAAGGCTAACAAGCCTTTATAAGATTCCGGACTTAAGATTTAAGAATTTTACATCTTAATTTCACCTCTATGGTTTTTGATTGTATACTAAGCAGACTTATCAAAGAAAGACTAGAGGGGAAGAAATCTAAAGTACAGATGGAATTTGGAATTTCAGATCCTGGAAACTCTTTAATAAAATCACAATCTCTCTCATTAGGACACTTCAATCTATGACAGCGAGCATGAGAAACCACCAATCCTAGCTTTTAGTGGAAGGCTCAGACAAGGGAGCGAAACCATGTTTGAAGAAAAGGTTATCTGGAAAGAGACAGCGAGACAAGACTGAGATGGAAAGCAAAAAAGACCACGGATCGTCTGATTCATTCCACAGCTGTATATTTTTACTGTACCCTCTCTGCAGACATGTCTGTGTGCAATGCCGTGACAGCCTGTGTTTTACTTGCCCGAGTTTGTTTTGTGTTCAAATAAAACTTCAACTCCACTGTGTTTTTTCCCAGGCTCTCACTGCTTTTGCCCTCTCATCTTGTGCATTGCTGTATAGAGCTGCCTATAATTAAAAAATTCACTCTCTAGAATGATCCATTATTCATTTCTAATTATGAATCATCTGACAATGATAAACGCTTCACCATAAAATGAAGACACTCCTATCTGCCGAAACACAAGTAAATGCACATAAATGTCAGATCCACATTGTGGGTGCTAATGTTGCTGCTCCCTTCTCTTTTTTTGTCTCATAAAAACACTGTTGCTCGGAATACACCTCTGCCAGCATCTCTAACGTGATTTTTCTTGTTCTTCCTTCTCAAATACAGTAAAGCACTTTAACTGGGACAAAATCTGTTCAAAAAAAAGAAAAAAGATTCATGTCATAGGCATTGGGTTTAAATCAAACTAGGGCGCACTGTGACTCTGCAGCCTCTCAGGTGGCTACCGTGGATTATTTTTACACCCACAAAGTCGTTTTCTGGAGTGCCAGGACAAACTCTCCTCCTCACACCTCTTCAGTCCCTCTTTTTTCCTTCAAGTTTCCTACCGTTTTTCTATACCTCTTTCTTCATCAAACTATTCCTTCATTCTCAGACTCCCTTGCTTTATCTTGAGCTCCTTAATTTAATTGAACCTCTATATCCTCATCTGAATAAATGGAATCAAACTGAAGGCATGTACATATGACAACCACAGCTCCCACACTTTCCACAGAATCTGGCTTTTGTGTTGTGTTTCACCGTCGTTCGTTGCGTGTCATCAAGAATGATGTCATTCTCAAATGTTTATCCTCATATTTAGCTTTGACACACGCAACATGCCCTCTCATTCTTTATGGGATTTTTTGTGCGCTCAGCTCTGTCAAAGGTTAGCCTTTGCCTCCCACAGTCTTACTCATACTGCTCTCTCGCTAAATATACACATCCACACCTCCATCTGCCTCCTGTCTAACCTCGATCCATTCAGCTGTGGCTGCTCTCTTTCTGCTCTTTAATCTTCAAGTTTCTCTCCTGGTTACGGTGAATCCTCCGTTACTAATCAGACCAATCAAAACAAATGCGCCCATATTCTGAACCGCTTATTTCCAAAATGAGGTCGCAGGGGGGACTGGAGCCTATCCCAGCAGTCAACGGCAGGAGAGGCAGGGCACACACTGGACGGTCCGCCAATTAATAGCAGGCCCACACATATAGACACAAACAACCACACACCTAAGGGAATTTGGAATGTCCAGTCAACCTAACATGCAGGTTTTTGGACGGTGGGAGGAAGACGGAGAACCCGGAGAGAGAACCCACGCAGACACAGGGAGAACATGCAAACACCACACAGAAAAGTTCTGGTTCCCCTGGGGACTTGAACCCAGAAGCCTCTGGCTGAGAGGCGTTTCCGCTAACCACCACACCACCGTACCGCTCAAAACAAATCCATATTCAGATATACAGTAGATTCACATGCTACATTTCTACCATGATCAAATGGAATTGAAAGCAATTAATTTTATTTGAATAATCAATTCTTTTGTTTGTGGGGCTGACAAGAAAACAATTTTTAAACACCCGACCATTAACTTGAGGTAATGACTACACGGTTCATTGGGTTATATATGCTAATAGAGAAAAGTAAGAGTATCCCTTTCTCATTTACCTCTATAACTCTCCAATTTACTCTCTTTGTCGAGGGAACAAAGAACACTGACGGTGTGAAGGTGCCCAAAGAACCAAGTGTTCCTCCTCTCTGCCATGAACTCTAACATAACGAGCAGGGAGGTGTGCCCAAGTCAGGGGAGCAGAACTTCCCAGTCACCGGGCTGCAGCAGGGACCTTGACAGCCAGCAGGTGTCAAACCTCCAACACATAACAGAAACTTGTAAAGTGTGCACTGTTTAGAAGTTCTCAGGAAGTATTGCCTTAGTACAGTTTATATCCTGTAGTCTCTGGGTCAAAAGTCCCCTCCTCGGTTATTCCAAACCACTTTGGGTATCACAGCGAGCACTTGTGAACATAGAGTACAAAGATCTGGACAGTAGCCAAACAGCCCAGCCATCAAACAGATAGTCCCGTCAGCTTTTTTGGCTGCCTAGAACAGACATCACATGATGCATAACTGCAGGGTTCCAAAGGGGCTCTAGAAAAATCTGTAGCATGAGACACCATCCATTTTCACTGATTATTGTTTCCTGTGTGATTCTCTTCAATCATCTTTTTAAAAAGAAAATAAAAGAAAATCCACAATCAATATAACTTTTTACAAAAAGACAAAGCGAAACAATGTGTTATGTGAGCATGAATTTCTTAGTCTTTGATATCGATGTACATAATATATCTGGGGTTTAGACATTTCAATCAGACCTTTTAGGTTTTTTTATCCAGAATGAAAACTCTCTTTCTGATCCTACTGCCCAAGCTGTCCTCTTCCTCTGTCTGGTCATATGCATATTGGAGGAAAGTTTAAGCCAAAGCTGCTGTTTTCGTGCTGTGTCCCACCCTACATTTTTAATTTTTCCTTATCATCCAGCTGCCACTGATACTCCATGTAGGTCAGTAAGGAGGGCAGCCTCTTTCTCTGTGTCACTCACACACACACACACACACACACGACTAATCCACTGCAAAAATCATTACTGGTATGTTGTCCTTATATCAAAAATAAACAGTATGAAGCAAAGACGACAGTGCACTCACACATACTTTGAGCAGATACACACTTGTTAAAAAGCTGCACTGCTCACACATATGATCCCTACAGAGATTAATAAATCTTATCTAGATTTCACAGCTCTGATTGACTTGGTCGACAGAGGGCATATGGAGCCTGTCAAGGCAAACAGGGCACTTTGCCCTTCTCTCACGCAACACTCCCTCAATCTCTTTTCATTTTTTCTTCCTTAAACCATTTTCTTCCTATCACTCTCCACGTCGCACAAGATTCCCGCACTTCCGCTGTCTCTCTTCCTATTTGATCTCTTTGCGATTTATTAGGCGCTGGTGTGGAAAAAAGGCTGTTAATTGTTAAGATAAGTCTGAAATTGAGGGAGACTCAGGGATCAAAGGAGGATTATGCTTTATATTCTTAATCACAGACAGACCGCTGTGCTCTTTTTTACTTCCCTATTTCCAAGTGATGTTTTGGCTTGTGTGCGTATGTAAAGGCTCTGTAAAAAGCATGGCTGCTGAAATAAAGAAAAACATTGTATTACTTTGGTGATGTTTTCCAGGGTTTCATTTATTTTCATTATCTAAAGTGACAGCCTGTGCGGAAAGTTGCTAAAACTAAATTCGAGGAATACATTTGTGTAGAAAGGTGTGGATCTGTGAACCTGCTCCCCAACAACAGAGCATAGTAAAAGCTCTATGACGACTCGTAGAGAATTCTGGATCAACAAACAGAGAAACAGAAGCAGTGGAATGCAAAGAGGTAGAATTATGGTCCAAAACTAAACTGCATCAGTATTCTTTATTATCATAATTCATTATTTTTCCATTTTCCTGTCTCAAAACTAGGGGTGACAGTCTTTTCAGTGGCTGCTCCTAAATTATGAAACAGTCTGCCTTTTCATATCAGAGCTCCTCAGACACTGTGAGGTCAAGTCCCTACTTAAGAGGCATTTCTTTCTTATGACTTCTTAACAAATCTTAACACATTTACCCTCACCTAATTCATTTTTCCCTACTTTCTTTAATGAAAATGATTTGGTATTATTCATTTTCAGACTGTGCAGCCTTTTGGGCAATGGGACTATGGTTATTTTTAATGCACTATATAAATAAACTTGACATTGACTTTGACTGTTCTCTGGGAAGCAGTTGGTTTTTTTTATTCGGAGTGAATTATTTTTCATTTACAAATATTCTAATTCTACTTTGCTTCATATTTAATTTCACTGCCCTTTTCAGCTTTGGACTTGTACAGGGGATACATTTATGGCGTTTGGTAGCACTTCTTGCACTGATTTATTAAGACTTGAAATCATGAAACATACCTTACTGTCAGTGACTGCCCACTAAAACCAAAAACCAGGGCTTCAGAGTCTTCCTTTTTAATGAACATGAAACTTGAGGAAAAAAGAATTCTCAACACTGAGCAAGCTATGTAGTTGCTAGGTTACCATAAACCACTTATTTGTGAGTTACAAGATGCCCAGAGGGCCATTGTTTAGGGTAATGCATATAAGACTTGTTTGTCCATCACATAGATAAAATCACATAGATACAATCAAATGCAAAAAATACACAGTCAGGCAGTATAACTAACATGCAAAAACCTGATGTGCTTTATTTAACTTTTTTCCCCATCGGGAGCCACTGTTTTTGCGGCTTATTTTGTCAGTTACTGTGCAGCAGCCATAGATGAAAAGGACACAGTCTGAGCACGCTGTTTTTTGCATGGGCAACTCACCATATTGCGTTAGAGACAACAATGCTGCACAAAAATAACCCTCTACCTCTGCTCTCATTTCCCTGTCTGCAATTAGCATTCACACAGACAGACAGCAATAACGTCGGACCGAAAGGTCTGATTTAGGTTACCTTAAATGGAAGGGATTTTTCACTGCAAGGGCTGATGGGCAGAGACTGGAGACTACTGGCAGGACTTGTCTCTGTGCTCTGAAAAACAGAACCAAAAATATAAGATACCATCAACAAGATCATTCTGATAAGACATTTGTAACATGCACAAAAAGGCTTTCAAAGGCTGAGGCTCAATCAGGGTTTCAGTTTGTTGAAAAACCAAAGATGTTTTAGCATTTTCTTTCTAACTCTGCCTTTACAATGCAGACTTCGACAACTTAGTAGTTTTTTCTGATGATCATTTCACAGGCAATGCAAAATGTAAAGGCAGCTAACTGAGGGGGTCCAAATCCATGTGCACTAACAAAGTTCAGGCATGAATTCATGTGAAAATGGATGCACATGCTTCCCCACCTATACATGCACACGCAGAGGAACTTCTGCTATGAGCAGGTGCTGGTCTACATGTCACATGGAAGGGCTTATAACAGGACAGATGGGAAAGCAGGAGAGGATAGAATAAGACAATCAGCCAGGACTGCTGATATTGGTCTAAAGCTGCATAGTAACAACATGACAACACTACACGACAAAGGCAAATGAGGAAATTCGACAGGTAAAATAAAAATCAAATAGCATGAGGTTTATTCTACTCGAAACACAGCTGGATTTCCCCTAGTCTCTACTTGCCAAATGTGGATGTTACATGCTGCTTTTCAGAGGAGATACTATGTCAAATATATTCCGTACTACTGACTTTTAGGGTGATGTTTGAATAATATAGAATTTTGTGAGCTACTTGAGCAAAGTTCTGAGAAACATTGGAGCCCACATCTTTGCACAGCATAAACTTGATAGTTTATTGGTTTGGCTGACCTTTTAAAGACACACACCTCCCTATCAGAATTATAGGTGTGCTATGGCGCCAGGCCCTCAATGTGTCATCTATGATCAATGCCTTTCCCTATGTAGAGAGACAGGCATGCACTCACTGACACTTCTGTGCACACACATCCACACACACGCGTCCACTCCCTCTTTCCCTCTCCAACACAAACACATTCTCTTTAAGGTCACCCCTGTCCCACAGGCCTTAACACACAACTGTCCCAACAATTAGATGTGGCTCAGTAAAAAGCCTCTCAGATTTAAGAATTGACTGCTGGGTAGCCATGAATTTAATGACCTGCACTACACTGAAACTCAATGCCCACAGATGATGAACGGCCTTAGAATGGAAAGCAGATTTTGTAGTTGGCGCACACCTTTAATCACATTCACACATCACTTAAATCAAGAAATTAAACCCTTCAAACAGAGAAAAGGGGCATTCATTCTTAGTCCCTCTCACTGACATTAGGCTTTTTTAGAAAAAGGTACCAGTCGAAGAAATCTGGCACGCAGTTTAATTCTTGGATGTTCCGGTTTTAATTGAGCGTTATTCAGGTTAGTTATCCCTTTCAAAACTTTATCTAAGGTACAGCACAGAGTTTGGCAGTAGGTGAGTCCACTTAACCCTTAGAAAAGTTAAATGGTTACACATTTGCTCCTATGTCCCTTTTTTTTTCAAAGCCGGTTAGTGAACAGCAGCTGCCTGGGGCGTTTGAGTTGCCTGGACCTGGTGCAGAACTTTCGGATATAGCACTGTGTCTACAAAGGCTGCGAAAGTACGTAATGTAACAAATGAGCCATCTCGGTTTAGCTGGAATCCGTTTCTGACGTTGATAAATGGGGATCATTGTCTAACACAGCAATGGAGGCAGTGGCAGTTTAGAAAAGTTCCTCCGAGCGGCAGGAACAGGATGAAGTGCTGAAAGAAATATACTTTAGCAGAGAGTGGCTGGCTAAAGCGCCAGTTTGACAAAGAGGATATACAATAAACATTGGACATCATGAATTATCTGAATTATTTATAACTGTATTTATACGTCTGTCACCTGGGTCATACTGTGTAATGGTTACTCTGTGAATTTGCTAAGCTAAATATCTCGATTTGAATCTGTGTTCATCGTTTTAATGATGGTGACTTCCCCACGTTGAGGTCTGCTTCTCGCCCTTTGACAGCTAAGAAAGGCTCAATTCTTTCAAACCCTGAAAATAGATTTTTATATTTGCCTACACTAACACCAGCAAAACACAATGAATTAACTCAGACTTTTTTACTTTTAACAGTGCTTTTTATATAAATAAATGCAGATGCAGTCAGCCTTTGGGATGAGTTTAATTTTAGGGGTTCTGATGAGCTTATAGTTGACAGAAACAAAAGAACATTAAGTGTCTGAGGCTAAATACAAAAAGGCTGAAAACCAGGTAAGCCCTGTCCATTCGCTTACTGAAACCAAAGATAATTTGCAGGTTAGTGATACAATGAGCATAGCAAAAAGGCAAAGAATATTCTTTTTGTTGTACTGATGTGTATCACCTATCACTCTTGCACTCCATAATCACTTTAGTTTATGTCGTTCTTTAAAATAATTATTCAATTGTTCTTGTTTCTCTCTAACACAGGCCCCAGTAGAACAACATAGATGAACAGCACAGAGATCAGGAGAAAGCAGTAGTCATGCCTCTGCCGACTGCAATTCGCGGCTAGCTTTGATCTTTCACAGAGTTTAGAGATATTAAAGTGTGTTTTTCTCAAAGATCCAGTCACTCTTACAGAGGTATTCATTGTTTATTTCTGGTTCTACCTCTATAATACTCATACAGAGTATTCGGTACACATCAGTCATCCATGTAGGTCACGAAAAAATATCAACGCCTGCTCCAAAATAACTACTTCTTTTGAGGATGGACTCACAAATATCCTCTAATCAAGCATTGAGGCTTCTATCACTGTACAACTAGGTGTGTATTTGTCCTTCTGGCATGGTTTTTACAACAATACAAAGCTAAAATGGCTATGTATGATTCATCATTCATGTCAACTCCTTTTATAGCACACGCTGCTCCTAAATAACATTCTATAGGGGATTTTTTTATGTTTTAGGTTTACGTTTTAAAGCAAGAACATTATTGCATTCATTTTGAATTCTGGCACTGAGCTGTTCAGCTGAAGAGGCTGTTAAAATTGCCTCCTGCTCTATACAGTTGAAGCTTGTGAAGCTATTGCAACATTTCAATAACTCCTTAAGTGATAATTACAGCTAATCACACACACAATTGTGTGAATGTCATTTTCTGAGGTTCCAAACAGTCACATAAAGATGGATCCACAGCCTGTGGTGAAACTTTAGATTTAAAAAAGCAAAAGGATTTAGAGCTATTTTAAGCCTGTCCCAGCTACACGCTGTGAGAGGAGTATTAATTTGTTCACCGTGAAATTGTTTTTGTTAATATTAGACAATTAAATAAGTTTCCTAGTGTTAAAATTTAGAACCCTGATTAAATCAACAAAACAAAACAATTGAAGGCTTGAAAAAGAAACTACTTTGACAAGAGTTCATAAAGCTGATTTATATGGGGAATTGTGAATTGTGAAAAAAGTGCCATGTGTTCCAGATCAACTTCCAGTTGTCATTAGCTAACTTCCCGCCCTTTTAGAATCTGTACGATAAGTTTGGTGCTCTTCTTCAGTCACGCACAGGATTACTGAATAAAGAAAGCTTCCATGATGTCATCTTACAATTCATTATTAATTCCTTCATTTGTACAAAAGTGCTTGTCAAAAAGAGCCTTTGTGCTCAAGCTATGCGAATATGCATGACCCACCTCCTGCAGCGTCCTCCTCAGTCTTAAAAGCAAGGTTTTAACAGCAGTGCAGTCCTGCTGCATTAGTCTGAGCGGAATGAGTGGAGTCTCCAACCCCGGAGGTAAAGGCTCATCTTCCCTACCTAAACCCAGCCCTGCACTCCACTCAGCAGGCAGAAGGCTGGTCGGGCGGCTGGGTTCCCTGGAGGAGAAATTGAGAAATTTAACGTTAGCATGAACCAGTGTGAAAACATGATCATTGACCTTTCCTCACCTCTCCCTGCTGCTCTCGTATTTGCCACTGGTGAGTGCAGAGGGTGTAGATGATAGATTACACGGTAATGTGGAAACAACAGATGTTTTCAGATATCCCAGAAGTTTGTTAGATTTCACGTGTGACTGACAAAAATCCTTAAAGACGATCCCAACAAAAAGCAGCCTTTATAACAATACACAGAGCTTCTGTTAATCGTTTGCTCATTCTATGAATATCATCTTTGGAAAGAATTATACCTCGCTCTCTAGTATTTGTTGAGAGGAAAATTTAAAAACACAAAAGCGACATTGGCTGTATGCTGCTCGATTTGAAAAAAAGGACGCTGGGAGAAAATACATGAAAAGAGTTGTAGACAAGTTTCGAAGTCACCGTTTTGGCTTTGGTTATTAACAAGTCTACAAAACTGAACTCCTTTCTCTGTTCTGTGACACCTTAGCAGTCCATTAGGGCTGGATTCAAATATATTAACAAAAACAATAGGAAGGAAATCAGCACAACTGTTTTTATCATCTGTCCAATTTCACAGCACAGCCACTTAAACAATAAACAGGCCTCTGGAGATGATTGTCCTCAGGTCTCCAGTGCATGGGCCTTTTTTTAAGATAAGATAAGATAATAAAAGATATGATAAGATCAACGTTATTGATTCCAAGAGAAATTATTGTGCCAGTTTATGACTCAAAATACAAAAAGTGAAACATAATCATACACACAATTAAATACTAAGCACCAAGTGAAAGTGACAGTGTGTCAATGTTAGTGTCAAAGTGAAAAGTGTCTTAGTGTCTTGTAATCTTCGTCTATCTTTGACTTCTGTCATCAGATACATGTTATTTTATGTTTCTTTCTATTCGCTCTTTGATATTTACCATGAGAACGTATTAAACACTTGTGAGGGGTAGCTCATTTCTATTTTCATTGAAATGAATGCTCTGGTTTGTTTTGCTGAAATATATTTTCCACTCATGCATAAAACTTGTCCAACGCATTTTGAAAACAAACATTTACTTTGGTTTGTTTGGTACATTAAAAAATGTACTATGTGGATGGGGTTCATAATTCTAACTCTAAACTGAGGACTGAATGCGGAAGAAAAGATCCTTCTGAAATTCGCTTTAACAACATATTAGCATCACTAATTATAATCTAAGATCACTTCACAGCAGTCTATTAATACGGATGCACACTATATACACTGTACGAAAAATAAGCAAAGACCCTTGTTGGAATTTCCGAGATGCTAATGGGCAAGGGAAAGAAATAGACTAATTGAAGATGGGCAAGGGAAAGAAATAGACTAATTGAAGATGTTTCAATAAACTCAAGCCGTGGGTTAACATTTGCCTACAAAGTTTTGATATTTTGACAGATGAGCATAAAGTGGGACCATGCATCTTAACTTCATTATGACATTTTCAAAAGGTGAGCTGAGAAATACCACCCCTTCTGTCTGCAAAGCACACAGACACCCTCAGAGCTCACAGTCTGCATAACAAGAGGAAAGAGAGAGGGAGAGATGGCAGTGAAGAGAGGGAGAGATAATAAAAGGCACGAGCATCTCTTGATCATAAAGAGAACATGTTCGCTTTGACTGATGGCCATTTTGTGAGGGAAAACAGGAGGCCTTTTGTCCCATACTCCGAGAAAAATGACCAAGTAAACAGTGGTGTGGAGTGTTAAGCCTGACAGTAAATTACTGGGGAATTATTTTTTAACAAAACAAGGCTATATCACAAAAATATCAATCACTGCAAACCATTTAAAAGACTACTTACTAAAGGGATCCGCCTGCATGAAAACTTCATCCTTACCTCTGCTAGTTTACCGTCCCACTCCTCTTTTATCTTCTAACTAACCTACATGCATCTTTCCCTCAGCTACCAGTCAGGCCCTTCTCTTCACTCCTTCTATTCATGGATCTTAACACCTTCAGCACTCTTTTCCATGCTGCCCTCCCTATATAAAGCTTTGCCTTACCTTTCTTCGGAGCCCTTGTCATCCATCTCTACAATTCTCCCTTTACACCCTCTCCTTTTTCCCTTTCATTTTGACAACCACTACACTAAACTGAAGCAGTATCAAAGCCCAAGGTATCCCCCCGGGGATTCTGCTGAGTACCTCTGACAAATGTCGAGGAAACAGGCAGTCTTCTGAGGACAGGTGAGTGCTGTCTGTCAAGGAGCAGTGGGTCCTTTTTTCTTCCCTCTAACACAGTATTGTTTTGTTTTTTTCAGTCCCGTTAGGCATCTCTGGATTTTGAGAACTTACTCCACTTTCTCAACCCTGCTATTCAGGTGGGGAAATAAGAAACAAAAAAATTCAAAAGACATGATCAATCTTATGTTCTCTCTTAGCACCGTGTCACACAATGCAGTGCGGTGCCAAAACACAGCTGTTGTTTTTCTGTTACTTTTTGTCACAAGGTTGTTCGGTGTTTTGTTTTTCTGCATCCGTGCATTTCTTTGATTGGGAAACTTTTACCCTTCGTCTGGCTTTCACAAGGGTTTAGGGTGGGAATTCTTCTTTCGCCTCTGTGGCCAATCAACTCCTCAAAGGGAAACGAGTGAGAGAGGAGTTTAAAACAAATCCTCCCCCATGGAAAACAGAAACAACCGGTGCCCTTATACGTAGAATTTAGTCTTTTAGGGGGAGAAAGTTAACAAGTGCTACTATATCTGTGCAATTCAGACTCTTTTAATGCGGACGGTGCTCACTAAATATGTATACAAACCCATTATGTTTTTTTTGTCCCTAGAAACAAACAAAAAAAATGTGATGCTTTGTTTTAGCTTGTAGGTAAATTGTTTATCTGCAACAAATTAGAAACGTATTTTAACAAAGCAAAATCCTTCAATTACACAACAGTGTAGTGAGGTTAAAATCCGGCGTCATTCTGTCCTCACACCATGTTCAGATATCATTCTGACAGCAATCCAAACTACACACAGAAGCATGTAGGGATTCAGAATTGAAAGCATTCAACTGAGCAGGAAAGTTTATATGTGTAGTATTCAGTATGTAGTGATTTTATGCTTGCATTTGCACATTGTCACTGGTGAAAGAGTTTAAAATGTGCAGCTCTTTAACATCATAAATACAAAATAAATAAACCGTTAAGAATCAGTTGCTGCTAATAACTCACTATTGGAGTCCATGAACATGACACTGTTTCTTCCTCTCTACAGTACTTTTCAGGCTTTTGCCAGTTCAGTTTGTAGGTCTTTCTGCTGCTTTTAGCTCTGCCTAATGCAATTTGATTGGGCTGAACTCGGATTGCTGACTTGCTAAATGTTTCAGAATTTTCTGATTTTTAACTTCCAAAAACTCTCGGCTTTCTTTCTCAGTATGTTTTCGGCCATTTTCCATCCGTAATGTGAAGCCTCATTCAGTCCAATTCACAGCATTTGGCTGAGTCTCAGCACACAGTATATCCTTAAAACTTTACAATTCATGGGGCTATTTCTGTCTTCTGCGACATCATCAATAAACACCAGTAAGACAGTGCCAGGGGAAGCTACGCAGAGCCATGACATCACACCACCACTAGCACTATAAAAATTATGTATTTTTCAGATCAATGAGCTCTTTCCATGCCCCCTTTATCACCTTTTCTTCCAGAATTTATACTACAAGTTCTGTCCCATAAGTGGTCTGTTTTTTTCTTTTCAACAAATGTACATTTCTAATTATTCAAACATGCGTTTTTATATGAGAAAGAATATAATCTTCGACCAAGTACTAGGGAACTCATCTGCCCTTTGGAGATGAATAGTAGACATGGTTTTAGGTGAAGCTTTCCTCCAGGAAAGTAATGTGAATAAAAGGGAATGTCCTCAGAAGTAATGAAAGAATGAATGTGTATGCATGTGTGTGTGTGTGTGTGTGTGTATGTGTGTACATGTACTCATGCATCAGTATGTCAGAGTATATATATTTGGACTGCAGTTACGGGGAAGGCCAGTCGTTTTCCAGTTAAGCATGAGTCTCATCTGTAGGTAATAACCCCACACATACTATCACGCACACACACACACAGGTACACACACACACACACAAAGGGAAGTGCACTGCACAGTGGAAGACAAGTCTGTTCAGTGATGATAGATGTTATACAGGCAGGGAGGCCGTTCCTCTACTCAGGGTCATCTGTCTTTTGACTGTCATGAGCAGGTAGACAGACACTCTCACTCTATTTCTCTTTTCTACGGCTCTCTCGCTTTCTCCCTCTCTCTCTATCACACACACACATACACACACACACACAGGTGCGTGCACACTGAACCCATGGACAGGTTATGCACAGTAGGTGATTGCAGAAAATAGTACTGTGCCTTGGTAGTCAATTAAGGGATTATACAGGTGGCCAAAGTCCTAATTTGAATAGATGGAGATGTGTGACTACACCAGCTGGTGGCCGAAACTGGTACTGCATTAAAAAGACAAAGAGCTCACAGATAAACACACAGGTTGTTGGAAAAGAATCAAACCATCCACTCAGACTGAGTGCAAAATGAAAGAGCTGTAAACAAAAGAAAAGTATAAAAACCCACTGCTTTGCACAGTCCTTCTCTTTCACGCTCACACTTCATTCGCTTCTGTGCCATATAATTTCTCCCCTCCTCTTTTCCCTTGTCCTTCTTTAATATATAGGCTTTTCACTCTGTCTTTCTCTAACTTTACACTCTCCATCTGTCTGACTCTCCCCTTTCCTCTTAGAAGCCATTTTTCAACAGCTCCATTAGAAGTGATCCATTTCACCAACCTGAAAAAGCCAATTATCTGTCTTTTTATGACTTTCATTATTTTACCAGTGTTTTATTACCAGATCTACTGACACATACCTGCACAAGCACATGTATGCGCAGCCACACGGGAAGACAACAACACACTCCGCCAACAACGTAGACACAAACAGACTTGCACACTTTGATTGCCTCAGTTTGCATAATGTTCGGTTGGTGTGTGAAGAGATGATTAATGTGAGCTTGTCAAATAAATTATGTGGGATTCAAGTACATTATCTTTAGCAGCAGAAAGAAGTGGTGAGCTGCAACCTTGTCAATCATTGATTGAAAAAAAAGTGCACCTTCTCAGGAATGAAAATAGTTAGGGACATTTAAACACTGCCGTACATTGAGGAAGTCAGTCACTCTCCTCTGCTTTCTCTTTCCTCATTAATTTCTTACTCACAAGGAACCTATTTATGGGGACAATGCAATTTGTGTCTACGGCTGTATACATGTGTGAAATGCAGACATCTGAATGTAATGTGAGCGTCTGCATGGCTGTGCAAGT
This sequence comes from Menidia beryllina, assembly GCA_013363375.1. Lineage (NCBI taxonomy): Eukaryota > Metazoa > Chordata > Actinopteri > Atheriniformes > Atherinopsidae > Menidia > Menidia beryllina. Next base: position 247,586 of record JABUIW010000162.1, read on the forward strand.
GAAGTACAACAGTATGGCGCGGCTAAGAGAGAATGATCACCCTCATTTCTCACTCCTTTCCACCTGACAGACACAGCGCAGTCATCTGCATTCAGCACCTGAGGCTATGGATGTTTAATGCTGCCATTAAACTCATCTCTGACATAAAGTGCATCTGTGACTAAAGAGTGAGCACAAGCCAAGCTGCAGGCGGGGAATTTGATGGCGAATCGAACTCACCACACACAGAAAGCAAGAAAATTTTAAACTAATATGATATGGCAGGGTTAACTTTCTGATTAACCTAAATGTCCTCTCAGCTATCCTTTGCTTCCCGCACTTTGAATTTTTGTTTATTTGCGAGAATTCTGGGACTTTGGTTTCAGTATTAACTTCCCTTTTATTCTAATCTCTTTGACATTGCATCTATTACCTTCAGGGATTGGCAACTTACCCTCTGTTCCAGAATCTGTGATTTTAACCTATAAAAATAGTCTGAAACCACCACATTAGCCTAATGTGGGAAGAAAGTAGGAAGACTTAACAGAACACACTTGTACTAATTAATATCCAGTTGTGGTCCCCTGTGTCACATTACATTTTCCTACTTCAGAGAACAATACCAATCCACACTGTTGAAACTTTTAACCCAATCTTTATCCCCTATGAAAGCCTTGAAGTAATGTTTCAATTAAAATACATCATTCTCACATTTAAGCTTTAAAAATCCTGCTGTGATTGTGTCCACTTAAAACACTTAACAGCCTCAAAGAACTTGACGCAAGTTATTCCCTTAAGTTTATCATGTTATGCAATAATTTGAGGGTTTTCTATATAGTTATTTAATAATTGGCATGTTTTTAGGCAACACTGTCAGTTTGCAATTAAAATTAGAATGGAATAAAAAGCTGAAAGCCCACAAGTGACAAGTGATACAAAAGTTTTTTTTTCTTTTGAAATCATAGCAATCTATCCAAGGTAAAATAGAAATTTCTGCTGCCAAAGGAAAACATAATTTTAAGAATGCACTAATGTTTATCTTGTACAATAATCCAGTATATGTTATTCTATCCAAAGCTCAAATTGCAAAGAACAAAAAAATCCAATTACCATAAAATTATGTTCTGATCATGTTTATTTACGAAACGGCTGCCTCATCATGCTTAATATGCTACAGCTGACCCTGCAGTCATTATATACTAAACATGTGGAACATCAGATAGGATTAGCATAAAACCTTATAAACTAAAACCTTGAAAATCTAAGTGTATTTTAATAGGTTCTTATTCTACGCTGAGGACGTGCTCAAGGCAGAATTAGACATGACAATGCTGCCACTGTGTTACACAGAGCCCACATTGTGAAATGTTCTGCGAGGAAAAATACAGAAGGCGAAATGTACACTTCAGTTTTAAAT
>JABUIW010000162.1:249381-328358 GCA_013363375.1 Menidia beryllina
AAACATAAATATCTTTGTGTTGAAATTTTGAAAAAGACTACGACTTTGGTAAAGGGCATTATTTGCCCCTCAAATCTTCAGCAACACACATAGAAACAAACCACCAGTGAAGTCAAGGGTTCATCAAGCCAATATCCAACAGCAGAAACAACAAGACCGCCCACAAACATGTATTTTTGACTCATCTGCCACCTGCCAGTTTACCGCTTTGTAACTTTGGTGTTTCCGTCTGCAGTTGGTTGCTTTCTGAAACTGGGCCATTTCAACCCTGGATTGATCGTCTTGTCACAACTAAGGAATAAGCGTCAACCCTCTGTAGCCAAATGAGCCAGTTGATGGAAATATTTAATTCTATTTGAATACTAAATAAAACAGCCTGCCAAGTATTTTTCTATCTAGTTTGGTGGGTGGCAATCGGAGCATGGTTTGCTGTGTGTGCTTGTGAGAGCTCACAGGCTCTGGAACACATATCTCATACACTAATAATGTGTTTCATGGGTTATCAAGTGCAATTTTTAGGAAAAATATGCTGGCTAGTTCCCACAAAGCTGTACCACCAATCTCAGATGAGGTAAACAAGGGGGATAGAGTGGCTCAATCAGTTCCCTAAAAATGGCTGATATAAATTACATGGCAGAATGGTAGATGTTGTATCATGTCCCCCCTGTATTTATGGCACTTTTATAGATTGTTCATTAAGGCTTCAGAATATCAAGCTTGTGGAAAAAAATGTGCAAAGGTATCATACATTAAACTTCAACTATGCAGGGTATTAAAAAGAACATATAGTACATATTTCAAGCTCTGTACTTCTATTGTATGATGTTTATCTCATACTCTGTTTTATGTGGCCTCTCAGCTTAGCTGCTGTCTGTAATATATGGCTCCAGGCTTTTTAAAATCCATAAAAGCCTATTTTCTTCTGACTGTCAGGCTACGTGGAAGCCTGCTGAGGGGCAGAATCCAGTGCTTGCGAGCAAAGCTGCATCTTTCTGTCAGTGGAGGGATTCAAAAAGACATAAAACTACTAACATCATTTCTAATCTTTTACTGAATTGTGAAATGACAACTTTTCATTTTGGAGGGTGGAAAATGCACTTTTATTTGCTAAGATTGGCCAAACAAGGTAAAAGTTATATAATATTTTGCAATGATTAGGCAAAAGGGTGACACATTTTCTTTCTATAAAGCTAAAAGAAATATCTAAAAATGTCTTAAAGCTTACAATGAATTCTTACTGTTCAATATGGATAAACTTCTGATCCATAATCAAGAATAAGTCAAAACTAAGGCAGATATCTTATAGTTGTGTAATTGTTATGCAAAAGCCACCTCTGTGAAAAAGCTGCAGCCATGGCACATAGCATATGGGACGCAGGGCTTTGCTTCCACCTCTAAAAATGTTCATTTGGCTCTTCGTAGGAATGAATAACTTCATTCATTAACATAGATTCATGTTAATGTACATTTTCTGACAAACACATTTTTATTTCTCAAGTTAATTTTGATGATTAAATCAATGCATAAGAAATAAGTACATTTTATTAAATCCCAGATGACATTTCTCCTTTGTTCAAGCCAAAAGAAATGTTGCTTGAAAGCATCCTGGAAATGCAATTTCTACTAACTACGCCTTTTATTTATTATTAACCAAGTCTTTGGAAAAAAAAATTGCCTCTATACCTTTTGAAACGGGTATTTTTTCATTATGTTTTTGTGAAATGTTGCATGCGGCGAAAAAGCCCAAAAAAGAACTAGCCATAATGCTTCAGAGACTGATTCAAAAGGACAGACTTAGCTTTCACTAAGTATGTTTTTGTTGTTTGAGAAAGCAGTAAACGGGATGGGGAAATCTTAATGTATCACTGCATTAAGCAAAATTTCCACATTTTGCTGTCATCTCAACATGTTCTGTCAAAACATATTTCACACATAGTCTGCTGTAATCCTCCGCAAATAGAAAAAAGATCAAGACACACTTTGGTTCAAAAAGGCGAACGCTAAAGAAAAATGCTATGTTCCTCACAAAGGATGCCACTTCTAGCAGACAACACCTTATGAGCATATTGCAATGGGAAGCAAAGCAATGACTTATTTGTTGCCAGTCTAATATTCTCTCTGAATTACAAATCAGAACCACAAGTTCCCGCTCATAGCGAGCCCGGATAGAGTTCTTAATTTTCCTATGTTGAACATTTAATTCACCCACTTGAGGGAAATGAATAAGCTGAACATGGAAACAACAATTCAGAAAAGAAATATTAATGACAGCAGTTGCACACACTGCAGAATTGTAACATGTTTAGTGTATTTATCTTCAAATTGAAACTGTCAGAGCAGATATAGTCATAGCTTTTGCTCTGAGCCGTCTTCAGATGCATGGCCAGAATAAGCAATCTGTGAGCATGGACCGGGAGGATAATAAACCAATTTTCCAAGAAAAATGTGTAGAGAACACAGACTTTTTAATATATAATTTGAAAAGTGTCCACAAACTACTGATTAATACAAGAGAGACCAAGTTTTGCTGGTTCTTGTTGAATAAATCATTTTTCGGCATTATTATAATGTCACAAACTGAACAAAGAGAAAAGGAAATTACTCCATGTTCTCTTCAAATTCAACTGTACATTGTGTGTGTTTATGAGTCTGAAAAATCTTGCTGCAGTGCATTTTATCTGTCCCCAGCTCAACCTCAAAGCTCAGCTGGATTGAGTGCGCTCGTCTGTTTTTGTAAATGTGAACACACACGTTGGTATGTGAGTAAGTGTACATAACAATAGTAAGTACATGAGTAACTAAGAGGGAAGATGTACGCGTTCCTTGTTTTGAATAAATCAAGTCAGGTGGGATTAAACAGCATTTCAGCCGATACCTTATTAATCATTAGCATTAAACTAATTTGTTTCTATGTTTATGAGCGCATGTAAGACAATTTCCTATAATCTGCTGTTGCGAGTCTCCCTGGCATCTCCTCAGCATCAACTGGGAGTCTTCTCTACGAACCGTGTCAACCTAAATGTGAGATGAGAATGTCTTTTTCAATTAGAGAATGGCCTCCCTACACTTGCTCTTACTGCTGCACGGTGTCTTCATATCCGGTTGACTGTGGTATCAAAGATATGATAACTATCCTTTCTCGCAGTTCTTGTTGCCCCCGATGCAGCGCTTAAAGGTCCCAACTCATTATGCCTCAACAATGGTTCTTTGGCATTCTGAAAGATACAACAGGCAGATCCACTGAAAAAAAAAAGCATGAGGCTCATCCAAAGAAAAGAACCTCCTCAAGAATGTTGGCACGTTTCTAATCAGCCTAAGTATGTCATAGCTGCACATAATTTCCAAAGTAAGAAGCAGAGATATGGGAATAGAGACCTTCCTGGTTGGCCACTGCACGCTGACAGACAATAACACCTCTAAGTGTTTGCAGGTCCTCTGCTTGGGCAACCTGTCTTCTGCATAGTAATCCAAAGAGGTAACAACTGAAAACGAGGAGCAAAGGAGGAAAGGAAAGTAGAATGGCATGGGAGCACTCAACAGGCAGGCTGCCGTTACCCTGGCAACAGGCAAGCCATATCCTGACTGTCAAAATGTAATTTCCTCTGCGTCATTTTTATAGGAGAGACCAGGGAGGAGTCAATGTCTTAACACAACATGCCACACGACACAGGCATTAAAGATACATCACACAGAGAGACGCGCGTCTAACGTGGCCCGCACAAGCCACCCAGAGGCATTCATTATGAGGCGAACAAAAGATACACAACATAAAGATGCACGGCAGACTGAAAACAGCTACAGGTACAAAGCAACAAAAATCCAAACACTCATTATTTAGCAGCCTTGTAACTGATGTTATCTATATTCTGTTGATATTCAGGTGTACGTAACTGCAATACAATGATGGTGTTAGAACCAAACCAAGACACCTTACTGGAAAAGCTGATTAAAATAAAAAAACGTCTCACATTATTCGACTGCTAATTCTGCTTAGCGAAAGCTGTGTGCAGTAGAAGGGGCATATGGAGCTGCAACAACCATTCATCAATGATTTTCTGATTATGAACTATTGTAGCATGTAACATCTATGACAAATAATTGCAGCTCTTCAGCTGCTGTACAGCATGTATTGGATAATGGGGGACATTGCGCCTACAGGTCTGCATGGATTTATCTTTTTAATTCGATTCAAGAGGATAAAGTGCACTATATCACGTCCGTCTCTCTTTTCTACCCAACTCTCCAAAAATAGTTGTTTTGCCTTCCCCTCTGCGTGTCTATGCAGATAAAAAAGACTGAAAATGGATCTTCAGCACTCTGAGGTGCACTGCTACAGCCTTTGTTAAAGTTATATATAAGTCATAAAGAAAGAAAAATACAAGATTGTCACCAAAATCCTCCAACCATCGCACATTAAAGAGAAAGCACATGTGTGTGTGTGTGTGTGTGTGTGGGTCTGTGTGTGCATGCATTTGTGTGCATACAGCAGATGTTATGTGCAACCTGTCAGGCACTCAGTAGTCATCACCAGCTGATACTCTCTCTGGACAGACTGTGTGACTGACAGGTGTGTATGTGCACATAGTACTATCACTCCTGTTGTGGGGACATTACTCTGTTTACAATGTGGAGAATAGCTTCCATTGTGCAGACGTAAAGCCTCCTCTCGTCCCCTGGGATAAATCACTCATCGTAAATAAAAAGATCTTCCTTTGACGGTGGTTCAGGTAAGTTATAGCTGGTATCACTGCTAAGTCTAAAGAAAATGTAACAATTGGTGTAATGTCCCCAAAACTGTTAGAAACACCACTGCACACGTGTATGACGTGTACGTGTTTGTTTGTGTTTTTGTGTATGAGCAGAAGAATGGAGCCTGCTTTGCCTCCAGCAAATCACTGTCCCCTCGAGGGAATGTGGGACCTGCGACAAACAGCAAAGGAGACTTGGAAAGAAGGGAAGACTGCGAGAGAAATAGAGGAAGCCTTGGGCAAACACACTTTGCTTTTTCCCCTTCCAATCTCAGGTACTTTACTCACTGGCTCTACACATTTTCCAGGGCAATCTGTGTGAAAATGTTTTGTTAGAGGAAATCAGTAAAGACGCTGAACTAAAACCGTTGGAAATAAATTAACACCTGCCAGCAGCTACATCTTAGTCAAGGAAAGAAAGTTACATTGCACCTGACTCCACTGTCCAATCTGATCCACTGTTCCCGAAGCCAAAACAAATGGAGGCATAAGCATGTTAGCATGGTGACATTAGCAACGCTCATCTCAACCTCAAAACTGATTTCAAATCGAGAAGAAAGATAAGTCTGAAATTCATTCAATTGCTCTCTGGTGTGATTTTTAGCTGCAAGATTAACCCAGACTTTTAGCGTAATGTGAAACTTCTCCGGGGATGGGCCTTTACAAAAGCTGCTAACTTGCTGTGGAGAAGAAAAAAATCTGTGATGTGCATGTCTTTGTGATTTTTTTCAGATCAGTGTACAAAACCTGGGTGACAACTGGAGTTGTAGTCACATAATGTGACCAATTCTCTAACTCATCACCAAAGAAAGAAAAATAACATGAATCATGAATACTGTATTCCATTTCTTTTAAGGCATCCCCCAAATTCTACAAACTGGACTGAGCCTAAAGTCTGGTGAGCACAATTTTTATTTGCCATACTTTGGGGTTAGACTAAAGTAATTTTAGGCTGCACAGTAGTGTGGTGATTCCAAGTTGTATGTATGAGCATGCATGCCTCATTTGCCTATGTGTTGATAATGTGATAGACTTACAACATGCCTCCTGCCCAATGACAGCTGGGATAGACTCCAGCTCTCCTGCAGCCCTGAATTTGATTGAATATAAAAATTGTATGGATGAATAGAAGACATCGATCAGACACGCCACACTTTAAATTAATGAGGCCTCTAAGTGGCGCCAGCTGCATGATTCTAGGGATGAATTGTTTAAAAAAACAGACCAAAGAAGGTAATTTAGTTGTCAATGGGTGTAACATACTCAGCTGTAATTAGGCTTTTATAAATAGAAAGCTCAAGACTTTACAACATTTGAGCACCATCTGAGCAGAAACCAATTGAATTTCAGGAAGAGATAACAGGGAGTCAAAGAGATTATCAACGGGGGCAGGGAAACTGATGCTGCACCAAAAAAACAAAAAAGCAAAACAAAAGGCAATAACACTTGCTAAAGATTAACATGATTCAATTCACATTGCTATAACTGTCAACATCAAGCATGAGCAGATACATATCCATGGCCACTGCAGTAATCCTGTCTATGAGAAGTTATTGTTTTGTTTTGTTTTTTATTTGAAAGAGGTTCCGCACAAGTATGCACCCTAAAATGACAATGACTTAATGAAAGTAATTATATATCTCATTTATAATTCATTAATTAGCATGTATGTTACACGTCCTGCACATCGGTCTGTCAACACAGTAAGGATCAGCTTCAAGAAGAGCTCATTCCTATATTTCTTTCCTCTGCAAAAGATCAGCTTATCACACTCTTTAAATGGATTTTTGGAGAGAATCTACTTCTAGGAATCTGATATTTCCAAGCTCTACTGTAGTACTTTGGTTAAAACAAACCCACTAAAACTGTGGGTAATCAGTATCAACAGAATGACATTTTAGCCACCATCTTCAGTGAGTGGAGAAATTATTTTAATATTCGTATGCTAAGGCATAACTGCTCCACTTGTGCTTTAAAAGACAATACTTTGAAAGAGACATCAGTATAAATAGAGCAGCCAATAAAGTGCCAGACAATACGACTAAATAAATAAACTTAGATGGGTTGAGAAGGTTGAATGAATCACTGACTCTGTCTAGATGCAGAAAATATCTCTCTATTCACAGCAACGTTCAGCTAGTGCTGTTACTGTGACGCTTCGCTGAAAAAAATAGGCCCAGGCCAACACTGTGTTACGTGTTAAGTATAAATCTTTCAACCTCTACTTCAAGACCACTCACAAATGCTGACACAGTTCCCTCATACAAAAGAAAAGATCAGGCATTTTGTTTCGGGGGCCAGCATGCTTGTACAGATACATGTCCTCTATGAGTGCCAGGAGCAGGACTAACATAAATTCAACTAGAAAGCAGAGGGAGGGAAACTGAAAGGTGAAGTAATAATCATCTGCAGGGTTGTCAGACTGACTACCAAACAACAATGCTGGTGATACATCCCTTTATTACACACCAGCCCCATAAAACTAAACAAGCCCTATCCAAATAGCAGCACCGTCTGTGTATGTGTGTATATGTGTTTGTCAGTGTGTGTGTGTGTGTGAGTGAGTGGGTTGGTGTGCATATCCAGGAAGAAGTCACAAATAAGTGGCTAAATCACATCACACATTGAACAGTCTGTGGATGAGGCACTCATATTTACAAACAGAAAGTGTAAGTGTTCTTCAGCCGTTGGCTACCGGGGCACAGAGGAGAACAGAAAGGCTCCTAGTGCATTTATTCAGAAAGATTTCATTTATTCATTGAGCTTTTCCCTTTTTGTCTCATCTCAAAAGGAAGGAACGGCATAAAACATGTTACATTTATACAGAACATTCAAGATCAGTAGTAGGAACAGACAATACCCCCCAGTTTTGCTCTTTTTGTCACTCAGGTGTCAAAAAAATTGTTATGATGCAGCTGTAATGTACTGAGGAAACTGCCCTGTGTCCAGTTATATAAATAACAGATCCTAAAGCCCTTAACATGTTTTCTACAAGATGTCAGACTCTTCCCTTTAATTTGAGAACAATCTCAATTCTGAAAAATAAATAAGAAAAGCCATGTTTCTGAGAAAATCTGGAATACCTCATTTAAAAAATATTAATCAAATTATTTTCTCTATCAAACGTAGACTTACTTCATTTTCAGTGCTTTCGGAAACTGAACGCAGCTACTTCATGTCATTTGCTTTTCTGTGCAGACAAAATGCATTTGCATTGCCTATGTTTGAGGTGGTATTTTATTTATGTCGTTTTTAATTCACTACCTTGCACTGTGTTTTCATCCAATAAGACACATTTACCTTTGATTGTTTTCTTTCCCAATAGTGCGATCTCCAGATGGATCCATGGGCGAGGGGAGCAGGTTGAGGCAGGATGTCAGGGATTGGCTGGAGTCTTCTCTGGATACTGTGGACAAACCAAAATACACCTATAACCATCATCATTCAGTTGTTTATATTATATATATTTTAGAAAACAACATTCACAACTCTCAATCTGTTTGTACGGTTGTCAGAATACGTGTGACATGTCAGGCTGTAAGAATGTGAAGCAAGAAAGGTGACAACACAAAAAAAATTGGTCTTTGCTCCCATTTATGTGTGGTTTCATTCCTGAAGTTGATCACTGCTGGCTGTAAATTGCTGTGAAACAGCTTTCTTTTTAATAAAGGTTTTAACAGGCCACATGAGAGAGATAGAAATGTGCCAATGAGAGGCTGTGTGTGTGTGTGGTTGTAGGATAGGTGTAGCTCTAGTAATGCATGTCTAAGAGTGAGTATATATGTTCAAATGAACCTGTGCATGTATCTGAAACTGCAACATGTATAGTGCTGAATGTGCGTGAGCATATGTGTTTTTTTAAATGATACACTTCGATTATGTTGAAAAATCTTACTCTTTTATTGCAAGCACAGTCTTAGTCCCTTGACTTTATGAGTACAATTCATCAACCCTTTAATTTCATGCTACAGTCTGCAAACCATTAGGTCTAATGACTAAGCTTCTATGCTTGTGTGCGAGTACGTATTAATAATGGTGCCTCCTTTAGCTCTGCATCAACCAGTGTCTGTAGAGACACTATCTTTGCTTGTGTGTGTTCTGTTTTGTGTGAGTGTATGACAAGTCAGTTAAAACCCAACCTCTCCCGTAAAACTCTTTAAACCCTGTAAGCTTGTGAAATATTTCTTATCAGAGCAGAAAACCTATTGCGTGCTTATACTTTACACTTTCACTGAGCATTTCACTTTATTTATCAGCAGATGAACTATTCTGCGTCTGGCAGTTTAAAAGCGAGCTTGGAGACAGATTAATCCAACTTCATAATAAGATATGCACACCTCTTTTGGAATTACCATCTATCATCTGGTTTCTGAGTAACGGAAACACACATATGATGAGATGAGTAAATATGACACACAATGAAGTTTTATAAAACCAGCATTTCTAGGTTTGAGATTATTAAAAACATAATAATTAATGCAGACAGCCTATATATAGTCACCAAAACGTAATACTTCTGCTAAAATGTCATGTACATCACAAAATGACATGAATGTGCAAAAAATTAACTGAAATAATTATCTGAGTGTTTCTGTTCTAGGTTAAATGTCTCTGTGGTGGGGGCATGAGCAAAAACTCTGTCGGACTGTCACTTTTCAACCATGTTGGTGCGACTGAAATGCCACAACATATAGGAGAGAAATCACTGTGAATAAGGCAGCTGAATCATAGCTACACCACATGTTGAAAGAAGTTGGGTCAGCACGTTTTTTTTTTGTTTAGTGATGTAAAGCAGACAAAGCGAGACAGTGAAGGGAATGACAGTAAACAAGAAACCAGGAAGCGATGCCAAGCAAGACAGGAGGAGGAAAGAAATCTGTCACATATAAGACAATAAGAGCAGATGTTTACTGAAGTCAGTGGAAGGAAAAATACTCAAGAGTTATGCGTGTCATACTGGATTGAAAGATTAGTTTTCTCTAAGCAGTAAGCAAGTAAGACATTTTTATACATTTTTAGTGAAATTTGATTCAGCTGATAGCAGTTTGCTTATGATTTCAAAGCTTCAACTGTTGAAACATATTCAGAGAAAATGTTACCATGACGATGTCGCTGATCATCTGAGAGGTCCAGGTCTAACATGAGATCATCTTCATCCAGTTCTGAGGAACCAAGGTTGTTCAGTACATCCTGATGGAAAAAAAGAAGAAAGGCAAACATTTGAAACTTTGATTTGCAATAGGATTGGCAACTACTTTCTATAGGTCTTCCACACTACCTTCCACGCATGTTGATGTTATGTTATTTTAATAAATGCTTTCATTTATTCAACATGTGCAGAAGAAAGAGTAGAGATAAATGATAAATATAGAACAGCATTATATTTATGTTTTTGTGTGATTTTCATTCCATTTATTCAGGTTCATAACATTTATTTTTTTAAAAGCAGAAGGGTTTCATTTATAAGCAATAATAATAAGAAAAGACATTTATCCGGAGAGGCGGTTTTGTTATTTTTCTTCCCCTGCAATTAATGAGATATTTTTTCCATCAAAATCTAAATTATGGATATGGATTATTGTTTGGTCTTACTATTGACAGATGACTACAATTTGGGTTGAGAAAGCCTTTAATATGCCAAATGAGGCTGTACTTCTGTGTAACATCTGTCAACTACCCCTATGTTTGACAAGCAAAGAGTTGCTACTGATGAAAACTGGAGTAGCACTTCCAATTTGGCAGCATTTTATGAAAAAGAGATGGAGCCCATTATTAAGTCATGCACCTTCCGAAACAGCATGATCAAGAGCAAACATTTGTCCCATGACCTTTGCAAGCGTTAACACCAACAATTTTACATATTAGTCCATCAACCTCCAAGTGGATATCATTTGCCATGTTGATGAATTTTGGCAGTGCTGATAACTTTCCTCAAACAAAAGTCAAACAGGCGTGCCTTCCAATAACTCACTCAGTGGTGAGTCAATCATAGCAACTGAAATAAACTGAACTAGGGTAAAAATATTTTATTATCATTTCTCCTCCCAGACCAGCCCTGTAATATGAAAAGGATCCCTGTTGGCAGAAGCTTCAAACTTCTAAAAACCTTTGTTTTAAAAGAACAATAACCACAGGTCTGTTGTGAGTCATCCCACATCACTTAAAGCCAAACACTTTACACTCACTCGCAACCTCTTTGTAAATGCTCTCGTGCTCTTGGTATTATATCGAGGTTAAAATGTTGCAGGGGATGATGGGCTCTTTTTTTTGCCTTAGATGCATTCCAAAGGTTAATAGTGCCATCTAATGGTCATATAATAGCCAGACACAAAAGACTTTTGAAGAGAAAAAATATTTCTTACACAAAACATGGTTAGGAAGAAGGAGAAAGGTTCTAAATTTATAAATGACTGATAATGGAAATTAAAATCTAACTAAAACAGGAAATTGCAGTATCAGCCAATTGTTTTCATGTTCTTGTATATCTAATACATATTCTTTCAGTTTGTGTGAAGCTTTGTTAGCCGCCAACTTACAAAAGCATCATTTTAGCATCAGGACGTTTATCTGATTGGAAAGGATCAATTGGCTAGAAAACTTAGCACAAACTGTTAATGATCTCTTCTATCTATCAACCCTGACATGGTGAACTCATTAACCTCTTAAGTTTGCTAACTCAAATGAAGTTTTTCAGAATATTTAAAAATGTTCTAAGATACTAATAGCTCACTTGGGCTTCTCAGATCACTTCACACAGATTGAAAGAACTTATATGAATATAAGTCATCCACAGAAATAAGACTCTGGCCTATCTGCAGATGGATAAAAAAATCCAATAACCAGCGCTGCTCAGCTCTCATCACTGTTGTTTGGACATACACAATCCCCCCCAGAAATACTCTGTATTGATCTCATCCTATCTGAGGCCAACATCCTCAAAGCACCGTGTCATTCCTTGCTATGTAACCAAAGCAAATGCCCTGTTTTTAGAGAAAAAAAAACATGAAGATGTAAATTATTGTTCGTTTTGGGCTTTTGCACCACAAAACAATGACATAACTTCAGACATTTAAGCAAACAGCTAAAAGAGTGCTAGAACAGAAACAAAGACCAATACTGTTGAGACTTCATTTAAGGCTAAATTACCCATTTAGATACAGCTTCTAACCATAGAAATTAGTTAATCTCACAGCCTCAAAATGTCATCTTTTTACTTTGAATACATGATTTGAAGAAATTCTCGCGTTGATCAAGATTATATCAGATTTGGTTCTCATTAAAATGAGGAGTAAATCGTCTTTTAGCTGCCAAGCAAAATTACATAGGCACGGACATGAGGGGGGAGGGGAGATTCTCACTATCCATTAAAAACCACTGATATCTATTCACACTCTGTTTAAATCACGTTTTCAGTCAATGAAAATGACATGTTTTCAGTGCTTTAGGGTGGAAAATGCATTAGGATAAAGGTAGAATGATTTGTCTTTGCAGCCAGGTATTATAGCCTCCAGCGAAGGAGAATATACAGAAGAACAAATGACTTTCATTCTGTCTGAGTGGGTGCACTTCAGAGCCAGTTGTGTTTACAATGTGCCTGAGGAAATAGATGATTGAATGCCAAGTCAAATTGTAAATCCATTTTTGAATAAAACCTCCATGAAAAAAAAATTGACCCCCAAGATCTCCAATTTAGCACCTCACGTTTGTGGCTTTCAAACTTTCATGTCAACACAGACAAATCAGCCATCCCACAGCAAGTTAAAACGGAAGGAAAACATTATCTCATTGACCACTCACAAATCAAGTTTCACCTAATCCAAATGTGGATTGAAAGGTACATAAATCAGTGGTTTTATTGTGCATGGAAAGCTGACGAAACTGTAACCACTTTTACAATTCACAGATACATATTTACATTATCTCCAAACAGATTCCATGACACTCTGTATCCACTCAAAAAAAATTGATTAAAGTTTCATAGATTGTATGTATCATAGTAATCTTGAAATCCAAACAGTATTTCTATCTGAATGTATCTGAATACATTTTGCCATCTCTTGTCAAGAAAACACAGGTGTTGTCTATGGAATAAATACAGATGAATTCATTTAAAGAGTTCCTGTTTGCTGACTTTGTTCACCTTTTGAGTGGAGCCTGCAATGTGACCAGTCGAGTAATTTACGGGTACAATGCAGAGAAGTTTTAAAGGCTAAATCTAAACATAAAAACAGGACATTAAAACTGGGTTAACGACATAACCTGCTAGCACTTAACTGCTTTTATGTAATTTATTACTCATGTCATCTGAGTATTAGAGAATAAAACATTTGCAAACAGGTCCCCTTTTTACAGTTCTATCTCAGAGGAGAAGAGGAGAAGAGCATCCGTATCTGTTGTGTGATTAACACAAGTGTCAGCATGATTAGCCATTTCTGAGGCTGAAATCAGATTATGCAGTGCTAACCAGAGGCTCTCGGCATTCCAACTGTCTTGCCAGAATGCTGCAAAGGAAATGCTCTAATGCGTAGATAAAAACGTTCAGGTAAAGTGGGTTGCAGCACATGTATGTCACCCAAACTGATAACAAATATGCATGTTTTGTTTTTTGAGGGCTGATTTTGAGTGTAATTACAGTTAACTTTTCACAGTATCATCACAGCTGTTCCTGGGAGAAAGTATCAATGAATATTCTGAAATTAGCATATCACTGCTTCTAAAGCAGTTTTTTTTTTAATCACTAACTTGAATGAGATTTTCGAACAGCAAAGGCAACCACAGACTACTGGAGTTCACAGGAGTACCTGACCTTAATTCTACTCAGCAAATTAGTCACATCAAATCTTGATACTCTTGATGATAATAACTATTTGCGCTTGCTGTAATTACAAAGAAAAAATAAAACAGCCCCAATTAAGCAGATTGTTAAGCGTGGAATGTTTCAGTGCTTCTGGTCTGCCCTGTGTAGATGTTTTGTGACATGGAAAATGGATACAAAAATTAAGGTTGGACCATTTAAAACCCATTCCTCACATCCCTGCTGTGGTTAAATAATTCATTTCTTATATAGTTTTTAGATTCAACATGCTGAAAATGAACTCAAGCAAGGGCAGAAGCTTAAGTGTCTCAACCCAATGTTTTTCATTAACTTCAAGTGCACTGGGCTGACCAATAAATTGTTACGAAGGTATGAGTGGTGGAACATGGTTTAATATACGCTCCCAGGCTCTTACCTTCCCTCAATGACACGGAATCTTAAAGAGCCCTTCTTATGCACAGAGGAACTGAGAAGGTGTCATGTTCAGTCAGCAATTTGCATGGCAGTTTACTGGCTATATGCCTCCCCTGGTCAATCTATCAAAGGCCTCAGAGGAAGAAGTAGTCTCTTCTGGAAAAAATGGAATTTATTTAAATTAACTTGCCTCCCACTGAGCTTCTTCAGGTTTTTTGAAAGAAAAACTTGCCATACTCTGATGTAGCTGTTTCCTACAGCCAGAAACAAAAGTGGATATAGCCACGCATGCATCAACAAAGATTTAAGCAATGTGTGCTACTAGACAAAGTAAACAGAAAGGATATAAGGCTTATACCCGGCAGATGAGTGAGCAAGCTTTTCTAAGTACTTTACACATCCACGCTTATACAGAACTTCAGAAGTTGCCTGTTAAACCCTTTGAATTCAACAAACATCAAACTTTTTCAGTTTTTTCACATGTTTTCAAGTTATATCAACATATAGTTTAACCTACTTAAGGGCTTTTATGGTCAAATTATATATAATTTGATAGCTGCTTCTCACTGTGCCTTAATGGTGCATTGTGCATAAACGCCTGCTGCTCTCTCTACTCTGTGTGTCTCTCTGGCTGCCTGGCTGTGCGCAGGGTCAGCCCTGTCAGACAGACAAACCTGCTGCTCAGTTGGGTGGTAAGAACATGCACAGCCAAGAGGGCGTAAAACATAGAAGCATACCCCACAAAAATACAAAAGATATGGGATCTTGGCACAAAATGCAACCAGTGGATTACTTTAAGAAATCAAAACTTGATTACCTCTTTCTTGTGGCAATATGACTTTTTTTAGACCATTACACACTTCTATTAAATGCATCAGAGTATCAAGCATAGATTATATCAGAAAACGATAGCAGCTGGCAGTAATTATAGCACCCACTTCATTTCTCTCCTCTTGGAGAAGGGGGGTGTACCTGCAGATGTAATGACTATGAATCATTTCTCATCCTTGGTCTGCATGAATTTGGAGCTTGAATTATTAAAAATAAATAAAAAAAACAGGATATAGAAGTCGATGGCACCTTCTCTGAATCCCAAATCTGAAAAAACCCTACGTCTCTTTTTATTTGTTTACCATACCTTCTGGTAATTTGTACATAAATCTTCTCCTTTTACTGATTAGTTACGGGTGTATGAGTAACAACAGGTCCTAATGGTGTGAAGACACCAACAAAGACATTTCAAGTCATTTAATTTTTGTGTATTAGAGGAACCAATCAAAAAAGCTGCTTAATGATTGCTACAGAGAGAAATACGCAGGTGTGTGTGTGTGTGTGTGTGTATGAATGGTTATATCACAACCTAAAGGTCTGTCCCTAACACTGAACGTAACATTACAGCTAAACTGAAATGAAAAGATCCCTGGAACACCTTAAACAAAAATCTACTTGAACCCACACTTACTGAATTACACAAATATGAAGTAAAGTGCAGAAAACAACCAGCTTAAATGTGGGACAGAGCACATTTTTATCTTATTCTTGAGTAGATTTCATTTAAAAAGTGACACAATACCCTCTGTGTAGATGGTCAAATCTAAAGAGTAGTTTCTAATTCCTCCTCTGCATTTTCACTCATCATTGATAAACTAATAATTTTCCAATTGACTGTGTTTTTTGAACATTTGTGTTCATTTATTTTCATGAACACACAGACAGATTAACACCTACCAGACTTCCTAGTTTAGATGATGAGGAGTTGTTTCTGTGCTTGAGCAGACCACATCCCTCCATGCCTGGGGCATCCCGATGGTTACCATGGATACGAGGACCACCAGCTCCCTCAGACGAGGAGCGAAGACGCCTTTCCAGGCGCATCACCTCATGGTAGGGGCTGGCACTGCTACAAAGAGAAGCTGTAGGAAAGAAAGAAACAAAGACAACCACAGAGTCATACACACAAGAAGATATATTGAATGCAAATTAATCTTCTGAGATATGATCATCTTTTCATTATATTCTATTGCATTCAGACTTATTTCTCATGTGGAATATGGTTTATTTAATAAAACTAAATGAAAATGCCACTTTCAATCATTCTGCTCTGTAATTTGTTTTTATTCTTCCCTTACAAGACTGTTGCTGTTGTTAAAATTGTATTTATTATTTTTGTAATAATAGAGTTTGGGTAATTTCTGAGCTGTGGCCCAGGAAGAAAAAGCAGTTTCCTACTCATTGAAGGTTTGACTCCATGTTCCCCCAGGTCATGTGTCGAAGACTCATAAACCCTAAGTTACCTACAGGAGTATCCACCGGTGTGTGTGTGAATGGATGAATAACATGTGGCACACAATGCTGTAAAAGTACTGTCCATCTACCATGTATAAACCATTCAGTTATTCCTGATTGATCATTTTACACTGAGTCTGTTATGAAAAAACACAACTAGAGGAAGAAGAGCAGGATATTGTCAAAACCGCCCTATTTGTAGTTACAGAAACATAGAAGTGAAGCATCGTTTAATAAAGCAACAGGCTGGGAAAAAAAGCCACGGTGACTCCATTCCTTTCTTTCTCTCCTCGTGTCTCGCTCCTCCCCCACTCACAAAGAATCATAAAACTTGGCTCATGTTTGATCTGGAAGGTTTTTCTGTTGTTGATTCTTTCAATTGTCACCAAGAGAAGACAAAGCAAAACCACAGGAGCTGAAGTGGAGGTGGGAACACTAGAAATGTATTATCTTTATTTTGAGGAGTATGTTTTTCATTTTGATGTGAGCAGTTGGAAATTATTCATTAGACCACAGCCATTTTGTAGATTATCGGTCCAAACTATTGAGACAATGACTGGCAGCTAAACAAAGACTCAAATGTGGTTTGCTGCCGGTAAATTACAGTTTTATTCTAAAATTTTGAATGAGGGAATTCAGCTTTATTCTCAGTGTGTCAAAGGTAATCACAGACTTAATTGTTTCCTGAACTGTGCTTTGTACAACCTCCATACTTCAAAACCCCAACTCCACCTCCACAGGGGTCTGTAATGAACCACTATTGATTTTTATTGGCTTCCATTTTACACTTGTTCAGTAATGCATAAGGTTTGGATGTAGTGAAAGTAACAATGAAGGAAATCTGAAGTTAGGCTCATGCTGGCATACCCAGCAAATTTTTTTGAATGGTAGTGTTTAAATTTAAACACCACTTTAGATGTATAACAAAAAAATATTTGAATTATGGAGAAAGTAAAGAAAAAGACAGAGAGTGAGTAGGGTTCCCTGTGCTCTTTGGTTGAGTCACAGAAAGTTTGTCTGACTCTAGCATAACTGTGATTGACTTTGCATGAAGTGTCGGTTGCTTAGCTTTCGTACCTGTGTGTGGTTTCCTCAAGTGCGAGGACCTAGGTTCGTGGCAGCCGCAGAAACTTCCTCTTTCTTGAAAAGAGCGTGTTGTTCTTGTCCTCCTCTCTGACTGCTCGGGGTTAGAGTGACAACCCTCACTGCGTGCCACACACGTCTCACTCTCACTTGTGGTCTCCGTGTGGTAGCCTGTCTTTTTCTCCTGCACCAGCTCTTTAATCTCCTCGGCTGATTCCTCTTTCTTTGCCTCCTCTCTTTCCTCCTCCCTCTCTTTTCTTTCCTCCTGTGATTGTTCCTGCAGAGGTAGACACAGTACAGCTGTCTCTGGCTCAGAGAGGGAAACAGCCGTTTCATAGTCCGTGTTGGCTGTGCTGGTGTCAGGAAGTAAGGGTTTCTCAGTGCTGGATTGGGCTGGAGTGAAAAAAACCTGGAAAAAGGACATTGACAATATGAATTTCACTGCCTATCAAACAAGGTTACAAAAAAGCACGTTTTAGAATTGCTGAAGGGGAAGTTATGTCATTTTACTCTGCAGAGGCCGCAAAGTAAATAACTGAGTAGTTACACAGCAATACTTTTTAAAAAATGGTCCTATTTATCTGAGTTTACTGTTCTGATGAGTCAAAAAAATGTTTTACTTGTATTCGAGTGCTCAGAGGTGACATATTTGACAGCCAGTTTGAAAAACAGGAATATTTTCTTTTTCGAGCCTTAGCTCCTCTAACCAAAAGGATGTCTCGTACTCAGTTGACAAGTACTCTTCATATTTCAGATTTCAGTTCTTATTGAACAGTTAGAACATTAGACATGAATGAGAGCTTTGCTAACGTAAACATGAATGAATAGACCAAAGTAAAACTCTGCCAAGCTGCAGAGAGGACTCATCCACTGGTATGCTGGGTGAACAACAGGGTACCCCCATGGAACATCTGTGCTTAAAACCGTTCTTATTTTTCAGACATGTAGCTGCCTGTCTATCGTTAAGTACATTTTCAATATCATGAAGAATACAAGATGCACGTTTTTAAGATTGCGCTATTTAATGCTTGTTATAGAAATCTTTGCAGTACCTGGGAGGAGGATACGCCCACACTGAAGTTCTCAGCAGCAGGTGGGAGGTCTGGCGCATCAGCTTCAGAAGCCAGCCCGGGCACACAGGCTGAGCCGGGGGTTAAAGCAGATCCAGGACTGGGAGCGGGAAGCGCATCTATTTCAGACACGGAATCCTCTGTGATGGGAATAAACTCTGAGGGGGTAACAGCTGTGGTTCTATCTTCTGATATCATAGGGGACTGAAGCGAACTCTCACCGCCCGCACCAACTAGTTCACCGGGCCATGACCCTGGGCTGAGCCCTCCCGCCCCCGGGGTGACAGTGGCAGAGCTTGGAGGCTCCAGATTGACTTCTGGAGGTCTGTGATGATCAGAAGTGCGGGAGAAACGGTGGTGGGCAGAGAAGGACTTGGGCAGCAATTGTTTTTTCTGCCGTGATGACCGTTTGTTGTTGTTACTGCCCCCACTGCAGTCATCCAGGAACCCAGAGTCGTCTCCTTCATTTGTCCCAGAGCTGCTGATGCAGTTGATGAACACATTTCGATTGGTTGTGGAAGAGGATGACGAGGCCTTGTCAAAGTCCTCGGTTTGAGAGCGAGAGATTTTCTTTTGCTTGTGGCTGCCAAAGCCAAACGAGTGGCGTGACTTGGGGCGCCCGCCACCCTCGCTGAACCCTGTTGACACTGACGCCGTTATTGACGGCTGGTTATTTCCGTTTGCATCAGTGCTCTGCGTCAGGGGAGGTGTGAGGTTTAGGTTGACAGGCTGAACGCGGGGATCACTGTTTCGCTTGGCTGTGAAGCTGAGCGACGGCGTGCGGAAAAGGCTGCGCCGTTTCCCGGTGCTGCCAGAGCTGGAGTTGGTGCTGGAGGGGGAGGAGGTGTGCACGCCGTTTCCCACCCCGCCTGAGGACGGAGAGGAGGGGAGAGAATCCTGCCTCTTGCTGCTGCTGCGGCGAAAGATTGGCAGGCGGGAAACAAGAGTTGAGCGCCGAGAGCCTGATTCACCCATTTGGAGGCCGAGACGTCCAGGCACTCTGAAGGGAACAACAAACAACGACACAATGAGTCACAGAGCTGAACAAAAACAGACTGTGCAGAAACTCTGTTTGTTTCCTAGAGTTTATCAGACAATATGGTCCCTAACGAAGCTGGCTAGAAACTTTACAAGACAAAGTTCCCACAGTGAACACCCTCAACACATTTTGGACTGACACAACAAAACAGGAGAAGACACAGTATTTTACATAATTGGGATTAAAGTCATGCAAAGAGCTCCAATGCAGTGTGTTTAAGTAGAGAAAATGAGGGGTTTTAATTAAGGGTAGACACTCTGAATGAGCTGAGCAAGCCCCTGCTGCATCTTCACCCTTCAAAGGGTTCTGCTGCAAATTGTTGTGTCAAATTTTCAAGATGGATTTTTGCTGTCCCACCGCAGGGAATGCATACAAATAGTCTGCTGCCAGACTCGCTCTCTCTCTGAAGTTTGTGCAATGAAGACCTTTCAAAAAGTACTGCTTAGAAAAAAAGAATGAAACATGGTAATTCACTCGGAAAATACACAGCATACTAAAGATGACTAGACGGGGTGTAGGTCTGTTTGGAAAACACATGATGAGATTATAGATAATCTGCCACAACAGAAGAGCCCTCTTGCTGTTTCTCGAGTCTCATCAGGTCAAACTGCATTATCTGTACAGGAGCACAAATCTTATCACAAAAAGTGTGTATTAAAATTTAATGGGATTTTAGGAGGAGGGGGATTGGGGGAACGGAGTTCCCTTTAAATAGCGTGAACATTTGACATAGTCCTTGTTATACCTTTATACGTATCCTGTTTTGTCTATAAAGGGACCAGATTCAAAACCCATGCACCACAGAGTCAATTCTGAGATATGTGTTGAAAAGTCTACATTTTCATTCCCATGTGCTGCAGTAATCTCCACAGGTCTCTGTGAGCACATTGCAATCAGGGTTAAAGTTTTACAGTTACCAGTACTCCAAACTGGCCAAAGTTCCCTTCCTGGAATCATAGTAAGAGGAAGCATTCACTGACATTCATTGACTGTCGAAAATAATCCCAAATCATAATGTAGTCCTTGTATTATAGCAGAAGCTCCCTTCTAGCTGGAAAGTGCTACTGAGGCTCTTTGTTTTTGGTCTCTATGTAATAAGCTTACATTAACACCCTTCTCCAAAGTGGCTATTAGAGTCTTACCTCCGTGACAACGAATTTGATCATTAAGGTTTCACCTCAGTATTGTAACAAACAAACCAGGTAACAGCAGGTCATGTAAATAAGGACAATAACTGTACACGGAAATGTGGATGGTGAATAGATGCCTATCACATGTTGTGGAGTTTTGAAGGCTGCTCGCACCAAAGGTTGAAAACAGGTGCATGGGTGGAAGAGACAGAGGAGACAGAGAACACCTGGGCCAGCTTCAACAGTCCTGAGGAGCCCAGGTGAGCTGCATGAAGCCCGCCAGCCCTCCTCGCCTTCATGTCAGCCAGTAGCCCTCCAGTAAAGCTATGATCTGCTCTGGGAAAAACGGACAGACGTAACAACTGCCCAGCCATTTGACCAGGTCATAGCACTCTGACCTGGCTCATTACGACAGGCTTATCTACCTCCACTTAGTTGGAGAGAGATTAAAATAGATTGAGAAAGCTTCTCTTGTTTATCTTACTAACAAGGGGGGAGAAAAACAAAAATATTTGAAGTGATGGCTGAAATGTTTCAGGGGCCATATGGGGAGTAAACATCAGGAACACACATGCTCACATTAAGGTCTGTGACAGCTGTTCAGAACTTGTCATTTAGCCCAACCACAGCATTCTCCTAACACAAAACTGTGTAGTGATTCATAAACCCTTCAAAAAACATGAAAAATGCCCTCTTCGCTGCTTGATTTCAGAACAGAAAACGAGACTACCTGTGAAAGAGAACCAAAGCCTCTCATTGTCTCAGTTCCACTTCCCTTTGCAGCCATGAATTTTAAAAAGAAGCCAGTCTGCTACTAGTTTGCATGACTTCCACGTAACTGTGCTGCAGAAACAGACACTTTCACATCAATAAAGTAAAAAGAAATGGTTGTAGGGTTTTCAAACATCTGTAGGTTTGTTGTCCTGACATTTTGCTAATAGCCGCTGCTGCACATGTAATGTGCCTGCGTCTTAGAACAATTAAGCCAGATTACCACAAGGCAAGTTTATCCACTGCCACTGTGTGGCTGCTCTCTGTACTCAGCACACCCTTAATCTACCTGATGATGATTAGACTAAGATCTGATACATCAGTCTCATAACAAACTCCGGTTAGTGAGGTCAGATACTGTCAGTTTGAAGGAATCCGAGGTGTGTGTGAGTGTGGCGTAAGTGGCTGGGTGTTCCCGCTAAAACAGGTTCTTCATGGGAGCAAGTATAACCATAATTGTCTCTTACATGCCATATGGGATTATTTGTTGGTCAGTGTCATACTGCTGTGCCTTCCACCGACTGAATATCGAGGACCATCGAATTTATACAATGACTGACCCACAATTTTAATCCCCACACCTGTGTCAACACAAATATTGTGGCAATGCAATGAATGAACAACTAAATTTGGTTCAGAAGGGAACACAAATTGTTTGTAAAATAACAATAATGGGAATTTTATAATACACAGGCATACTTTTCTGCTATTCAAACTTGAAACTCTCCCCCTTTGGCCTCACTGAGACACTACTCAAGACAATCATCCACTTGTGGGCCAGTAACTAAACAAGAAAGCAATGTCTTCAAATCCCTGCTACCGAGAGACACACAGGTCTCTGTGAGCACTCGTACATGCACTCTGCGTATAATAGAGGAAGCCAGTGGCGATCACAAGCATAATGTACACAAAACTAAGAAAATACATGCAAAACATTGGCAGGTTACAGCATAGACTCGGGTTTTGTTTAACGTCACTGACATGGGCTGTTAAAAGCAAGGCCCAGCCAAAACCGGCAGAAAGATTGTGAAGGAATTTACACTATTGATATAGACCGTTTGAACGCGCGAAAATCCAAACAAAGACAGAGATATTACAGAAAACAATAGAGTACCTTTGACAGCGAAAAGAAAGGAAGTTAGGGGAGGGAAATCCATCTAGCACATTCGAAAAGCGTATTGCAAGTTATTAAACATGAATAAACATAAACTTTAAATAGGGAACACAATTATTACTGTCTTATTCATTAAGTCACAGCATTCACTATTAAATAGCTTCTACCTCTGATGAAACCCCTTAAGCAAATGGTGGGATGTCCATGTTTCAGATATTAAGTAACTCTTACCCAACAGATGGAGATGTATGACAAGAAATGTTCACAACCTGTTGTTATAAACACTCTGTCTCTGTTCAAAGTGTGGCCATAAGTGTTGGTGTCGGTTTCTTACACCGGCTCATCATCTGTGATTGAGGGTTGATCCTAAACCTCTGAGCAGTGAGAGGGCCTTAGTGTGTTGGCACTGTGTACTTACAGGACGGTCAACAGCAAATAGAGCCGTCCAGCAACCCCGGCTCCTTATCGATTTTCACACGAAATAACCACGGGGCTTTCAGCATAGTATTCGATGTGCGCAGGGTCACCTGCCGACACGTAAACGCACGTGAGCAGCAGCCCGGTGGGCGGCCTCAACTGTCAAACCGAAAACGTCAACAACCAGCCCTCAGTCCCCACTAGCTAGCCGGCTCACTTCACTAACAGCCAGGCGCTAATGGTCCGTGCGACACTGTGCCAATAATAGGTTGTATGTTGGGTTTTTTTTTTCTTCAAACCGCAAAGGTCGACAGTATCCGGCGGAAATTCTCTACCGGGCACGACCAGAGGTTCTGGGCGGCCGGGCTAGCAGGCAGCGGGCAAACAGAAACCGTCAGAAAAAGCGCGTAGGTTACCTTCAGCGGAGGCTGTGCGGAGGCTGCTCGGCTCAGGAGCGGATGGATTTATCTTCCCCCGGAGCTCAGAGGACCTACCACGACCGACATGAGGATGCCTGGGGGTCGCGCAACGGTGCTGAAGTCGCACCGAGGTAGCACCTTGTGTGGCAGTGACGCCAATAGCACACCTCAGTGACGTGGAGTCTCTTTCCTCCTTCCGCGTTGCGACGACGGGCCGCGAGCGGAGCGTGCGCCGCGTTACGTCCCTACGCCTCCTCCGCCTCCTCCTCCTCCTCCTCCCTGCAACATCTCAGCATCCCTCCGCAGGTGGATAGGTGAACACTTTAGTCGATTTTCTGAAGAAAATGCGGATCATTGTAGGCCTGCGCATGTTTTTCGTCTTTACTGACCAAACACTTTGACATTCAAGCAACAGAGAGCTCAGCTTGCATTCAAGAGTAAAGAAAATAAAGCATATGCACAAAAATGAATTAACCACGCAGAGGTAGATATTCTGTGGACTCGTAACAGCGAGTAAATGTGAATTTCCACAATTCCAAATACCATAAACTCACTCCATCTGAAATATTTCCCAAATCTGATAGAGCCAAATCAAATTCTGCTTAAATTCAAGAGTATAAAAACTATCTGCTGAGCAATTGCTTTTGAGAAATATTTAACAAGGTTTGCACAGCACTTTACAGCATTGGTTCTTGCCAAATGACACTTAACAAAAACAAATAACGGTTTAATAATGAATAGTTACACTGTTGAATTGAAAAATAAAAAATAAAAAAAACAATCCAGACATCAAAGTCAGTTTAAAAAGTTTATTTGCTGGAATTCCCACAAAGCAAAGCGGATGTGCAGCCTTTCCAGGAGTCAAAACAGTACATGGTATATCTATACACAACACCCACCACTTTGTACACTAATCACAATCCTCTGCAGAAAAAAAAAAAGAATACACAACACAAAGGGACCACTATCAGTAATTTAGAATTCAGAAAAATCTAAGTGTTTCTGGAAGGGGATAAAAATTGAGTGTTTCAAATCCGTTCAAGACAAACCCATTTAAAAACCTAAAAAGAAAAAAAGAAAAAAAGTCAAATAAAGTCTTCTCAGTTAATTGGTCTCTTCGGTTCTCCAGCACCATTGAATAATATTGCACACACACACCTACTAAGCCAAATATTTGCAGACATGCTACGGATTGCTAAAGTGCCAGCTTGTATGAAGAAAAGAGAGACATTAAAGAGTACCAAGTTTAACTGGAAAGTAGGATAAAGGATCCATTAAGTTCACCTGACAAATATTTTAGAGTACTACAGATACAAGTGTTTTTGACAACCAACCAACATGAAAACAAATCTTGAATATCAAAGAACATTCAGTTATTTGTTAAGTAATACATTCTGTGTGGGAACAACTGAACTAGTAGTTTTTGAGGGGGAAGTTTAAAATATTAAATTCATGGAAAGGTCTGTGAGGACTGGACTGATGTGGGAACCAGACATTACACTTTCAAGCTGGAGAACATTTCTTTGAGCTTAAACATACAAGCAAGTTTATTAAACATTTATATCCAAAGCAAAAATATATTTCATACTCTAAAACCAAATCCTTAAACCAACACCACAGATAAGATGAATGGAAGGCTATTCCATTTCACACACTCCCTTGATGAAGGCAGGTGAACAGGGCAATATACGCTCAGTCATTTTTGTAAATAGCAATCCACAAGCAAACAACTACTTGCATGAACACTTATATTGTCATTTATTTAACTAATAATAATATATTCTGGATTAGTATGAACATGGAATTTTAATAAGAAAAAAAAAGACAGATCAGCCTATAATCAGATATTACCAAAAGCTTAACATACTCAACTATTATAAAGCAACTGAAAATAACACCAAAGTGTTTCTGTCAGGAAAGGTACAGTAGTTAAGGTTTTCCAGGCTTAGCTGATAGAGGTAGGCAACACTAGGCCCAAATCGGGCTCAGAAACCTGAGAAAACACACGCAAACTTCATATCCTAACCCTCCAGAAATCTAAATATATAGATGTACAAACCAAACCATGTGCAGGCACATATACAGTATGTGAAATTGTGGAGAGAAAAAAAAATGGTGTAGTTTCCCAGCAAACGGTCCAGTGTGCTTTCAGACTTACACATCAGAATTGATCCAGTCAAAGCAAAGCATACACTTGGGTGCCCACTGGCCAAACTCACAGCAATATAAAAACGTGCTACAGTTAATGTGAGTGCAGTGCAAATAAATGATGGTTTTTCAGCAAAATGTGATGTTTGTGTGAGATAGCACTTCTTCCAAGAACCTGAATAAACTGTTAAAAGGCTGCGAGGCCACAGAGCCGGGTGTTTGGTGAACGTAAGTCAGCACCAGAGCCAAAAAGCTGGCCATCGATGATGTTGCAGTTTTTGAGCCCAAGTTCCCTGGTTCCCAGATAAGTTTGTGATGTTAAACATACATTGTGCTTTGCAACAGAAAAGTGACGAACACCATTTTTAACCAAAGGCAGACATTTGTGAGTGTCAATAAGACAGTGTGTGCTGATTGCAGTACGTTGACAACATTTAAAGTAGAGAAGCCAGCTAGGTAGTGATTGAGTTTAACACGTGCATGTTTTTACTTGTTTTGTGCAAAACCAGCCAAATATAACCACATTAAAATGGAAAGTAGAGATTTTCAGAGATTAAGAGTAAATGCTTGTGACCAACACCAGTGTCCGTGACAAAACTATATCTACAGTAAATCGACACACAGCATTCAAATTTGTGCCGTTACACCATCATTTCTTCCATAGAATAAACTCAGTGATGCTTTCCTTAAAAGAAGAAAAAATTGCAAAGGCACTAGCTTTAAAATGAGCTACAAGGCTCTCTCAGATCAACTAAGATTACACCTACACCTGTGCTGCTATGTTATAAAGGAGGAACAGCCCATGAGCACTACACAGAGTTTACACACAATAATCTAGAACAATAATTACACTAACAAAAGAGGAAGTGTAGGCTCAAAGTGGGCCATGTTAAAAAAAAAAAAAAAAAAAGACTGCAAACTGTGCAGCCAACTGCAACAGCTGGTCCCAGCTGGCAATTTAAAACCAAGTCAAATATGACAAACAGATACAGGTACTTTGGTATGCAGAGGAAACCTTTCATATCTATACCAAACGCTTAAGACCACTATAAGTATCCCAGTTTCACATTTAGGGAAAGTACCCATTGACCACTTCCTCCTAAAAAAAGACAACATTTGGATAGAACTTCCACCACCCTGTCAGTAAAAGCAGCTCTTCACAGAACACATTAAATATTAAACAAATTCAGTTACTAATACGTCAACATCCTCCCTTCTCAGAAGGTCAGTCGCTTAGCGGTGATAAACTCCTCCAGCTGAATCTTTCCGCTGCCCATGAGGCCGAACGCTGGATACATTGTTCCAGAGCAATCCACCTGCCTCTCGTAAAGGCACCTCATGGTGTCGGCGTCATAAAAATATACTCGGCATGCATCATAATCCAAGCAGATGCCCAACCGCTGTGGCATGGGAAGGATTCGATTGCCGGGGTCGCCAGACGGTGCGTTTGCTGTGGAAACCGAAGAGGATGAAGAGGCCTTGGGGAAGAAAAGTTTGCCCATGCCCATAGTGAGAAGGGTGAAGGGCTGGGACACCTCATAGCATGCATCCTCACTGCCGCTGTCATGCCCACTGTCATGGTCATACCTGGGGAAAGGAATAAATACTTCTTTAAAATGTATTCATTTAATAGGAAAGATTTTTTGCCCGATATACTCAGTTCTCTAATTACAGATTGAACGCTGCTTATCGCCTTATGGAATTACCACATAATCATTTTCACTCGTTTAAGTAATGGGGTCCTTTACATGCTTTTACATGAGCCAATTCAATGAGAAAAAGACAGCTTTGTCTGGGAGTAAGCTCTTTATGGAGTTTGTACTGGTTCTCTTACATCACAGGATTAATTAAAACACACACCCTGCACAGTTCAGAGGCTGTGTCAAAGTTTGATCTCAAGACCTTTTTTTTTATTTATTTTTTTAAAAGAAGGTAAACAGATTGGTTTATTTATTGCTTAGACTGTACGTGCTGCTTTTACCTTGGACTGCTGGTATCTCTGGGATTGTGAAACCATTCAAGCAGCTTGGTGTCAGAGGCCACTCCAACTTTGACCATGTAAGAATGTGGCTCCACTTTGAAGGCCCAATAGTGTCTGCAAAATAAAGAGGAAACATTTTTACTGCAGCAGTCTGCACAGTGACCAGCTATCAACTAACAAAGACACATCCTACCTTGTTCTCAAATTACACGACTGCAAAAACCAAATGAATTTCAAACTCTGACATGACAATTCATTTTTAGATTTTCAAGACAGATTTCTCCCTCGTTAATGTCACAGTTAACGTGTGCACATTTCACACTTTTCTTTAACCGAGGCTCCTTTGGACGTGTTCAAAATAAATCATGTTATTCAACACAACTGCACATACCTTCCCTGAGAGATACCCGTGTCCCCAATTATGTAATCCAGGCTGATGTAGCTGCCCGTTTGCACACGTTCTGCTGCGAGGAGGAAGGCAATGCCCGCCACGCTCTCCACGGTGTCTCTGCGCTTATTCAGGACCAGGCGCTCGGTGCTGAATCCACACTTGTCGCTGAACAGGAAGCCAAAAGCTGCATATGAAGAGTTCGCCAAAGAACGGGTCAGACGACGAGGGAGAAAAGAAACAAAAATAAATTAATTCAGTAAATCAGTGAAGTAGACAAAAGGATTCCATACAAGGAGGATTGAAACTGATCAATTTAAAATGCTGTGTAAGCAGCAAAAACTGACACACGGGGGCGCTGTAATGCAATCCTGCAAATCAAACAGATTCGCTCCTCAAGAAAAAGGGTCATTGTTTCTCATGTGCTGCTCCCTTTTTACATACTTCATCTGTTTGAAATTAAATTCACGCTAAAAATAGCTCAGCAGCTGAGGGCCATGATTACCATAATCCAGGACACATACAGGCTGACACGATTACGCCAGTTTACTCATCCATGCATTCTGAAGCCAACACCGCTATAGCCCAGTTCATTTGCATATGTAGGGGGGTCCCGAAAACAAGTGGGGCATGATAATATGAGCCCGCCTAAAGGGTCAATAGGCTGCTATATGCAGCAACTTTTATGAGGTCATCATTAGTAGCAGGGATCCAGCAGTACTGACTCACATCATCATGCCTGCCCAACATTGTGCCAAAAACATGTACTTTAATGTATAGCTTTATATTCCCCCATACTGAGATGGAAGCATTTGGGCTCGAAGAATGTATCAATGTTAGTTATGTTTAATAAAACAAAAAGATATTTAGTAGGTCAAACAAAAAAACTGGAGAATTCACTCCTATCAAAATACAGGTCTAGATTTTATTTTATTTTTTTTTATTTTTTTAAATGGGATTCAGAAGGATGACAGTTTTGTTGTACTTTTAAGTCTGATGAAGAGCAGTTGTTCTTAAAAGACTTCGAGGTACCTTTTTGATGTAGCCATCTGTGTATACCCACAAATTAAATACAACGTTTAGAGTATTTACCATAATTGTCACACGACCCACTTTGTATGTGCTTTGTCTTCTATGTATCACAGAGGTATAATAAATTGTATATTTTAGTATACTTGGGTGGCTTTAATGTAGATTAATTTATTTTCAATTAAAAATAATTCAGAAAAAGATTCCAATTTGTGTGCCATCAGTCAGGAGTAAGAGTTTGGATCTACACCATCACACTTCGCTAAAGATGGTCAACAGAAGAAAAAAAAAAAAATGTAGCTATAAACCATCCATGACCATTCAACAGTGATGCATCCCTTTGCAGAGTGAAATCTGAAATCAAATCCAACAGATTGTTTGGAATGAAGATCCTTATTAAATAAATTCCCTCTTTTTCTCTAAAGCTTTAAAATGGCAGCAACAGATGCTGGATTCTTTCCAAGCTGTGGCACTGTACACACCCACGCATTCAGACAAAAACTAAACTGGTTGTAGCATAGTGGGATCCATAAGCCATTGCCATGGTGATAAACCAAAAACTGCTGTGTGCTTCATCCTCCCGCCCCAATGGAGCAGGCTCAAAGATAATTAAAAAATAAATTAAGTACAAGCAACTGTCATCTGTCAGTCCTCCAAAAAAGAAAAGCTTGCATACAGACACTCATCTGAAAAGAATGGCAGCTTAGCAACTACTTTTGCCAAAAAAAGAGAGGCCCAATAAAGGGGACTACTTCCCCAGTCGTCCTGTTGCTTGTTAATTATTGGACTTGACAACAACGGCTTGAACTGGCTGAACTTGAATGAACAAATGTTCAAAAGAATAATGTTCTAGTCCAAACATCTCCGCCTCCCTACCGCCAATTCCCTTTCTAGCTGTAAGGACAAAGAAAAACATACCGGCAACAAAAAACGATTGAAAATGATCATTAAAAAAATCAAATTAACCTTTTATTTATTTATTTTTAAATGTGTGGGGGCCTATAATTCTGCACACTTGGCAGACTTTACCTGGTGCAGGGGGTGTATGGAAGGTGACTTCGGGACTGTACGGGCTAAACATCGAATTCCTGCAGGTCTTAACTCTGAAGGAGTACATGCTGTCGGGGTCCAGGTCCTGCACTACGGTGCTGGGTCCGTACACTCTGTCTGTAGCCCTCCATATGCCACTGTCCTCTCCATCCTCCAGGGATGGGGACTGGCTTGGGCCCCTGAGTCTGGAGAAAGACGATCATGAGAAATTTGCCCCCAATCCCCCCACACACATTAAAAGGCTAGTCTGTTTGGACCCACCTGCGATACTCAAGCACGTGGTGATCAGTGGGAAGGTGGTCGTCAGACTGCCTCCAGCAGATAGAGGCCTCGTTATAGACTCTGCTGTTCGACAAGTCAATCAGAGGGGGATCTGGAACTGGGAGAGAAAGAAAGCAGTTATCCATTTACATAAGAAATGAAGATGTCCGACTGTCAGCACCATGGAGCAAATATAAAATACTTTTTCTTTTTTTTTATTGAAAAGTGGATACAACATTAATAAATAATAATAATCAATAAGGAGAGGAAAAACAAGGGCACAAGGGAACTATGGTCAAATTCACTAATGCTTTAATCACACTAAATACTGCACTTAAGCCTCAACTTGGGTGTAAGCAAATTAAGCAATGAAAGCATGGGAAAGATTAGGTTTATTAGGATCAGGACTTTCTGGATGCGAGCGTGGACGAGATCACCTTCCATTGTGTAACGGCGCTTAAGTGGTTATACACACACTGGCTAGAAATGCACTTTATGAAAATAAAAAAAGCCCCCAGCACCTGATGAAACCTCACTAACATTTATTTTATCCTTCTTTGTTAGCATTAGAAGATACTTCCCGAGAAAGATGGAACATCTCACTGCTTTGCATTAATCTACGACTTCCTCCCTTGTTTCTCTGATCATTTCAGTCAGAAATTTTCATCCTCAAATTGAAATGCAATAGAGCAGCCATCTTTCTCACAAAGATTAGTACATTTCTGCACAGCGCTTAATGGATTACCCCTCTTTGTTGCATTTTTCAGTTAAACTTCAGTTTTTCTATATCCACATTCCTATTTTCCATGCACTCTTCCTCCTACAGTGGACAGACTCCCTGAGTTCTTTGAAGACCAAAAGTTATTTGGCTAATTCGTCTCCAAGGTGTTTTCAGCCAACCAGCCCTCCTTCTAAAAGTGGCCACTGCTTTTAGGTTAATGACTAGGTAAAATGTAGGTAACAAGAGATTAGCTGCTTTAGAAATCACGATGCTAGAAATTAGCCTCAAAATTTCCATCTTTACCCTTTTCACTTTTCAACAACAAAAAAGAGCTTCCAAAGAAAAACGCTCTGCTAGATTCTGACCTCAGACTGACATTTTGAGAAGGGAAACTATGAAGTGGAGCACAAAATGGGCTTTTAGAAGGGACAACACAGTCTTTCACAGCCCCTCCAGAAGCAGGGCATGGTGGTCAAAACAGAGTGGCCATTGGAGAAGAAATCAGAGAGGATATGTCTACAAAATATGGCCAAGCCACAATCACTCCTGGTGGGCCTCAAACAGTCTGCTGTGCATAAAAATTTGATCTACTCAGAAAACTATTCCAGTTTCTTATATACTGAGGGGGCATTCATCCCGAGAGGCTTGGTTTGTTTACTGCTGCATTATCAGCCAGTGCTGAAGCTAAATTACTGCTGCACAGAAATGCCGCTGCTGCATTTTCTCCCCCGAGTTCAGCAAGTGTCACTGCAGACAAGTTCTGCAGGTTACACACATCACAGCCGCATCAATACCGCTGCTACACAGCCTCTGCCAACAGCCCCCGCCCAAAGAGGCTGCAGCCGGGATTAGGTTGGACGCCATTTTTACGAGAAAAGCAAAAAAAATAAAACAAGGATGGAATTTTCAATGGAGAAAAATGTGACATGGAGATGAATACAGTTTGGGTTTAAAATGTTTGTGAAACAACTTTTCAGGGAATTGCATGTCTGTATCTGCCTTTGTGGCCACAAAAATCTGTATTTGGGATTTAATTCCCTTCTCTCCCCACCCCCCCCTCCCTTTTTTTTTTTTTACTCCGTTTTGAAAAAACACTTTCCCCCTCTCCATCTATAGTTATTGGTGTTTTTGGTGATTTATGAACGGTTTTGCATAGCCTTGGTGAATTGTTCTATATAAATTGTATCTGCCTTCCTCTCACTACAGAATGGCTCCCCAAAAACAACCAATTCTGATGATAATAATAATGACGCTTGAGATTGAGGCAGCCTTGAGATGACTGCAATTTGGACAAACCCCTAATTCATTCTTTTGGTGGGGCTTGGAGGCATTCTGTAATGTGCATACAATACGGATAAATTGGAATATCCAATAATATTGGACCGCAACAAAACACGCATAAAGAAATTTATTGAGCAGCTGTACTGAACGCACCCGTATACCAAGTAGATCTTTTTTCTGCCCGTTTATCTCAGCCTCTTAACAAGGAGCCACCTGAAACAGCCGTTGTAAATCAGCAGATCAGGTGGAGGAAAACTCACCTCCATCTCCAGCTTATCCCATTACTTGCCCACATACAAACGCGGTTCACATGGTGATGCATGTGACAGGCAGGTGATCACCAGTGTGTAAACAGTTCAAGATTTTCAGTCTAAATACTTGATTTTAGGCCATTCTGAAAGGCATGAGAATTAAACTGGTCATACCTCCACCAAAGCACATCTCTTTAAGCAGAGTTTCTTCTCTGGATGTTTCCAGCACAAACTCATCAAAGCAGGGGTCAGCTGCAGGATGGAAGGTCCTCAGAGAATCTGTGGCTCTCTGGATCCTAAAAGCATACATACACACAAATTTTCCCAGCGTTGGGCATATTTTTTGCAAGTCTTTCATATGGAATCATTAGGGGAAAAGAAAATAGATCTTTGCTTACAACAGAAAAAATGCCCGAGCATCATACTCTTTCACAGATTATCCAAAGCTGATAATGCTGCTCAATTAGCCAGCTTAAAGGTGAAGACAGCAACACACTGTCCTGAGTGGACACTGCCGCACCATTCTAGATTTGTCTCCTCTCGAGTTTGGTAACCTCTGAGCACGTGGCTGTGTTTCTGACACAGTCCACCCACCACAACACATAATCAGCTTGATGCACCCATCACCAAAATAACACACCACATACACACCATGTGAAAGCTACAGGAAAAATAGAAACAGCATCTCTGGAGATGCACTGAACAACCACCTTTAGTCTGGGGGTTACAAAGTTTGTTTAAATTATATTCAACACTACCAATTTAAATTTCTTGTAGGGCTCACCATATCATGACTAAATTTTTGACAATTTTATTCATTAAATGTCAGTACAGATGGACGTAATGACCAGCAATGCAATAAATAAATAAATCAATAATCGCCCACCTGACATGAAGCTGCTTTGCAGTTTGTACAAAGCAGGACTGGTCAGTTTCTTTCAGCACCTCCTGGGCGTAGCCCACCAGACCACTGTTCTCCAGCATTCCCTGATACTCCTCCACCTGAGAAATGTTCCAAAGTCATAAGAACTGAGGATCGTCCATCTTACAAAGTTTTAGGTTTTATATTCTTGTATACAAAATGAGAGTGCGATGAGAAAATAAACATTTATGCAGAGGAGAGTAAACAACAATTAATCCCTTATGTATACCTGGCCTTTCAGTTGGTCCATGCGTCTGTTACGGGACTGCTCGATGGATCTCAGCATTTCAGATTTTCTTTCTTGTAGAGTTTCAAACAGACGCTCGAAGTGCTCATTGGCTCGGCGCTCTGCCAGCTGTCCATTTTCCTTTAAGACAAGATTTTTTGTCTGTTAAATTTAGGGTAAAATGTTCTGTCCCTGATTGTATATCTATCTACGAGTCAGCAAGATTTCAAGTTAGCCATGTGGCCATTGGGAATTAAAAAGGAACACCACTTCTTTCTTTCATTAAAAAAAATGCGATACCTTCCCTAAATTTCAGCTTCGATCTAAAATACAGACACTGCACAGAGTTTATACCATCTGTAGGTCATACTCACAGGAGGAAGATGCATAGACTTTACAGTACACACACAGGGGAAACCATTCTTATTCACGAAACTAAAGACTGCCTAAAATGCTACCAAATTGGTCCATGGGAGCACTAAACACTCATTAAAAAGGTCCAACATAAAAATAAAAAGAGGAACAAGCTTTAACACTAAAACAGACATGTGAGAACTTGGCCAAATCCCAGGGATTCTTTGTTTGTGTGGTTTGCATACAGTTTGTTTAGGGACCTTCCCTGTCGACACACAGTGTGTCTCTGTGCTCAGACTGGTTAGGCAAAACCCATTCACATAATTAGATTCTTAAAAAAGAATCTACGGGGGAAAAAAATAAAACTCTCTTATGTGGGCAGCATTAGAGCCAGAAAATTTACGATTCAAATTGTACAATTCTGGAACATTTCAACTTCACCAAAAAGGATAAAGATCTAGTGATGTGTCACTACACCTAAGATGGTAGAGAAACTGTAGTAGGAAGGTCCAACTGAACATATATTTTTAAAAGATTTCAAGATTTGTTTTCGAAAATAAATTAAATAAAAAAAACTGAATAAGGGAATGCATATACGCCTGGTCTGTGTCAACCTCTGGGATAAAAAGAAAAACCAAGGGTGGATGCTGGCCTTGCAGCAGCATGAGTCAGCGCTCTCACCTCAGTCTGACTGATGAGCAGCTCCAGCTCAGTAATCTGAGTCCTGACCTGGTCCTCTTTGCTGATGAGGTAATGGATACTCTTTGCCAGCTTCTCCTTTAGAATGAGAAGATCAGCAGCATGAACAGCGAGATTCTGACAAGCTCAAAGTTTATACACACACACACACACAGCACCATCAAGGGAAAAGATTGCCCTGAACGTTGTATATGAAAAAGGTTCATTAACACATTTAAGAAATGAAGGACAATTTCTTTATCTGTGGACCGTTATTCAGAACAATCTCTTCTTATGGCTATCAGATCAATAATTTCCCCTCGTAACATTCAGAACTGCAGCAGTAAGTACATTTTGACTTAATGAAACTTCTGGACATGTGACAGTGCATTAGTGTTCACAGCAACTGAAACCCAAACCATTTCCTGGCAGACAGAGGTTTCCAGGACGGCTCAGGATATCTGATACAAGGTCTGCAAATTTGACGATACAATGCACACATGTCGATGGTGAACAAACGGCCTCTTTAAATATTCATCGCCACGTTGTTTTGGACACAAACAAGTGTACCAAATTTCACAAATTGTCCTTCAACTTGCTGAACCACTTCCATTAGGATTGATTTGGTCTGACATTAAGATATTACATTTTAGAGACCTCTTCAAATTAATTCCAGAAAAAAATTTAAAAAAAAAAAAGCAGAAATATTTTTAGAAATCCGAGTATAGGCCATCAACAATTCCAAAGTCACAAATGATTTCTGGACCGACGATATCAGGCCCCTGTTAACGGTTGTACTGTGTGCAGATACAGAATGACTCTTGTTATCATAAAGCAGTGTTGTGTTGTATTCCCATTAATCAGACGTCTCAGTTAAAACTACACTATATTGCCAAAAGTATTTGCTCACCCATCCAAATTATCGGAATCAGGTGTTCCAATCACTTCCATGGCCACAGGTGTATAAATTCAAGCACCTAGGCATGCAGACTGTTTTTACAAACATTTGTGAAAGAATGGGTCGCTCTCAGGAGCTCAGTGAATTCCAGCGTGGAACTGTGATAGGATGCCACCTGTGCAACAAATCCAGTCGTGAAATTTCCTCGCTCCTAAATATTCCACAGTCAACTGTCAGCTGTATTATAAGAAAATGGAAGTGTTTGGGAACGACAGCAACTCAGCCACGAAGTGGTAGGCCACGTAAACTGACGGAGCGGGGTCAGCGGATGCTGACGCGCATAGTGCGAAGAGGTCGCCAACTTTCTGCAGAGTCAATCACTACAGACCTCCAAACTTCATGTGGCCTTCAGATTAGCTCAAGAACAGTGCGCAGAGAGCTTCATGGAATGGGTTTCCATGGTCGAGCAGCTGCATCCAAGCCATACATCACCAAGTGCAATGCAAAGCGTCGGATGCGGTGGTGTAAAGCACGCCGCCACTGGACTCTAGAGCAGTGGAGACGCGTTCTCTGGAGTGACGAATCGCGCTTCTCCATCTGGCAATCTGATGGACGGGTCTGGGTTTGGCGGTTGCCAGGAGAACGGTACTTGTCTGACTGCATTGTGCCAAGTGTAAAGTTTGGTGGAGGGGGGATTATGGTGTGGGGTTGTTTTTCAGGAGCTGGGCTTGGCCCCTTAGTTCCAGTGAAAGGAACTCTGAATGCTTCAGCATACCAAGACATTTTGGACAATTCCATGCTCCCAACTTTGTGGGAACAGTTTGGAGCTGGCCCCTTCCTCTTCCAACATGACTGTGCACCAGTGCACAAAGCAAGGTCCATAAAGACATGGATGACAGAGTCTGGTGTGGATGAACTTGACTGGCCTGCACAGAGTCCTGACCTCAACCCGATAGAACACCTTTGGGATGAATTAGAGCGGAGACTGAGAGCCAGGCCTTCTCGTCCAACATCAGTGTGCGACCTCACAAATGCGCTTCTGGAAGAATGGTCAAAAATTCCCATAAACACACTCCTAAACCTTGTGGACAGCCTTCCCAGAAGAGTTGAAGCTGTTCTAGCTGCAAAGGGTGGACCGACGTCATATTGAACCCTATGGATTAGGAACGGGATGTCACTTAAGCTCATATGTGAGTCAAGGCAGGTGAGCAAATACTTTTGGCAATATAGTGTATATGGAGCGTCTTCAGCTGACATTCTCAAAAGTAGCCAGCCTGTCTTTTTGTTTTGAAACTACCTTGAGGATCTTGTAGGCACTGCTCATAGACGTCACTTTGTGGTTGGCATGGGACCCTCCCAACTTGCACAAGTGGCAGACTGGTCGCCTGCAGACCTCGCAGTACATATTCACCTTCTCCATCTCATGCTCAGGACACATGAGCACCTGAAACGTTTAGGATAACACAGACATTATTGTCGACCAAGGAGGAAATTAGTAAGCTACATTATCCACAGTATTGACTGAGCTGCAGTGTCCCACAGTGCACTGACTTTACGATAAGTGTTATGTTAACACAGAGGCCTATGACTAGCTGAAGTGAAAACAGGAAGCAGATCTGAACTTTAAAAGGTTGCAGACAGCTCTGTGAATCGTTTCCTCATGTGTTGAAGTAAAGGTTAAATCAGCTTGAATATTGAAAAAATAAAATGGTAGAGTTTTACTATCTAGTTATGCACTGAACTGCTTAATTGGCAGAAGCCGTACAATATGGGGGAAAACAAAAAAACATTTGCGGTCTTGGCATTATGAAAAGATGCCCATTTAAAAAAAGATATTTAAAGAAAGACAAAACAAAAAAAGCAGGGCTGGTAAATCTGCTTACCTTGGGCCTAAAGTTTGTGGTGGGGCCAACATACTCGTGTTGGGCTTTGGGCGTTCCCCAGGGGTGGTGCAGCTTGAAGCACTCGTTACAGTAGCTAGCCTTGCAGTCCATGCAGCTCTTCGTGGCCTCCTGCTGCTGGGGAGGTTTACAGATGTTGCACATGATGGCAATGGCAGCGCGGGCGGCCTGCCGGTAGCGCTCCACGATGTTCTCCAGGGTGAAGTTCCGAAACAGCATGCTGATGCCTCGCTCGCCCAGGTCGATGTCATGCTGGCAGCCCGGGCAGGGGATGGTGGTGACTCGAGGGGTGACGGAGCCTCTGCGCCAGCCCGGAGAGGAGATGGAGCCTGGAGGAGACCAAAACTGCATGAGTGTGGAGGGAAAACAAAAACATGGGCTAGCTAGGCCATCCATCTTTAAGCCTAATCTGTGGCTCTATTTGGATATGAAAATACTTTACACTTTTTTTCCCTAAAGCCCATTTATTTTCAGATTTTGGGCGGAGTTACATCATTATCTCTGACTTGCCAAGTATGATCTTATTGCAAAAGCGCTTTTGAGAACACTCTACACAAATAGAGCCTCAGCATGTTTCCTTTGTGCTTTTTTTCCCCCCACAGTGACAACTACTCAGAAAAAGTGCAGGTGTGGGGAGCAAAACACCAAAAACAGGCAATGAATAGAGCAGTTGTCATTCAGGGGTTAAAAAAAAAACATTCAGGAGGAGAACGACCCAAGAGTACTGGGTCGGTAATGAGAAGTGAAGAGATGCAGGGAAGTCATGGAAAATAGCATCCTTGGAGCTTTTAGAGAATATGGTTTTAGGAAATCCAACTCGTACAACGTTTACCACAGACAGAGCCAATGGAAGTGCAAACAGTGATCTGGACAAAGCAACATCTTTAACCTGAAATGAGTGACTGAGAACATAGCATTTTTAAACACAACATAGCATATTTAACTGAAGTAACGCAACTGAAATACAAAAGAAACGAAGCAAAAAGATTTAAATAGAAAAATCCAAGTAAACTAACTTAAGTGTCCAGTTCAGTGCATTAACACTTTTCATCCAAAAATAAATCTCTTGAATCACAGTTCAAGAGATTGTCACAAACTGATCTTGTTACTGATGCAGCAGCATCATAACAAGACAGCACCACACCGACGAGGGAGGGGAACACAGCTAACACGGTACAGATGCAAGCAAGGTCAGTAAGACACCGTTACCACACAAAGCCAGCAAAACAAAAGCAATTCCATAAAAACAAAACAAAAAAAATTGAAATAAAAATGTAATTTGCTTCACGTTTTTGGGGGACAGGGGAAGAGAGGAGTGCTGGATTTATCTCAGTTTGAAAGCCTGTATTTCCACTCCGTTTCCGAGGACCTGAAAATTAAATCAAACACTCCTCAGGTAAGAGCAGCTCAGGGCAAAGCAGTGGTACAAGAGCAAAAACAAAATTGCGTGATGTGTAGACATGTGAGACGAGGAAGACTTTGAAAAGGTGCAGGGATGGTTTAATACATGGTATTATGCTGTCTATAATTGAACAAACTGATTAACCATTTTTGCCACAAATGATCCCTCACAGGTTAGTTCAGCTTTGTACTGTGATATGTTTTTAAAAAAATATAATTTAAAAAAATTAAAAACGTGTGAATATGGGTGATTTTTGGTTTGTTTTTTGATAAGTTAATGGGTGAATGGAGATGTGGTACATAAAACCAGCCTCATCCAGCGAATGAAGCTTAATGTAATTTTCTATGCAGCATGCACAACCTTCCTCCTGAGTTGTAAACGCACAGCACACTGGCTCAGGCTCTCTGCTCCAGGCTGAAGGTGTGAGTGACCACACACAGGAAAAACCAGGAGGAGTGTGTGTGCGTGAGCATTTGTGCACACACACACACACACACACACACACACACACACTCCAAGTAAGGGTGGGCTGAAACTGGTAAGTCATTGTGAATTCATTTTCTTCTCAAAACTATACATGATAAAGTTCATTGTACTACTTTAACAGGTACACTACAGTCCTTTTAAACATTTGATCAGTTACTTATGTTAAATGTAGTAGAAAAAAAACAAATTGTTTGAGACCATTTTGTTTAGCATCGAGAAAAAGTTTTCCCAAACTCAATTTGAATTGCCCTCAGGATTAATAAAGTATCTATTTTACCCTGAATTCTTGTAAATAAAAACTTTATATGCTGGTTTTGTTTTTCCAAACACAAATTTGCTCTCTCTTGCCTTCCTTTGATTCTAAATAAATTTTGATGAAATCTTTTTGATTCGAGGAGGAAAATTTTGTACTTTGAAAATTATTCAAATGTGACTCCCTAAATAACATCCACTGAGTTCAATGCCAGGTAAGTGATCAAAGGCTGCAGAGAGCTCAGATTTCCAGTCTTGTCAAGTTTGACATGGCTGGTCTGATCTCTCCTAAATCATCATGTACAAAATAATTAGAGGTAAGCTTAAACAAGACTGTGCTTTTCAACTGTTTCTCAAACACTGATGATTATCGGGCGAAGCGTAAAGAATACCCTTCAGGCAAACACGTTTCAGCCCGAACGACAATTAAGGACAAGGGCGAGCCCAAACATATTGTTGCTTCTTTTTCCTTCATGCCCTTCTGTATAGTTGGGAAACAACGGAGTCTTACAGTTACTGCCTCACTCGAACTGCTTCAGGTATCACAGTAATTTACAGGTCAAACATAAAGCTTAGCTAATGAATACACGCACACACACATTCCTGTCTCATTTCAACTCCCCTGGAAACTTCCACACCCGTTGGTCTCAAATCTCGGTTCTTTCAATATATTTTTAGAGCTCCCTGAGCTTCGCATTTTGGACTCGACATCCTCCATAAGCAGAAGCACTTGAACGTAGTGGATGCTTTTAAAGAAGTCTGCTTTAAGCAGTCAGTACCCATCGAAGTACATTCCAAACTCCATAAGGTTTTTTTTCTTAAGTAAATAAGTTAAATGTATAGCGAGTCTGTATGCTTGTGTGAAGGGGTCTTGAGGAGACTAGGTAAAGAAAAGGTAAAACCAAACTAGGGTTTCACAGGGGTTCTATAATGACACTGTACTCACTACTACAGCTACTCAAAACACGGAGCCCCCGTCTACCTCGACTTCCAAACGACCTTCGCAGTGTGGCTGCAAGCAATGGACAGAGAGGTGAGGTGAGACCAACATGAAAACAGACATAATGTGAAGGGGTGTGTGGATCCACTCATCTCCACTAAAAATGACGAAAGAAAGCGATTTTTAAAAAAGGAAACTCAACATAAGTGATTATAAAACATTTGTGAATGAAAAGAAATGGAAAAAAAACATTTCATGATATGAACAGGTGAGAAAATACAGTTCACTTGTGAGTCTTCCAGTTTGCACATGGTCTGCATTCATTGTACTTTATATACTGTTGGCTGTGGGACTGGTTCAGCTTTTCTGTGGGATATATGCCCGTGGGCACATGCCTTTCAGACTTATATTGGGCACACCACCAGTCTCCGCAGACTACGATGCGCATTCCTGCATATCCTGTGTCCAGTACAAATGTTTCCATTAAATAAGATGTTACATTTTCTTCTTCTTTACCAACAACAGAACAACACATTATTGCACATTTATATTTCAAAGTGAGACCTCCCAGTAAAAAATACACCACTTTGTCTTTTATGCTTCAGTCCTTGTAAATCGATGAACTTTACCTTCTGTGGAGATGGGATGGCCTGATTATTTTTCACATTAACTTTATAAGGCTACATGTGATTAAGTGGAATCTTTAGTTGTTTCTGTTGTGAGGAATCAATCTTCAGCCAAAACAAAAGGAAACTACTTTAGGCATTCTGAGAATTCCAGCAATGTTTAATATTGCAGAGTTGCCGCTGAACAGCAATCCGACTGGCATGACCGCAACAAAAAGCAGATCAGCTTGCAGTAGCAACCGTTCTCAGCACAGCAAAGCCCGTCCAAGCTTCAGGACGATAAATATAGCCTTAAGTCTTTTCTTTCTCTTCCTTCATCTAATCCCTCATTCATTCCTTACAGGAAACATGCGTCACTATGGATACCAGAGACCTGATCTCCCCATGGAGAAGGGGGTCAGGGAATACAGGTTCTCTCTATTAAAGGGGTACTGCCAATAATCCAGAAAGGACCTCTTAAATTCTTAACACGTGAATTTTGTGATTCATACTCAACAGATTAAATGCACTTAAATACCGACTAATCCCATAAGAAATTCACAAATCCTTGAAAAGGGCATTCTCCAGAATGAATTTGACTGAATATACTTTCAACATAAACTAACCTGGATAACAGGTGAAACAGAAATGACCGATACAATGACAGCTGTAAAATACGATGTGACATTTGTTTACTCAAAAGCATGATTTGATTATTTCCTGCTCCACCGATGCAGTCCTGTTGAGGAAGAATGAGCTCATTCAGGCTGAGGCAGCTCACTCTGAATGGGGGGTGGCTGCATTTGTGAGCCCAGACTCAGGGGTTTTGAACAGAGCCGGAGTAGCTCCCCAAAAAGCCGTTCACCTTAGAGCACTCTAGTGATCTGGAGCAGCAAAAGTTATATTCTCAATGCTGTTTAGAGGTGATGTGGAATCTTAGCTTAATGAAAACAGGCAAAGCCCAAATCTTATCCTTCATTATTTGGCAAGTAATTTGGAAATTACACCAAACATTTTGCTGTGAGCATCTCAAGTTATTTTTCATGGATTAGTGCACATCAAAAGTAATAAAATTGTTTAAAATTATCCAGGCATGATGCTGCTTGAAACTCACAAAGTTATTGGTTTAATGAAGACTTTATCCAAAAATGATATATAATAATAATAATAATAAATAAAATTGGCCCATTGCAACAGAGTGTTAAAAAGCACTTTCTTGATTACATTTTAGTTTCTCCACCAAGAGAATTTCTCCATCTCCTTTGCCATTTGGCAGCAAGGATCTTTAAGAGTGCATATAAGACTCTTCAGAGATGGCCTGTGGCCCAGAGTTTTCAGGAGGGAGAAAGGCCACCTTTTGTCCCCATCAGGCAGTTTTCAGGGCTTAGACATTGGCCTGTCCAAGCCTGGCAGCAGCAGGGCCTCGAGTTCAGCTGAAAACTTTAACAACATTGTGATAAGTTAATCTAGCTATCTGGGCCCCACCATTATCCCTGGAGGCCAGATTGGTGTTAAGCGTTTAAAATGCATAAAAGGAGCTTACAGATGTGCAGGGTTCAGGTTGTGTGTACACAGTGCTGTAAACCAGATTAAAGGTGGAATTAAACTGATATATACTCCTCTGTTCCTTCAACTTTTCTTTTTTTTGTTGCATCTGCACACTTAAAAGATGGCATTTGATGCTACAGGGCCATTAAAAGTAGACAGTAAAGACAGTCATGCTCTGAGAGATC
Organism: Menidia beryllina; assembly: GCA_013363375.1. Taxonomy (NCBI): domain Eukaryota; kingdom Metazoa; phylum Chordata; class Actinopteri; order Atheriniformes; family Atherinopsidae; genus Menidia; species Menidia beryllina. Next base: position 292,195 of record JABUIW010000162.1, read on the forward strand.
ATGTCAATAGGTGTTCCCCCCTTATTTTGGCTGAAAAACCACAGCTCATCAAGTTTCTTTGCGCCCTAATTTGAGGATTACAAGAATTGCTGACCGAATTCTACGGCTGGCTGATAAAATTATTACACTCAGACTTATGTTTGTTTAGGTTTATCTAGGACAAGAAAGGGAGGAGGGGCTGAAACCCACATGCACACAATACTTGGCCCATTTTCTTCCATGATGACTCTATTCACTCAAACTCATTCATTTGCATTGGCTAAAGCGTTGCTTAGTAGCTTATGAAATACTCTTCAGCGACGTTACACTTTCTTTTTGGGATTCTGTAGACGTTAGCTCTCAGCCACTAAAACCTGCCAAATGCAGCCAACTTGAATGAACTAAAAGTTGAAGTCACATGCATTGTCTGCTTAGCTGTAGGGACTAAGAGGAAGATCACGCAACAGGAAGTTGGAGTCGCTGATAGATGCAAAACACATTGTATTCCATGGCCACCATCAAATACTGTTTTAAAATAGACTCAGTGCAAACATCATTTGTGCATTTACCAAAAGCCTCCATCAGTTGGCGTCTCTCACAAGTCAGGCTTGTCCACAGAATTTCAAAAACAGCTCACACCACTGCCCCAAATACACGCACACACACCTCAAATTCCCTCAACGGGTCTGCGGAAAAATCCATCTCTTAAAGAACACCTTTGTCTACAATAAAAAAGTAAACGGATTTAGGTTCCTTACCCCGAGACCCACCTGATCTCACAAGCCTGTCCAGCCTTTCCATGGAAGGGGAGGGCACCCTGGACCGGGGGCTGCCGGGCAGGGAGCACTCGGACCCGGCGTCGAAGGAGTCCTCATGGTTCAGCATCAGCAGCTCCCTGACACACTTGTGACAGACGCTGTGCTGGCAGGGGAGGATCAGCGGGTGGGTGAAGAGCTCCTTGCAGATGGGGCAGATCAGCTCCCTCTCAATGTTCTTGATAGGGACCTGGGGACAGAGGCGGTCACTGAAATGTTACCATCATCAGACACACACACACAAAAAAAAATGTCTCCATAAAGGATTACCATCTCAAAGTTTAGCACCACCACAACTGTCATTCTTTGGTAGGAAATAATTAAATTTATTAAAAAGGGAGAAAAGTGGCAAGCAGGGACAGAAATAGCATCACAGAGGAGTCTGAATTGAGCTGGAGGCAAGGGCGCAGCTTTCTTTGATTCACAGGACGACATGACTACACAACATTGGGGGTAAAATAAGACTTGTCTGCTATTTGAGCAGCATGAAAATCACTTTTGCTGAGTCAGTGCGGTGGGAATAGTTGGGGTATAATGTGGCAGATTTTCAGAGAGCATAAATGTATCTAAACCTAACCTTAACCCTTCCAATGCCTACTTCCTATTTCTCATTTGGAAAAAAAAGAAACAAACACTAATACAGTCATAAGAACAGCGAATCCCAGCAATATATCCGACTGAATTACGTAACAAAGGATTAACCCCGACTAAATATAGAAAAACTGTAAGATACGTCTCCATTAGTTCCCATTTCAACACTAAACTAACCAAAAGAAAAACCCCCCCCCCCCCCCCTTAAGACCAACGGCCCCGCTCCCACTGAGTGCAGCTGATTGTTCATTAGTTTCAGGTGGTGAGACAAAAACAACACAATCGATTCTCCGCCGGCACACTGAACAAACACAAACTCCGACGTCTCCACGCGTGTTAAACGAGTCAACGCAGCCCAGGATATAAAGGAAGCAGAAAAGAGACAGAAAGAGGCAACAAAGTAGCGAGTCGGCTATCACTGGGCAACTTTTAACGCGGCGTTCTGCTCCCCCTGCGGAGCGGCCGCGGGGGCTGGTCAACAATGGGGAGCCCATTCGAACGGGTCCCATTCGAACGGGTCCCACCAGAACAGGTCCCCTCCCCGGCACCACTTCCACCGCTTACCGCCATCATGCTGTTGCGCCGCATCATCTCTGCAGTCATGATGTGGGGAGGACAAACTCAGCCCAGGTGCGCGACACTTTTAAAAAAAAAGCCCACCCCCCCAACAACACACAACAAAAAACCACCGTGTTGAGCGTTCGCTGAAGTTTGTCGGGCGCGAGCACGAGACGCGCGGCGCACGGCAGCGTCGATTTAAATAGCGTGACGCAGCGCCGAGCGGCGGTCCGCCGTGAGTCAGCAGCCAGTCCGCAGACAGGCTGGATGGGGGGGAGGGGGGAAGGGAGGGAGGGAGAGGTGGGAGGGAGGGGATCCGCCGGGGGACTGCTGCCTTCAGGGCTCCACGTAAACTTCCCACGCTGCTGCTTCCTTCAGAGACATTTTGGGGACGCAGTGCTGTGGGGAACTTTTCAGCCTTGACCCCTATTTCCAATATAGATTTGCCTGGAGGGGAGGGGAGGGGAGGCGGGCAAAACGGGGCACAATTGAAGAAATTGGAACATTTGTCAGCAAATGTCCATCCTCAGAGATCACAACAGAGTTATTATATGTCAAGATTTGATTGGACTGTCTATAGATTGTGATGGAGTCCATCCATCCATTATTGTAACTGCTTTTACTTAACCACTCCCTATAGGGGTCACGGGGAGGGGGGGGGGTGACTGGGGCCTAACCCAGTAATCAATGGGCGAGAGGCGGGGTACTACCTGGACAGTCCCCCAGTCCATCATGGGGCCACACAGAGACACACAAGGACCAACAATGGAATCTGAGTCCTTTTTTCCAAATTTTCGTGTTGTTTCTGTAGGTATTCTTCAGGTATGGTCCTCCGGGAAACTTGAAGGACAGTCCAAAGCCTTTATTTAGATGTTGGCTGCCTTTTTCTGTCATTCCCTGTTAAGATTATCCCACACTGCTCCATAGACATATCTGGGCTCTGGGAGGATTGGTTCCATAACACCTGTATTCATGGATTTTCAGCCCACTTTTTGGTGGCATTAGGTATATTTCTGTATCTGATGAGGCTTCCGAGAACAGTAGATTGATCAACTGAATGTAAAATGAAGGTAAAAATAATCAACAAGGAACTGTTTCAGTTATTGGGTCTCCCCTATATATTTCAGGACTTCAAGTTGTATTTATTTTCTTCTTGAAGATATCTAAAGATCACAGAAAAAAGACCCCACCAATAAGAGCAAAAATATTTCTGTTTGAAACTGTCAGCACTTGATTTTCACATTTGAACTGGAAAAAGTGTTTTATGTGAATTTTTGGTAGGAACTAAATGCTTTTTGATTACTATTTAAAACATTATATGGAATGGCAGTTTTACAAACGTGCAACCGAATGTACTCAATTATGTGTATTAATCTTTTTTTTTTTTAAAACAAAAACTGAACTCCCTTGGATATCAGACTTGACCCAAGTGTCCATTGTGCAAGATAGGCCTGATCAAATTTCAACCCATTAAGAATGAAGCGACAGGTGAGTAAAGCTGCTCCTGTTTGGGGCGTCCCAGTGGGATCCAATGTGACCCATATGCCATCATACAGCTCATTCAACAGACCCACTGTCGTCTGAACAAAGCAGACAGCTCTGTGAGGATCACGTTCTTTAATTTCTCCAGTGCAGTTAACACAATTCAGCCTTATCTGCTTCGTGTGGAACTCCAGAAGACGCAGGTGGAGGCCTCAGCATCCCCTGGACCGATGACTACTTCATAAACAGAACACAGTTTGTGAGACTGAAGGACTGTGTATCTAAGCAGGTGGTTAGCAGCACAGCAGCAGCACAGGGGGCTGTACTCACACCATCCCTACTCACTCTGTACACTTCAGGCTTCCAGCACAAGTCGGGCCCCCGTCATCTACAGAAACACTCGGATGACTCTGCAGTTATAGGCTGTATCTGAGCTGGACAAGAAGCTGAGTCCAGAGAGCCGGTGGACCGCTTTGTGGCAAGGCGTGGAAACAGTCATCTTACCCTGAATGTTTCCATCTATTATAACAGATCTATGATAATAATATAATCTATAACAACTCCTAAGCTAAATGAGTTACATCGACATTTAATTTCCCTCTGGGATATATGAACTATTTTTTAATTGAATTGAATTTCAGTAACTGTGGCTGCAATAAATTCAATCAACTGCTCAGTTTTTTTTGTCTCGCTTTTTTTTTCTACACCAATAGCTTCCATCCATGCCCATCAGTGAATTTAAGAGGATGTACATACAGGAAACACACAAACACACTAGTTTAACCTGAAGTTACAGCAGTCTCCTGAGCAGGCTCCCTCTCTCACACATGCATGTGACGCTCTGTTCTGAGGGCACAGCTGCTTCCAAGTGGCCTACATATTGAATGAAGTGTGGGATCGTCCTGCAGCAGAAACTTGAAACACACCCAAATAAGCTGCGAATTAAACCAAAGATTAAATAGATAGCTGTTTATGTAGCTTTAGACTGACACACGTCCATCCATGCGTACGTCAAACCTTCGATAACGCTTTAAACATAGAAAGGTAGGCGCCCTCTCTGAACACACAGCTCCAGGTGCACACAGTACAAAGCTGATGTGCACCGTCTGGGTTTGCTCAGTTCAGTAGAAATAGGTTGGATCAAATCAGCACAGAGAATGTTGGCATAGCGTGGAAGGGAGCAGACTGGACCGATCGCCTCGCCGGCCAGCGCGCACGCAGGCACGAGGCTCCTGTCAGAGAGCCCGTAAATCATCCGGGTGACACTCACCTCGCCCCGCTCTATCCGCTCCACGATGCTGGCGAACTCCGTCATATCCTCAGAGTCTGACATGGCTACGGGTGGGCGATGCGCGCACGGAAGACAGACCCAGTCAGAGCGCACGGGGGGGGGTTTAAATGGCGATGGAAAAACGCAAGGGACATGAACCGCCTGCGCAAAGAGGAACGGCGGCTTCACAGGGAAGATGAGATGGCATCGAGAGTAAGAAGCTGATCTCCGGAGCTCATCCCCATCACCAGCCCCTGTCTCCTCCCTCCGTCTCTCGTCAGCTGTGTTGATCGGGAGAAAGAAATCTACAGTACATGCGCCGGCTGCTTTTCTGTGTGACCTGCCTTCATCTTGGAGGCAAAACCCCGCCCTCGTTGCCACTGTACCATCTCACTCCTTCTCCTCCCGCATCATCCCTCAACGGCGACGTCTCTACCCACAGAGCTCTCTGTATCCAGCCGATCCGCCACCTATAAGCCATGAGGGAAAGCTCCCCCCCCCCTTTCCACCCTTTTTTTAACTACAAATATGTTCTCATTGTACTCAAAATTGTCGCTGCCAATCTTTGTTTTGTTTTTACGCACTGCTGGCACAGTGCGCAAAATAATCGACAATAAGGCCCAATTATGAGTCCTGGTTTACACCGTCTTGATATTTATTTCTATAAGATTTTTTATTTGAATACAAGATTTTACTAATAAGATTCAAACTGTTTCCCTCTACTATGTTGGGAAGGGCTGCCTGTTGATTCAAGGATTGGAGTCAGTCAAGCGGTTTGATTGGGTTGCCTGGCAAAAGCTGGAATGAGAGGTCGAACCGAGTTCGCATTTTTAATTTTTCTGGCAATACTACGTGTTCTGCCTCGGCAGATGGCCTCAGGGCGTCACGCGGACGTATTCCGAGCACCCCGTTGAGTGACGGGGTGCAAACGCCTTCCCACAGCAAATGGGGCCAAATTCATGGCTATCCTTAAACCCCTCAACAGTTCAAAAAAACAAACAAACAAAAAAACATTGTGTGTGTGTGTATATATATATAAAAGCCAACCACCAGATCTGAGAGGCTGACTTTTCTTTTAAAACAAAAAAATACATTTTTTGTATTTTGTATTTATGTCTTAAATTCTGAATATATATTATCAATGAGTGTGATCGTTTTACTGAACACTTATGGAGCTGCAGCCTGTAACATTCATTTGTGAGCAGAGGTGTACTGAAGGTTTAAACCACCGATCAGGAAAATGTAATGCCAACAGGTGAGTGTTAAAGATGTCCTTCTGTATAGGGAAGTGTCTCCCCCGTACTGGGGTTCGTCCTTCTAATGAAAAAGTCAAAAGATGACCCTGTAGTCCAGGAGTCATTAACATCTGCTCCACGTCTCACAGCAGTTCATCAAACTGCTTCTCAGGGCCAGTGATCATGTTTAAAATCTGTGGAGGGGACACTTGAATGCCCCATAAAAATGCCACATGAACCACAGAGTCCTCTGCTTAACTGAATAATCAATATAATACACTGAGTGGGGAGTTTCACTGCTTGGACCACAGATTTGTGCGGTACACGCAGGTTTTTAACTGCATCCATCACAGTACTCGATGCAAAGCAGTCCATAAACTTCATTTCTAATCTTGCCTGGTAAAAACAGCTTCAGGGAAGAAGAATCGACGCATCGGAGCAAGAAAGCAAAGTGTTCTGTTCTGTGGCCTCACATCTGTTTGACAATCAAACACCTGAAGGAAATTACATCATCGGGTTTGAGTTTTCCTGTTCGGTTTGTTTGCTTATTTGTTTAAACATTTTTTAAGCTGCTGCGAAACACCAGAGGCGGCAAATGTTCCCAAACTCGATTGGGATAGTCATTAGCGGCATATTTACAGCTTTACTTCACATCTCTTGTATGTCATGGGGGAGAAAAAGGTGGAAGGCATCTGCTGTTCTAACTCCATGTGGGGAGAGCGTGGGTTGGGATTATAAGGTGCTTTTCTGTTCCAGCTGGCCGTGCAAAGCACCTTAACCTGGACACTGATGTAATGTAAGAAAGACAAAATAATGACTATCAACATACATATTTGAGATTTGATGCTGCTGAAGTTTTTTTTCCCACCTCTAAATCCAGACTGGACATCTGCCGAGCCACATTCATCAGTGCCAGCAGAGCAGCCAGTGTGTGTTCGGCTCCCAAGTGGGGCAAATATTGTAACCTGTGTGTGCGCTGCCAAGTGTGAACTCCATCCAGCGGGACCTCCCCTCCTCCACAGCTTTTAATTAGGCCTTACTCACTGACCTAGTAACGGGAAAACTCATCGAGAGCATCATCCGTCCGTGCCGCACGAAGATCACAGGCAACCGGTTCCAATGAGGAAAACGCTTCGCAGTTGTCATCGCTACATTTAAAAATAGAGAAAACACAGTTGAGCCTGCTGTGGAAGGAAATTCCAGCTTTCATTTAAGGAAAGTCAGCTGTTGTGGGGAGCCGATATATTTAGTAACCAAATGAGTTATGTCGGCATTAACTTTGTTCTCCCCCCAAAAGTAAAAGGAAAGCATATTTTACATTACAGGCTAACTCAGTTGATGGTTATTTTGTTCAAAATCACTTGAAAGAAAAATCTACCCGCTTAGACTTTTGACTGAGGGCTTGTGCTGGACTTAAGGGCACACGGGGAAACGGCACAGGAAAGGAAAGCGGGATAGTTTTGGATTTTGGTGCGTTCACAGAAAATCTGTCAGTGAGGCACCTTCCCACAGGGCTGTGCTGAAGGGTGAAGGCTTTTCAATGCCATGATCAACAAACAGGAAACTACCTGCTCGATTCTTGGGCTTCTTTCAAATTCCAAACCAAATGGAGTGCCACCGCTTGCATTCTGTAAGGCAGCTCTCACACGACTTTGAACAATAACCCCAAATGCACTGTCCTATTTTACTTTGACACCGTCCTGTCTAAAGTGGGCCTTCTCCTGAAAAGAGAACACACCGTTTGGGAAACTAACTACAGGATGAACCGTGTTTTTATGGGGCAGGAACATGCCTGTCCTCCATCTCTGGCGATCATGATCGGTGGGCGCGCAGCCAGCAGTTTACATTCAGATAGAAGCAATCAGTCGGGTTCCTCCCCCTCATTACATACATGATTCCGCCTACTTCTTTACATCGTAAAAGTCAAGCAGAACACTCCATAACCCTAACCGATCATGAGTTCACACCCCCTGTACTCCCCTCCGTTACCCTGGTTGACCTTTCACCGTGAGGTCAAACAGACGCTGATTAGGATTAATTCAAAATAGGGTAAAAAAAAAAAAAAAAATACATAAAAGTTTTTGGACAGCATTCTTAAAAGGTTTGACTTGCGGCCGAATAATCTTTGTGATGCAAAGTCGTGAGAAAAATGCACAACGCGCACAAACCAAAATCGACAAAGTCCAAGACAATTGGAAAAGTTAGTTAATGTTTTATTTACCATAAATACAGTTTGCGCACCAAGTTAGAATCAACGTCGCGTCCGAATTAAAAGCTGAAACACTACAACACATCACATACTGCGACAGGCTGGGCCGGGGCCTCGGCCCCTCTCATCCATGTAAACGTCTTCGCTTCTTGAGCACTTCCACAATAGAGGTCACATATTTATAGACATTTACAACTATCTACACTTCCTACAAAGCATAGAAAAAATAAAATCCGTCACAGGTATCGTTACATCGTTGATCCTTACATGTATGTATAGCAGAAAGTTTGACTACAGAGCAAGCCTTGGGGCTTGACCGCTTATGGCATTTGGGGGCTGCGTGGAGCAGGGGTCCCTTCTTTTAGTCCTGTGAGGCTGAGGGCATCAGCAGCAGTGAGGAAGTGGCAAAGAAAAAAGGAAAACAGCTGCCGAGAGGCAGCTTTATTCCAGGGAGAGTGGCAGATCCATCAGTCCTTTTCTAAATCAGAAGCAATCCGGGGTTTTCTATCAGCTTCTTTCGAATATCGATGACATGCAAATCGAGTCAGATGACTCTGAAAGCTGATCTTTTGATTTAAAATCAACAAATCGGGGGAGGGGGGGAAGGGAGAACAGATAAAATATGCCTTTAGGATCTATGTTTCCCCTCACTCCCTTCACAGTGTTGTTCATTGCCTCCATAGGAAAAAAAAATTGATGTTAGCTTAATCCAATTAGAAGCACTCTATACATGCCGGCGAATCAGAGGAGCAGAAGCACTGGAGGCAGGACTCAGAGCGACGCTACACGAGGCACATTACAGACGCAAGTTGGAGGAGTGGTTTCGCAATGGGACTTAGTCCACGGAGGGAAGCTTTTCTAGAAAAGAGAATCCCATCAGGAGATGGATGAGAGAGGAGATCGTTCCGTGTAATTTGCCCTTGCTTTGCTCAGCAGTGGAATGCAGCGATCTTTCTGGGCATTTTCAACTTCGGACAACCAAGAATTTTAGGTTTTGCCTGATTAAATTGACAAAAAAAAAAGAATTGTTTTTTTATTTGAATTGTAAATGTAATTATTAATTCTTGTAAAGAGAATCAAGCAACAGAAATATGGAAAATGAAGATTAAAATTGCATTTTGGTAATATGTAAACCTTCCTTCGTCTCTAAAACAACAATTTACTAAAGTAAACCAAAGTGAGAACCATTGCTTTGAAGCAGACAGTAACCAAAAAATGTAAATGGAGAAAGATAACAACTGTCTTTGCAAGCGTATACAGCACAAAGGATTCAGAGAGGACAACCCAGACTCCGACAGTTTACTTTTAATAATATATGGCTCAAATGATTTATTTATTCACCTCTTCCCCCAACCGCTCTCCTTTTCTCTTCTTGTCTGAGCTTACTGCTGGGTCTGGAAAAAAAAAAGAAGCAGCCTTTGGGCAGGATGGATTCTGGGTTTCAAACAGCTTCTATACGCAGTCAAAAGTGCGGCTGCACAAGGGTTTGAGGGCAAGAGGTGCGCAACAAGTTTAGATCTAAACCTTATTTTAAAAATGTTTTTGCAAGTGAAGTTTCAGGAGTCTGTTATCTGAAAGCCCCTTTGATTGGCCGGCTCTGCAGACGGCCCAATCAGCCGGGTGATGAGACGTCCAGTGGCTGTAGGTGTCCAAACATTCCTCAGGTCGCGGTTGTTTTTCGCATTTAAAAGATCCATGATGAGTGTCGTGTTGAGTAACAGCTGCTTCCTGACACTTGCTGCTACTTATTCATATTCATTGTTCTTTGTTTTCCCCTGCATCCTCTCTACCGAAAATAACCAATCGATACATTTCCTCTGGTTATGAAGCCATTGTCTCATCTTTCCCAGATCGGTTTCCAGCTGGCTAATACCTTGTAGGGAGTAAAGAAGCAAGTGGTGACAGGTTTAGGTTCCCCTCCTTTACGACTTCCCCTTAGAACTACATTTATTTTTCTTTAAACGTTAAGTTTTGGGGAAAAAAACTACATGTTTTCTGTCATGTGATATGACGAAGCCTTTACCGATAATTTTTTTTTCTTGCCGTGTCAAATATTCTCACCTCAAGGTATTAACCAAACTTTTTTCTGATGAAGATCCCAGCAGCACTGCTTGCAACAAAGTCCTGATCAAAGAACAAAAGCTAGGTCAAGAGGGGTGAAAATAATGGTGGTCGAAGGTAGGAGGTACAGTAAGTAAACCCAAGTTTTATACTCCTTTATGGACGTAAGATCCAGGTTTTGAAAGAGTTTACAGTTAACATTCCCTAAGCATCCAGGGGATCCAGTGAAGAGTGGGGGGTTGGTAGTGGGGTGAGGGGTTGGGAGTGGGGGGGGGGGGGTCTACTGTCCATGTGATGAAAGTCTGCAGTGGTGATCAGTATTGACTGGCTGAGGAGTTGATTAGCAAACTTAAGAGAAGGCCATAATCTAGACATGGAGGCATCTGGTATTTCAAGTCTCTAGTTACTCAGATTTGATGCTCTGGCACTGAATTGTTTTTTCATACACCGCATTGCACATTGTTATTTACAACTATGTACTAAACAAAAGGCAGCAAAGAGGTGTGGCGTATTTATATTGCTCGACAAGTTGTTCTAAACGGACTTCAAACCCAGTCCCAGAAGTCGGACGCTTGGTAAGGTCGATCGCACAAACAGCTATTGGACTGAGACACAGCATAAGTCCGGTCGCCTTTGACTGTTAGATATAAGCGGCTCCCGATTACTGGACCTGTCCAGAGGCAGGGCTGGGAGGCGTCCCTCGGTCAGTGCTGCGCGCCGGGGCCGCCAGAGGTGTTCCTCCACGTCTGCTGCAGCTGCTGGAGGTGCTGGAAGGCTCGCTCGGTGATGTTAAGAGCTGGGTGGACTTTCCTCAGGTTGGGCTCCCCGATCAGAGACAGACCGCACAACCCTAGGTAGGCATGGAGTGGGTCTGGCAGAGGAAAAAAGGAAAAAAAGAGAAGCCAGGTCAGAGATGGTGACACACAAAAGCAGAACCACTTGCATGTGGGAGGCCTCCGAGTCTTCGGCTGCCCTCTCAATTTCCCTCACAGAGGCACTACCGCCATCACAGAATTTCCCTTAGAAACCCCCAGGATGCACAAGGATGCTGGAGCTTGTTTTTTCTTCTAATGCACCTTTAAGTGCAGATGAATAATGCACACAGTATGGCCCAGGACAGCTCTCTTCCCTCGGGACCAGGGTAAAAAGCTGCTCGGGCCAGCAAATGGTCCAGTAATTGAATTATAATTAAATGACAGATGATAGAACAAGGACGTCAGAATCAATCAAAGCAGCGTTAGCTGCATCAGTCGGGATCCGAATGAAAGGTTACAGAGCGGAAATGTTCCTGTGTGAAGTGGGATCGGATGACCGTCCTTATCGGATGAATAAGGACATTTTTGACTCAACTTCTCATAAAACAAGTGTGATATGGGGGAAATAGGCCTCTGAGTCTTCCCTTGAACCTTTACAGTGAGAAACGTACAGATGAGGACTATTTTTTTTTTCTTAACAGCTGACCCACACGTCCAACAAGTCTCATCAGCAAATGGACAGACATTCTCATCTGGCCACATATCTCTTGAAGTGATACTCATTCTTCAGATGATGACACGACAGCGATGGTTGTGAATAATCCACTATTGGTTCCCTAAACTGTGATTATTTTAAGCCCCAGTAAAACACTAACATTTTCCAGTTGCATACTGCTTTGATCTTCCTCTATATGATCATGACTTGGGTTTCTGATCAGGCTTTTTTAAGGATTTCTGTGAAATGGAATGAGCTTGTTTGAAGGATTTAAGCCATTAATATTTCCAACTGGAATCAATAAGTTTAATTGATTCAAGCAGATCACTTTAGCCACCAGTGGCTCTGCTTCCTCTTGGAACACGCTGAGAACGACTTCTGAACTGTTTGACCAAAGTGACTTCGCCCTTCCACTGGCTTGCTCAGGGTCTCCTTCACGCCGCACGAAAAAAACCAAACTCCCAAATCCATCATTTTCTAGCTCAGAGACAAAATGGGCCATTTCCCGTTCCCCGGATTAGTGGCAGATCTGTTTAACGGATACACATTCCCTTCTTTTGTCCCTCATTAATGAGCCCTTCTCCTCTTTTCAGACCAATCCCTGACACACAACTCCAGTGCTCTGCTATGACCCCTTTTTTCCTCCTTGAACGCTTTCTCCCCTCATAATTTCCTCCGCCCTGTCTCGTTGTCGTAACGTGAGGAGCTCCATCTCCTGTGTCCCCGGGCCACCTGCGAACAATCGCCTCATCAATTACACATCGCGAGAACACACGCCCACACGCAGGCAAACACGCCACTGGGGTTTAGGGTTACGGGAGCCTTTTCCATTGATCTCAGGTAAAAGCGGCAACCGCAGCTCCACCCTGACCTCCGCCCCTGTGAAGGGCCAGGGAGAAACTGGGAGGAAAAATGAACTGAAACCGCTGGGATCCAACACCTTTTGTTCTTTAACGGGAAATCTTTGAACCTCCAGAAAAATGAAGGGCAGCCTTTCAGCCCTGTTTTACTGTATTGGCTTTAACCCTCGTATGGGTTAAAGCGTTTGGGACCCTCTGGTATCCCTTGGGTCAAGTTGTCCCAGGACATTTTGGGGGTTTTAAAAACAATTCTAATTGTATTTCATAAACATATATTGTCTTAATCACAATTTCCAACAATTGAGATAACATAGATGTTTAATTACACAATTGACAATAGAAGCGTCACCCCTCTTTCTGTCATAATGTTAAAATAGGGATTCAAAATCCACTATACTCAAGACTCGGGCGTGATAAATCATGCTCATCTAGGAAAAAAAACAGTGTCACTAGTGCCTTGCCTTGCTTCTCGAGGAAAAGCCTTTTTTTGGAACTTCCTCTGGATTGATTGCCATCCAGATTTGTCATCGCATTATAGGCCGAGACATCCAGCATGCTGTAAAAGATCATGGGTCATGTTCTTCTGTCACAGCTGTAGCAGAACAGCAGATTGTCTAGGTTGTCTACCCATCCTTTGGTGGCGATGTGGTCAAGTATGACCTCTGGCTCAGGGTTGGGCTCGGGCTTTTTCAGCTCCTCCTTCTGCCTTCCCTGTATAAATCTGCACGTTCCATGCACAAGATGCAACGGCATCACACGCTGTCCAGGTTTTGTTGCCATAGAATACTGGGTTTTTAGGGTATATACTGCCTTAATGGGAAGTGGCCTCTGACACCCTTAAGCCGTTAGTCCACAGTGACACTGGGCCCGGGGTGGTATAGGCAGGAAGGGTGGTCCAGCGGTGCACCGGTCCCCCCTGCCGTCTAACAGGTCTTTTTTTGAAACGGGTCAAGTTAACTTGAATACCATACTAGAAAAATAAACGTCTTACCTGGATGGCTGTCTGGCCACTTGGCGAAGCCCCCTACCAACCGATCCTGCGTGGACAGGATGAAGCTCCTGTTCTTTTCAAAGTTTGTGTACCGGAACACATCTAACAACTGAAAACAGAGGCAAAAAGAAGAAGAAAGGGACAAAAAAAAAAAAATCATAAATTGTTTACAAAACGTACACAAAGAAACCTGAATCAGAGAGCCGTCACTTTTTCCTTGAGCTGCTTCAAATACTTATTTGGCTCCAAAGATGCATGCGTGTCATGTTCGTTCTCTGCGTTTCAGTATTCGTCTATCAGATCAGTGGAGGGTGTGTGCTGGTGTGTACGGCTTCTGCTGAGCTATGCGTGCAGCGTATGTATCTCAGTATTCGCTGGACGAACGTCAGTGGAATATTTTTGACTAGGCTGGAGATGCGGTGAAACGCGATCCAATTCAGCCAAGCTAAGGCGACTTGTCGGAGCACGCGGGCGGGCGGCCGGGCGCCGGCTTGTTATGTCTGCCTTTACCTCCAGCGTTGCTCCCACCCAGAAGGAGTAGCACGTGTCTTCGGGCTTGTTGGGCCGCCCGTGGAAGCCGCTCTGCTGCCTCATCACGCACCAGCGCCGGATCCTGTCCAGCTCCCGCTGACTCAGCGCCTCCTCCAGTCGGCCCATCAGGCACAGGGAGGCTATGGCGCAGTACGTCCAGCCACCTGCATCCACAGGGCAGAGAAATACACCAACAAATCCACTTCAAAATCCGGCCTTTTGATTAAAGATTAAAAGTAGATGTTCGCTGACATGTCGGGCGTTACACGGAAAACCAGCGTCTTTTTGTGGCACATACTGCAAACACCTGATCACACCTTTGATTTGACGTTTCAAGAACGTGGAGCTATATTTATGCTATGTATATATGTTATATTTTCCTAGGAAATGTAATAAAGTTAATTATTGTGTTAATCCTGTGTGTTGTACACCCAGAAAATTAAAGTTTGGGACGGAACAGAGAGAAGGAGGCGATTAAGGACCCTTTTTTTTTTGGGAGTAAATCTGCCATCTTGTCACAGATGCCTCTAATCAAGCAAACCTCTTAGCCAGGGGCCCAGCAGAAGGAACCAACACCTTTTATTCCAACGGAGACAGTTAACTTCATGAAAAAGCTCCAAAACAGTATTGGAACAGTCCTGTCTTGCAATGTTTTGCGTGACACAACATAAGTGTTTTCCATAATGGGATAATAATGCCCCAAAACATCAATGAAACGTATACTTTGGGAAAGCAAATAGGCAAAAACGTCGTGAAATATGGAGGAAGTGGTGAGATCAAAACAGATAAATGTAACGGGCACAAAGACAAAAAATTGCAAGTTCCTGCCCAGGCACATGGGTTTTTCTGTAATTCTATGTTTGACTGAACGACAAAAGTATCAACAGCACAATGCCGGCGTGTCTGAGCACACTGGAAGAGCACAGCGTGGGAGCAAACCACCCCCCCCAGGCCCCATCTGCCCACCAACGCGGAATTCATCAGCAGAGGAAATCACCTACAATCACTCAAGTCTACCACTGGAGCATTGACAGTGTGAGTGTGTCATAATCATATATTTTCAGGAACTTTTTTTTAAAACTTTGGAACAAAGTATCAACTTACCGTGAGACTCTCTCCCCGCTCCCTGGCCGAACCCATTGTCGTACGACTGTGAAAACAGAAATACACCCATCATAAATTATATACCCATCATAAATTACTTCAGCTTTTTTATTCTTATTTTCCATTGACATGGCCATGAAATAGTCATTGTTTCTTTTGAATCTAAATACACTTTTTTATTAAGCATCGACAAAGATCTGGCAATAATGAATGAAGAGGCTCTGCGACCTCAATCTGAGATCACAAACCTGCACATAGTTTTAAGCTTTCTTTAGAAACACCTCCAGTTCCCCTGAAACCGCAGTGCTTTGAAGCAAAGCCACACAAAACGGCCTCCTACAAGCAGGAGTTCAGAGACAACACAGACGCTGAACAAGAGAGGGCGGCCGCCTGGGAAAAACCAACAACGCTCCGTCCTCCGTCTGTCTGTCTGTCTTTCCGGTCAGCCAAAAGCAAAAATTGGGCTCCTGGTCAGGCCCAAATGCCAGTCGACCTTTAAGTGTGGTTGATAAACTTCTCTTAACACACATCCACTACAACAGCTTTCTGTGAATAGACATCTATTCAAATCTAGTACAGGCCCTTTCAAATACAGCCAGTGGTTTAAACTGTTTTCAGTTGTATGATTCATGCATCCATCATCCAATTAACTTTTCTCCACCTCATCCGTATTTTTATGGGGAAAAAAACTGATTCTATTAAATCCACTCTTTATATTCAACATCAAACTGAACAGAAGCTGAGGTTGCTTCGAGGACCTGAACGGTGAAAGAAACACAAGGCGAAACCTCAAACTGAGGGCTTTGATGTGTCCGAGGGGAACGGCCTCTGCTACAGCATTAAGACCACGAGCCATTGCCCGGTCACCACCATTTATTAGAAAACCAAGGATTTCTCTGCATGGCAGCTCCTCCTGGAGGTGGGTGGTCTGTTCATCTCATTCCTAGTGGTGCAGAGCTTGCCTCGGTGAGCTGAAGCATTCACTTTTTATTGTGTTCATTTACATCAGATAGTCCGAATTGAAAATGGCATTCCATCTTTT
This sequence comes from Menidia beryllina, assembly GCA_013363375.1. Lineage (NCBI taxonomy): Eukaryota > Metazoa > Chordata > Actinopteri > Atheriniformes > Atherinopsidae > Menidia > Menidia beryllina. The sequence goes on from JABUIW010000162.1 coordinate 308,393, forward strand.
AACATCCACTCACCAAACTTCCTCGGATGTACTCGATGGCCTTTTGGATGTCCATGCCCGACCAGTCATCCAGCATGTAACAGATACTGGCTGCACAGTAGATAAAGCGTATGTCGTTTTCACTTCCCTCTGGGACAGCGTAGAAACTGAAAGGGAGACGCAAACAGCCATGAAGGAATATAACATTAAGCTACTGTGTGCCCTAAGGCCGAGTTTCATGTGGGCTCAAATAGAGAACGTGTCAAACGAGCAGATTTATGATGCAAAACACTGTAACTGCATGACTGGTCATTACTTGGACTGAACAAAAAACAACTTCCTGTTTTACGTGAAAGGCAACTGTCACAAAGGGAAGAAGGCTGTGTGGAGTTTCATCATCTCACCGCCGGCTTCTGTTTATAGTTTATAGTCTAGATTACAGTCGAGTTAAGTTCACCAGATTTATTCCCTTATACTCACCAGAATGTGGGACAGTAGAGAGCCTGAAGGGTCATTTTGTTTCAAAGATTGGCAAATAATTTACAAAGCAAAGTAAGAGTGAGAGCAGTCTACTTTCTAACTGGACATACAGTAGGATACATGGCAGCCAGTGTAAAAATGACCCAACATCTTGTTCTTATAGTGAATCTCACTCAAATAAAATCATTCTTGGAGTATCTAATGGCGTTTGAAAAATAAAAAAGGACAGATGTGTGCATATTGCTATCCAAATCTATCTTACATCTCTAAATGGTCCTGATTCTGTTCCCTATATCCCCAACTCGTGGTATATTTGAGTTAAAAGAGAAAAATAAAATCGTATAAAATGTCTTTGTATTCATCGGTGTGGTCACCTGCCATCCTCCAGCTGCAGCGCCCTGAGGCCAGCCAGACAGGCCTGTTTGTTAACCCGACTCAGGTCGTCTCCCAGAATAAGGAGGGAGCACAGGCCGGTGTAGGTCATGGCCACGTGGCCGCTGTCATATGGATGGAGCACACCCGGACCCTGAGAAAAACACCCGAACCACATGAGAGACACATACAGGTAAAAAATAGAAACAAAAACTAGAGAGAAACAATTAAGACGAAATGGCAAAATGACAGGAAATGGACAAGAAACTAACTGTAAAAACAAAAAACTGTGATAGAGGAGGGAGTGCTTCATTTGAAAAAAAGAAATAGCAAAAAGAAATAGGGGAAAGACAGTTACTACCTTAGTGCTGTAAGGAATTCCAATATGCGAAGATCCTCTGAATCCACAACGACTTAGGTTAGATTCTGGAAGAGAATATCAGGCATCACGTCCTGGTAAATATCAAAAAGAAGCTAAAACAAAAAAAAAAAAAGAATCCTGTGACTTGTCTCTCCTCTCTGTTGTTACCAAGATACCGCAACCATACTGACCAATAGTAAGGCGTACTGCTGCCACCTGCTGCCAAAGACAGAAAACATCATGAAATGTCCCCACCAACATGAGTCAGTAGCTTTTCCACAAGTGCCTCGCTACATTCATGTGTCAAACCAACTGACAGCCATATCGTTCTCAAAGCACACTGCCACACACGATTAATAGTACACACACTCCTCTGTTTGCACTTGTAGTGTAGCCATTTTAACACCTGGGCCAAACTAATGTGTGTGCATTTAGAACCACCTTCTCCCTGAAATGCAGACGCACGCCCTCCATTCGCAGAATGAATGCATACACATATCTACTGAATCAAAAACACCTGCACCTAATTTGGCATCAACAACACATCCAACAACAACTCCTTAATATCCTGATTATTTAAGAAAAAACAACTCATTACCATAGAGATGACAGATTAGGAGAATCACAGGTGCCTCTGAAGCTGCGTTTTCACGTCTAATGACAAGAAACCCGCTAGACTCCAAACATATGGCAGCACCAACGCCAAGCTCAATCAAGCAGGACCATCCCTCCATCATCTCTGTTGATGTCTTGAATAATGAATTAAATGGACATCCAAGCAGATGGCACATAGTGGCTCATTAGAGTAAAGGAAAAAAAAACAAGCAATTAAAAACTGAAAGCCCAACTTTCTCTGATGAGCAGCTGTAAAGCTCTAACCGGTTACGCGAGGACACATGGGGGCCATTATCCACTTCTAAAAGCAATCTCTGCAGTTTGACAACTTAGGAGAGAGAAAAAGAAGACATGAACTCCCACCTGAGGAAAACTGTGGCCAGTATAAGCCTGGCTGTCTCTACTAAATGTAAAAAGAGAAACAAGTGTTTTGAATTAGCATACGCTTCATGCAAAACTCCTTAAACTTCTGTCTTGCTTGATGCACAACTATCCCCCCCACTTCAGATGTTTTCCCATTTGGAAATGTATTTACTTATCCTTTTCTAAAAGGAGCTGTGTAGAACCTCACACTATGTAGGAAACATTGGCGAACTGTGACTTTCTGTAGGCAGATACAAAGGAAATGTCGGCCTTTTTTTAAAAAAAAAATAGGGCAACAGAAGGCCTTTCACACACTTTCACTTTGAGTCAGATGTTTAAATGCAATATATTAAACTTACTGTCCTCTGTAGGCAGAACTTGTAGGGAGTATATCCACTCGATCATGACGTCTCTGTCAACGACATCAAGTGCGTCCAGTACATCAAGGCCAGACAGGGCAAAGAATATGACGGTCAACCTGGAAATTGAACTTTAATGTTAATCATATCAAACTTCCAATTAAATACAAACAACATATCAAAATAAGAAACCCCCAAAAATGCACGGCCACAAGTAGAAAACAATGCTAATGTGTAAAATGTTGATAAATGATCATTTCCTTCATTAAAACATGTATTTAATGAAGGCTAATACAATCCAGTTGGATTAAACGTATCGTCAGCATCTACTTCCTCTTTTTTTTTGCTTGAAATAAAAAATAGTCGACCCAGCTGCAAATGTCATTCCTAGTTACAACAATTCTGCTTTCACTAACTTCCTAGTGGTACAAGGTATGCTAAGTAGTTTCCTTGTCTCCATTCAAATCTGCTGGTGAAAGCCAGCTAGCTCAGATGCTAGTCAAGTTCTTCAAAAGCTAGAACAGACAATACAGCCTCCATCCTCTCAGCCGTAAACTCGCCTGGTTGTTTCCAGCGATGCGTATCTCTCAGGCAACACCTGGAGGGTTCTCTGAAAGAATCGTACATGGCGATCTCTCAAAAAGTCTATTTGCTCAAATTCTTCAAACTGGCTCTCCTCTTGCGCCATCTTTGTATCAGCGCCTATGAGGAATCACTTCCGGTGGGCTTTTTTTTTTTCAAAATAAACGCCCTCCACCGAGTTAAAGCTTTTGCAGCGTAGACCAAATTTCTAGGTACCAAATAAATACTGTTGTGACACTATTGTGTTATTTCCATCATGAAGCACCAAATGAACTAAGCAGTTTTGTTTAATCATTTGATTTTATTTAAAACAATTCAAAGGAATTATAGAACCTCAAAAACAAACCATTTAATCTAGTTCAAAAACAGCAAGCATTGTCAACACATTGCAGGATTTGTGGTTTCATCACAGTCCTTGTCTCCAAGTTGGAACAGCTCTGCAGCAAAATAAAAATACATGAATACATAAATAAATGAGAGAAAACAATTCTTTAAACCAGGAGTGGAGAAAAGCATTGAGGATCAGACCTGTGAAACATCTGCAGCATGGGTCCTTGTCCAGACGGGCCTATGTGTTTCATCCGCTCCTCCCATCCTTTGGTGGGGCGGATGACTCTGGACGGGTCTCTGTTTACGTTACCGTCCACCTGTACAGGTAAAGAAAAATCCACATTTCACTAAAGTTAAAAGTCTGTTTAAAGAAGATGTTGAACGCGGTAAAGCTTGTGAATATTTTGTATTTTTGACACAGATCATTGTACTGATTACCTTCTCCTTCATTTTGGCAGCTATTCTCTTCTGTCTCTCTTCTTCCTCTTTCTCCTTCAACTGCTTTTCTTGAAACTTTGCCTCCACCTTGTGAAGATCCTGCAATGGTACAGTTGAGCCTCATATTCATAATGCATGGCACTGCAACCTCATCTGTAGACAAACTGCTCTCTGTAAAATAAGCTAATATTTAATATATGAAGTGTAATAAGTTGTAGCACCTCAGTGAAAAACATCTGATTTTGTGTCAGGAGACTTGTTTTCTGTTCACTATTCGTACCCTTTCATGGAGGTGTTTTATGATCTTTGCTGCCTCCCTTTGCCTCTCCTCCGTTTGCTTCTGATCCTCCTCTCTCCTCCTCCTCTCCTCCTCCTCCTCTTCCTCTCTCCTCAGACGTAGCTGCTCTTCTAGAACCAGCTTCACTTCTAGCTGGCGGCGACGCTCTTCCTGTTGTTAAAGATTGTAGAAGACAATCTGTTAAAGTCATCAACTAAAAAAAACGTTTTTTAAAATGATAGCAACATGACAGAAGGAAAGCACCTTCTCTCGTCTCCTCTTTTGTATCTCCTCAGTCAGTCTCTGTTCTTCTTCCTGTTCCTCCTTTCTTCTCTTCTCTTCCCTCCACTCCTCCAGCTGCTGTGCTGCCTGCTTCCTCTCCTTATTAGTCCTTAAACAAAAAAAAGAAAAAAGCACAGAGAATATATAACACAAAAGCGATGATCAATCTTTTAAGCTGACTCTTTAAATCTTTTGGGAGCACATCAGACTAAAAAGGGCTTTTTACTCCACGTCAGGCTCACCTGTGCAGTTTGTCAAGGCTCTTAGCCTCCCTCTCCCTCCTATGAGCCTCTTCTATCTCCATCTGACTCTGTATCTTGTTCTGACGTTCTTTTTGTTTGCTTGCTTTCCAACGCACAATAGCCTGGGGGGGTGAGATGTACGACAAATAGTTCAAATACAGATAAAAAATAGAAACAAAACAACAGCTTTGAAAAACACCAGATGATTTTTGGTCTTTTTTTGGCATAAAAAGTCATTTTTATAAGTCATTCTTCACAGTGATTCAGCAAGAACAATTCACTCAACATTATCTGCAACTCATTTATGAAAAGATTGTTTCAAAGTTTCATCAAGCATTATATTTCTAAATGCATGTGTGTGTGTGGGCACAAATCTAAAGAGGAATATTTCAACAGAAGTCAATTAAACAACAATTCTTATTGACAACCCATCAACCCAATATCTATGTGGGATATTGGAGCAGCTCCTCTTCAGCCCTCTCTTCACAGACAGTTTTTAAGCTCACACTTGATCGGGTTCAGCACAGCTCCTCACCTCTCTCTTTTTGTCCTGTAGGTCCAGCAGCTCCTGATGCCAGTTCTGATGCTGTTCGATGTCCTCCACACTTTTACCTGGCAGATACAGCTTGGCTTCTTTTCTAAAGGCTGGCTGTCCACCGTACTTTGTCCAAACCTGTAAAACCCACACGTAAGTCAGTCAAAAATCATCATGTCACAAACCTTTGGCGTGGTTGATGCTGTTAGAGTGAAACATTTATTCTGCGTTTAAACGGTCAGGAACTGTTCAATTACACGTTAGGGTAATATGGTAAAATAAAGAACTTGATCAGATAGAATGAAAACACTGTATTACTCTCAGGAAAGCCTGATGGTCATAGGGGTCCCAGCCTCCAGTAGAACCTCCTGTCTTCTGTAGGAAAGCCTCCAGGGCTCTGACCTCAGCAGGAATGTCTCCATCATGTGACTTGGTCTTCCGAGAACAAGTAAATAAAAAAATCCATTCATCCCCTCTAATCTTTAAGGAGATACCTGGACACAAATTTAAATCCAGACAGAGAAGACTAAAGACCAACAAACCTTGTGAGCGGAAGCTGTGGGGAGTTTAGGATTAGGCTTGACAACAAGGCTCCAGTTTTCAATCTTCTTCTCATAGGCACTGACCTCCTGCCTGCCGGTCTTCTCCTCCTTCAAATAGGTCTCAAAGCTAAGAGAAATCAATTAGCAGAAAGAAGAAAGTTAATTCCCAGTGACAGTGTGGGGTTAACTCAAAATTATGTGTTGGAGTGCATTCTTTTTTGTTTTTAGATCTCCAGAGACACTGGGTCTAAATTGTAGTTTTTACCATGTCCGCCGCTCTTCCTTTAAGGTGGTAATTGATATTTCCACTTCAGACATGATCTCCTTCAGTCTTTCAATCACTAAAAATAAAATGTTCTCGTAAGACGACCGCTTGCAACTAAATTTATGTTGCACGTTTTTCATCTAACTTACACTTAGGAGTTGGTTTTACATCGGTCAGCTGCCTCTGAAATTTTCTCACACCATTATGAATCTTCCCCAGCTGCTTTTGAAGGTTCACCTCTGAAAAAAGGGTCTTATTAATAACATGTTAAATTACTACATGCAAGACTGAACTGTGATTTACTGTGATTTATTGTGTTACTAAAGAGAAGCCTCATAACAGAGAGGAAGTAGATGTAACATAAGCATTCAATGCCCCATTTTGAAAGGCAGGACTCAGTGGGGAAAAAATGTTGGAAAATAATGGGCCACAGAAAAGAAAGACTCACTCTCTATGCTTCTTTCAGTCTCTAACATTTTTTCATACTCCTCCAGGTCTTCGTACACATCTGTCCAGCCATTCTTCCTGCACTGGGCGCTCAGTGTCCTCTCTTTCTCCAACTTTTCAATCCTGTGAAAAGTAAAAAAAATATAAATAATTAATTTAAAGAAATAATTCTTTGAGATACAGGAATTTATCCTTTTATTCACCGTTTTCTCATTGACTACAAATTTGTCCAAATGTGAAGAATATAAAATAATTAATAGCTATTTCATAGCTTCACATTGTGTACCCGCTTACAGTGCAACACATCCATCTCCCTACCTGTCTTCCTCCTAAGTGTTGGGCCCTGACTTAAAGACGTCATGAAAACTACACTGTCTGCTTGAGCTGAAATGCAGCCCCTTAAACTTTTCGGATAACCTAGATCTGGATGAATGAGAATCTACATATATCTACATAGAATATGCGTATTCCACCAATGAGTTCACTTACTGCCGTCTGTTTTTCTCGGCCTCTCGGAGAAAGTGCAGAGCCTCCTGTCTATCCAGCCTCTGATCCGATCTGTTGCTGCTGACAGGAGATGATCTTCTGCCATACTGGACACTGTACTCTCCATCCCCCTGATTAGAATAGTTTAGAGAAAGTTCAGCGCAAAGCTCACGTCTGCATGCATTTAACTACCGAACATTGAACGCAACACAGCAGTTCACCCGTAACTAACTCCGCGGCTTCCTCTGTTAACGTAAACTAGCACTAACAGGTAACCGTTTATCTGTCGCACATTTGCCTCTATGCTTACATGAAGACTTTTTGCTATGTCTATTACATAGTATATAACAATTAATTTGAATGGAAATAAAGAAAATAAATATGTGATAGCTACCGAGCACAGTCTATCTTCACATTGAGCGGTTGCTAGGGCGGCCATGTTTCATCGAGTGTGTAAACAAAGCAAAGTTTATCTATAAAAAGGTCTCCCTTGATCAGTTCTTCGGTGGTTAATGGTTTGTGCCAGCAGAGGACGCTGCCTGCCTTTGAGGCGTTTTAATAAATTAACCCATTTGTCTGGTGAATCATGTCTGTTGAAAGGTAGCTGCTGTCCAAGCCGCCATCAGGCGACTTTAGGGGAGACAAACCTCACGTAACCAGGATACAGTAACTATGACAACAGACAGATTTAGTTTCCATCTAACTGGGAGGGTATCTCAATTTTTTTCTAAATGAACTGGGATTAGAGGTCCTCCAGTCCATGCAGGGCCAATTCAAACACAGGTAAAACTACAAATTGTAGTTATGGGTGTTTAAGATGTTTTAGTTTCTATAGAAGTTTCTATAGAAATTACCTCAAGATGCAAACAGGGAAACATCTGTGGAAACCGAGCCAAAAATGTCCAATTTGAAAGGTTAGCCTGAGGTTACCCTGAGCCCTGAGAGACCAGTGGACGTCTCCTGGGGTTCAGAGTGCATTCTGAGCTTACGTAAGTCTCCGACTCACTGTCAGCAGAACAGGTCCTACAGCAGTTTTTCCCTCCTCTTTCCTGCTCACTATATCTCCACAGCCCACAAATGACGTGATTTATTCATTTGAATTGGGATGGACAAATATCCACACACTGATCTAATTTCACTATACATCAACAAACACGGCGCTGCTCAACTTTAAATCTGTCTATTTATTCTAAGCATCCCCTTTCTCAACTCAAATTAGAAATTCTTCTTGAGAAAACCACAAGAAATAACTGAAAATTCCAGAATGAGGCTAAAAACAACAGTCATGGGCCCATTTCTATGTTAATTGATCTCTCCTCCTACTTAAGAGCACGACCTCAGAGTCCTCAGCCTTACCCACATGTTTGGACTGAACCAGCTCCTAAATCACTTGATTTTAATTTTCTTTTGCAGCCCAGGTCCTGAGGAAGGCTACAGAAATATCTGACGGCTCTTCAATATAACGAGAGGGTTAGAGTTACCTACGCAACTCACTCTCTCAGATAACTGCTTATGCGTTCTACAGAGGCCTCAGTTATTTCTGTAACAGCTTTTTCATGATGGCCAACAGCTATAATTATTATGAGAGCTGGCAAAGTGACAGCGAGAGAGAAAAAAGGGATGAGAGAAAGAAAGAGTTGAAGGAGTATTAATAGCAACCTGAATCCATTATTGAGCTCAGATATTGGGGATGGTCTCTCCCATGGGTGCAGGGACAGAGTTGTCTCTGCAGCATTAATAGCAACTGCTCTCTTTATTGAAGAGTGTTACAATTTCCTGTCTCCTCCTCCGTCAAGAGACAATTACTATGATTAAAGAGACGATCAGATCAGCTTCAGCTGGCTGCTACAACAAATAAGACAACCACAAAGACACAAAGTCAGAGATTTCAAGACCAGGAGGGGTTTACATTCGGGTAAGAAATACATATGTGACTGACATGTGGTTTAGACAAGCTCTGAAATTACAAATTTTTTGGGGTGGGAGGAAGGTTTTGAAACCTGTTTGCCAGTCTTTCCTGCCACTTCTTGCTCTCATTCTTGCAGGTCAGTGTAATCAGCTGTCAACAGCTGACTTAAATCAACAGGTGGCGTGACTTCTGTCTTCCAGGGTTCTCAGCTCCCTCACTCTGAATCAACCGCTGTCTGTCACAAGTAAAAGTCACATCTTTTCATTTCTTTTTCATCCTTTTTCAGATCCAGTAATAAAAAGGTAGAAACAGACTATTCAAAATGTCCAAGTTCAGATGGATCTGCTATAAAGAAGGTATTACATCAAGTATTAGTATTAGTTCATTCAGTTATGAACATACTGTAATTGCAGGTCAAAACAATCTCTGAGAAAATTGAATTAATTCAAAGGTTTTTCTCATAAGAGTTGAAGTGTCCTTCATTAAGAATTATTCTAACCCCATCTTGAGATATTTCAGAAAATGATACACACTTCATTCAGTTGTTTTCTGAGCTCTTCCATGGCACTGGTGTGTGTAAACTGTCTCCTTATGGGTTCAGTCCAGGGGGGGGATAGTGTCAAGACAAAAAGCAAAAAATACAGAGAGATGACCTTTGATCTCCCCCAAAAGTAATGGGCTATTTGGAAAATGTTACGAGACGTGATCGGTGCAAACTGAGAGCTTAGTTTTGCATTCATGGACGGTGGAGGTAGAATGTATATAGTTATTTATGTCGTCTGCCGTGGTGTTTATTGGCGGGTGTATGTCTCCAGTGGAAGCATGTGCGTTTTGCTCCTCCTGTTATACCACCGTCAAGTGTGTTTACGTGTGCAAACCTTCGACCCTCCTAGCTGTCAGCCGATTGCTAAATGGTGTTTTCAGACAACACGCCGGCTTCAAAGTGAACAAACACATAAACAGCCAGTAACGACCAAAATACCTTTCGCACACACACACGTAGGAGACTGCATTAGCAGGTCTGCAGGTGCCTGGGCTTGAGTTCATCACCACAAATGGTTAACTCCATTTAGCCACTGAAGAGCTATATTAACCAGAAGCATTGTTTCTTGTGGAGCTGCTCATTATCAATAGTTTTTTTCCCATAGCCTCCACACGGTCATACCCCCAGGTTCTGTTAAACAACTATATAGTTTCAGGACTTATAGTTTCAGGACAGGGTGTCAGCAGTTTCAAAAGGGCTCAGAGCATATTTTTTGGTCCAGGGACTTCTCGATAAGCCACTATGGTGGTACACACCGGCGTACACATGCAGTTTGCTCTGACACCTGCTGCAGTGGAAGCTAGTGTTGCAAAGCAACACGATCCGCCTGCAACCTGGGCAACATGTTTAGCGTGTCAGACCCGCAGAGGCTGCTCGCCTGTGGGAACGCTGATGCCTTTATGGATGTGTACATGTCAGTAAATTATTGGGACGCCGAGGAGCTCGGTGGTGGAGGCTGAGGGGAAGGTGATCAGTCTAAGTGCTTTTCCTGCTGTCTCTGAGATATCAACACTTCTGCAAATCTAACTTTTAGCCCATTTAACCTACAACTCACAGCTCATCACAGCTGTTCTGAATGTCGAAGTTTTATTCATTTCAATGCTTGCCTGCCAGTTACATTTCTCTCATAGTAGCACTTCTGCAGCCAGACTATCTAAGAGCTAGAACATCTCAGGGGTGGCAGGAATAGCTCTGTGGACCTGAGGAGAGGCTTCTAATTGGAGCTTTGGTATTTCTTTTGGTATCTCTTGCAACTTAAGCGGCCATGAAACAGTTTCCTTTTCTTTTTTTTTCTCTTTTTTTACTTGAATCTATTTGCCTACAACACTTTCTATGGTTGCAGCCTTGGTTGACTTTGAAAGTTGATTTAGCCCAATTAGAAAGGGGTTATTTGAATCCTGTTAACTCCAGTGATTCGCTCCTTTGACCTTTCATTCAACACCATTTGCAGGGCAAAGTTTCCATTTGGCCAGCACCTCAGCTCAGAACGGATGACGTCAGAGTCGTCTGAGCTGCATAGTTAATGAGCTAAGTTTTACATTCTTTTTTTCAGTTAGTAGAATGATTACATTATGAAATTAACACAAAGTAGCAAATAAGTAACATTTTTGGCCCTGGAAAAAAATGCCTCTCTCAAAAACTGCCAGGGGAATTCCCTCTGTAGAGTCTCCCGAATTCCTGTCAAAGAGGAGTATTGTAAGAAGAAGAAGAAGTTCGGTCATTATTTAGCCATGAAACTTGGTTTCATGTGATAGAGGGCAGTCGTTTCTGTTCTGAAAGCTGTTGGTGTTTTCGTGCTACAACTCTAAGAAGAGTGAGTTTGAAAATTGTATCAGTTAAGGAGTTCCCGCCCTTATTTTGTTTGTATCCTTAAACAAAGTGAACACACATTTGGGATGGAACTGCCATTACATTTCTTGCTGAATTATTTGATTTTGCAAATACAATAATGTGCACCCAAGAAAGGTGGGAAGTCATTGACAAGCTTATCTTAAATTCTGGTTAATTCTAAACAGAATATCCAAAGCTGAATTAGTAGTGTGATGCAACTCTTAATATCCATTTTAAGAAGACAAAAATGTGAAAATGTGGTAGGAAGTGGGTCACCCCTCCCAGAGATGAAGGTCCACTCCAGCTCTTACTGAAAGGATCCTTCACTCGGTGCACCATTTACTGTCACGGGATACTCAAAATCTGATTACCAGCAGCCAAGAGGGCAACAAGGTTGAAATTTTTAAGTAAGCTTCCCCTACTCACAAAGAGGAATCTGTGCTTTTGCCAACTCAGTCTTGGTCACAGAGACCCCGCAGAGGGAGAGCAAATGAAGACTCAGTGTTGAAGGCTGAGGGGGATGGCATCTTAATAACGACCCGTCCTCCATAATGTGACTGCCATCGGTCCAACAGAGGCTATCGATAAGGTAACTTCTTAAACCCTAACGGTGAGGAACAGGTTTCAGCTCACTAAGCAAATTTATGATCAAAATCCAAAAGGGTTTTAACTCAGACCAGCCAAAATGTGTTGGCTAATCTCAACACAACTAGAGGTAACATGAGGAAGAAGGCAGCCTGTCTTGATGTCTCAACAGCTACATCTTGAAATAGCGCCAAACTTTTTGGAGGATACTTCAAATGAAGAACCATTTGCCATTTATCTCCAGAGAGGCTCGCACCCCCTGAACAAATACAGACGGTAAAGCAGTGCCACGTGAAAGGGTTTCCAATCCAAAAATACCCCCTTGCTGCGAGCACAGTTGATCACCCTCGCTTTTCTGCTAGTGGTAAGGCAAGCCACGTTTCAGGAGAACGCTCTCAGCAAATGTTACACCCCGAGCAACAGCCGGGCCCCTGCCGGCGGCTCTGCTACCCTCTGATGCACCGCCGGCTGAAGGAGAGCCACCCCGGGGACTCCTGGGCAGCCCGGGGGCAGTTTCACAGCCCGGTTCAATCGGTTTGTTGTGTTTTCCACATGGATGCGCTTTCAGGTGAAACAGAGAGGTGGGCAGTAGACGAGCCAGTGGGGGCTCCCAGTGGGTGTGTGTGTGTGTGTGTGAGCGTTAGGGAGCGGTGTGGACGCTCTGATGACCACTGGAGTCAACCTCAACCTCGGTGCTTCAGTGAAACCGCAGTTGGAGCAAATGGCATTTTTTACAAAGAGGGAACATTTCAGATCTTAACTAGTCTTGTCAGTGGCAAAGAGGAGGACTATCTCATGTCTTTTCTTTTCTCTTATAAAGCAAAAACACACAACTCGGTACTATGATGAGGCTTTGACGTCCTTTCATTGTTTGGACGTGCCTGAGCAGCTCAGACATCAAGCAAATATCTTTCTAAAGAACAATTAAAAAAAAGCCACACCCTGGCTTTCTTTCAGCCTCTCTGTGCACATAAAGAGGCAAACACGCACACACATATTTTTCCTTCAAAGCAACGCCCATCAGCACCAGAATTAAGCCGATTACTGGTCACTTCTGTTTGAAGCGCTACATATCGACTGTCTCTCTGTGTTTGGACCAAAGACATATTTAAGCGCATCTCGTCCCTGCTGTGGACTGGATCTGCCGGTGCCTGTTCCTGACTCCTCAGCCACAGTCGTCTCTCCTTGTATCAATTATCAAGTGCTGATAGGTGACAGTACAACGAGACACGGAGCGGCCGAGGGGTGTGAGCGCATTTTCACACAGGGAAGTGTAACGTGTCCTGGCGCCGGAGGCATGTCCAGCTGGCAAACCACACAATGGACGGGAAAGAAAAGCGAACAGGATAAAGACGAGAGCTGGCATTCCAGGAACGGCAGGTTTTTCATTCGGCGCCCACATGCTCCGGTCTCCTCGTTTGATTCAGAGCCGCAGAGCCACGGCGGAACACCGGGGAAGGTGCGGGACGGGCTCGTGAGATGCAACAGGAGGCACCTCGGGAAAATTATGCACACTCAAAAAGAGTGTGGGTGGCCCAGATGAGTCAGCATGGCTTCGTGGCAGGTGGTTTGGTCGTGGAAATAAATGTAGGCACAGCCAAACAATTGAAGAATCGTAACCACTAAAGCAGCAACCCCAATGAGAAAATATCAGGGTGCTATGGCTCTGAAAAGAAGCAAAAGACAGGCTGCTACAAAGGGACACTTTCTATTGTCAACCCTCAGGTTATGTCACTCTTATCTAACTTCAAATCTGGTTGTATGTACAGTAAATGGTTATAAAAACAGTTCCAACAAAGTCACCTATGTAAAACAAAGTACTCAGGTGATGTGACAAGGAAGATCATTCTATATTTATGGGGGGGGAAATAGTTGCCGTTGGCCCGATTCTTTTGTTGGAAGCCAGAGAACAGATCAAGAGTACAAATATTAAATTGATTCACAGGTAAAGTATATCAGCGCTGGGCTCTAACCTACAAAGTTCCGAGGATCTGAGTCGGCAAAATGCCCAAAGTCAGGGTATGATGGACATTTATCCTCTGGGCTGGGCCTGCCCCTGACAGTAGAAAGACTGGAGGCGACCGAGTGTCACTGGCTAGTTAGTTCTGACATGACCAGGCCCGCTCCTAATTCATACAGATTTGTGATAAGAAAGTGTTTGTGTGTGTTGACCTAGAAGACATGTGTTTGATGCGACAGAAGGGAGGAATCTGTGAGAACACCCAGAGTTTAAGACGAGAAGAATTCTAAAATGAATAAGACAATCAGTAATTTACATGAATTATGTGATAGCATAAAGTTCTAAAGTGAGTGAATATAGCCCAATTCTAACATTGCGTTGCTCAGTTTCAAACTCAGGACTGAAAACCACTTTTTTAAAAAGCTGCAGTCATGAGCAACAGTCTGTGATGAAGTGGGACTTACTTTATGTACTTTGTAAAAAGGTTCTTGGCATGTGAAGCTATGTGAATTTCTGACTACTTACTGCTTGTTACATTTGTTATCTTATTTAGTACAGTTTAGTGCAGCACAGATTCTGGCAGGCTGATGGAGAAATCATCTATACATTTACACAATTGTATGAAAAAGAATGCAGCAAGAAGAACTTTCATTTTATTTATTATTAAACAAAACAAAGCACAGAGTACACACCACTGTCGTCTTCTTAATCTGCATTCGAAAATAAAAATTCACATCTTTAATGTGAGTGCAGAAGACTACGGATTATATTTGTTCAAATCACGACAGATTCGTGTGAACGACGTGAAAACATGCCTGCATTTAAAGCTTTCACAATATTATGAGTAAGATTATTTTTAATGCATGTATTAAACCACCAACGAATAAAGTGAACGCACTCAAACTGGTAATGTTAGCAGCACTTGGGCCTAATGGCGGATGTTTAAACGTTAACAGGGGCCTCCTAAACCATTAAGTATACCAAGTTTGAAGCGATGGCACTTGAAACAAACACGCAGGTTTCACTAAAAGTGCTTTATAGACGACTGAAAGCTGTGATAAGCTCTCCATTCAGGCCCACGTACATTTGGCATGTGGCTAGCAAATAGCCGTTAGCTCAGATTTTCCACGCTTTCGTCCCTTCGATTTAAGACCCCTCACCAAACCTTTGGAGGTTCTGGCTAGCAGACATGCTAAAGCATCAGCTTTCTTTTCGGATAATTTGCACAGAAAGACAGTTCTGACTACTATTCTGACCTGAGAGGGGGGTGAATTTCTTCTTCTTCGTCTTTTTTGGGGGTTGTGTGGGGGTTCGAAGCGCATTACCGCCCCCGACTGGACTAGGTGCTGAATGGCTTTATCATTGACTTAATTAAGCTTAATTACAAGTTAAAGTTGAACCACTCCGTTAGGGTCTGCTTGTCCTCAGTGTTGATTTATTACGCTGTTCACGCCTGGTAAATAAAACCCAAAGAAGAACACAACTTAGACTAGGAAGCAGTTCTCCCATGCTGGTTTCCAAGAGAGCGCGTGGAAGCAGGGAGGCCTCGAAACCTTGCAGGACGGCGGCCCGAAGAGGACCGGAGTTTTTTTTTTAAGCTGATCCATTTTTTTGAATATTTGGTTGAGAAACACTGTCATGGAGAGGAACAAAAGTGACCAGAATCCATTGAAACAGCTTGGTGACTTCGATGGTGATCCGCGCTCCATCACTTCCTTATTTTGTCCATGCTCTGTGAGTTTTGTGGTCTGGGTAACCCTGTGAAGTTAACCTAAATATAACTGAATGTCTTGAAAATTAAATGCATTCACATTTTTGTTTGATGCAGGATTTTACAACCAAGACTGAGAGAAAAAAAGACATTTTTTTATCCAGTTCGGATCTGTGTGTGTGTGTGTGTGTTTAGCATCGGTTTGCTGACATATTTCAGACTTCACTGATAAAGATGTCTGGATGGGAGCATTTGGGCTTTGCCCTAAAAAATACAGCAGGGTTTCTGGCTTCCGTTCGCCTTTGCATGATGGAGCTTTAACCTGCATCTGTGGATGGCACAGTGACCTGTTTTCAAAGGCAATATTTCCTGGGAGTGATCCTAAGGCAATGCTGTGATTCCAATGACACAGTCACAGCGTTGTCAATTCTGGCTGTGTCACCTGAAAAACTGAAGCTCAACGAACACCTTTTTTTCATGTCTGTTGTTCACAGATTTGTCTCCAGGAAATCAGGATCCTCTGATGATGATATAAAGCAAAACTGGGATATTATAAGCAAAGTCTTCCCAATTACACAATAAGTAACTCTACTCTGACAGTAATCAACTATTTGTAAACGCATCATATTCCTCTCTTAGTTTCAGTTCCACTTACTTTTTCAGCCTTTATTTTCCCACGTTAATGCCGTCAGTTCCAAGATGAACTTGAAAAGTAAAATGTCTTTTAACTTCATTTTTTGTTATGAATACAATTTTGCTTTTAAATTTTAGAAACCATGGCGTTGTCTTATGTTTTATTTTGTTTTTTAAATACATTTATTACCCGGCTCCCACCTCCTTTGGAAATGGCTTTGTATTTCCTGCTCCACAAAGTTCAAATTGTCTATGAATGAGCTAAAAAAATATGATATTTGTATGTGTTTTGGGATGGTGTGAGAGTACTTTTTGTCAGCGAATACCTTCTTTAAATGATTTCTCAAGGGTCTAATAGCGTTCCTGGACACTCAACGCTGCACATTCATTAGCCTCAGTCACTGTCAAATCCTCCGTCCAAAGAGGATCATCCCGTGTGTTTGTGTGTAATGTTTGTGTGTGTTGGATTTCTCTATTTGTTGTTACAGTCACTGCCATGCCAGCTAATTCTTCCTCTATTTATATGAGTGTTGTTTTGGCAGCTGACTCCAAAGTGGAAAGTCTTGGAGCCTGTGTGCTTGGAGACCAGCAGCCACTCTCACACATCGCTACACAAACATGACAACACCTCCTTTTACTGGTGCACACTCACACTACTAACGCAGCGCTCTGATCCAATCAGAACTCGTGCGTGTTTGTAAGACGGAGAGCGGGGCTGCGAGGCAGGGGCCGAGGTGTCCGGTGCTGACCAGTATCAAGTTCAGACCAGTTATCCCCAAGTTAATACCAACTCTAGCTATTTTGGGCTGTCGGGTCTCTTATGTAATCCACGTTTCTTCTAAACCACATTCCCAATCACCAGCTTCTTTTTGTACCATCAGTTGTTCCTGTCATCCAAAGGAGTCAATTCAGAGCAACATATTGCACAAGGCCTCTACTTAAACTACTTATCAAAAGTTATGAAAATGTATTTTCAGCTCTGTTTGGAGGATGGTTTCCGTTTTTAAAAAATGCACGCGGGTCTATTTTTAGTTCCAGCGAACGATCCTAACTGTAGTCCACAGCCCACAAATTTTGAGTCTAAAATATCAGGGATCAGATTTTGGCATCTGACGATTTCCGGAAAAAAAAAAAAAAAATCCTCCGATTATGAAATGAGCTGAGGTTTCCCAGACAAAAATAGATTCAGGATTGCAGCTAAAATCAACCAGGCATCAGTGACTGATTTCCAAGTCCATAAAATGCCAGGAGAGGTTAACTTTATTTTAAACCAAATATTTTATTATCAAGAAAGATAGCCTCACATATTTGCTAAGAACATTTCACTTGGTCACACAGACTAGACACATGTGTGAAGGAGGTCATGGCACGTCTCCAGAGCCCCCGAATCCCCTCAAAGTCCAGTATATTGACCTTTTACTCCCTTTCCCGACAGAGGGTAGAACCTCTGACTGGAAAATGAAACCGTGAAAAACAATTCTGCGATGAGTGAATTTATCAGATGACCCAAATTAAATTAGGGTGTGATATTGAATTCTGTAATTGAATTTAATTGAATTGAATTGAAAGCCTTTATTGTCATTGTACACAGTACAATGAGATTTGGAGAGCAGCTCCGTAAAGTGGACACATAAATAACACATACATACATATACAATACATTAGTGTATGTCCAAAAGGATGTTTTTTTGTTTTTTTCATGGCAAAAAGATAGTGACTCAGGCCTAATGCCTCACTTCGCCTTTCTTGGAATGGTATTAGCAGCTTCTATCAAAAGGTTCTCCTGACCTCCTCGTTGACTTCCTTATTTTCACATTTTGGCATTTCTTACTTGTTTTCCAGACAGATGTCTCCTTCTCTGTGAGCATCAGTAGTTGTGTTTTTCTGACTCGGCTGGTAATGGAATGCGACTTCTGACTGTTCTCAGAAAGTTTTTAAAAAATTTGCCTTTGCAAAGCTTTGACATTTGCATCATATTGTCCAAAAGCAAACTGAATTTTCCATTTCATAAAAGTTAAATATCCCCTAAATTGTGATCTATGGCACATGAGCAGAGAAAATTCAACCAGCTCTGAATTCTTACTTGGCACAAAGTCTCTACAGTTTCACCTTGGTGATGGCTTTTGTCCTGCGCTGCTCACTCAAAACCTCTGAGAGCCCAGCCGGAGGCGGCCCGACGGCACGTGGAGACCGGCTGAGACGCGGGGAAGGAAAAGGTGTCTTGTGACCGAGGCCAGTTTATCCGCAGGTATTCAGAGACGCAGGAGAGCGCTATATGTAGGGCAGATTTCCAACTGGGCATTATTCAACCCTAAATATAGAGCGGACAGAAGTAGGCTGAGCGGAGAGCGCTGCCAAAAACCGGTTAGAAAGGAGCTACGAGGTGTGGCCTTCCACCAGAGTAATGAGGCAGGTTTGACACACTTGCTCTTTTTATGCTGTCTACGATGTGCTTTCCTCCTGTAAATACTCAGTTCCTTCCTTCAGTCCTTAGAAATACCCACATGTAGGAGGCATGCTTGTTACGGTAAGGAAGGGATTTCTGCTTCGGGTGGAATGAGGTCAACGTGGAAGCAAATCAGAGATAAAGACAAGTGTGTTGGGGGATTTGAGGAGTTTATCAGACATCTTGGGAATGAACTGAACATGAAGCTGTAGTTTTGCTTTAAAGAGCAAATGCACAATGGCTTTTCATAACAGAAATTCTCCTCCAAATAGGTTGAGAGGAAGACTCCAGTCTGCTTGTTCTGGACAAAAAAGTTGGGCTGAAGCATTGATCTCGGTTAATTACAGTGAATTTTATGGTGAGACTTTCCATATTGCTTTAACAGAAACGTGAGACCTTGTCAAAACAACACGACAATGCAGCAGTATTGATTTCAAACTGACACCCCAACACCACACAGAGGAGGTGCTGCGGCGATGTGTCATCTGCTACTTTCAGTTTCACCCTCACGCTCTGTGAGAGACGCAGCGCCTCCTTTGTGTTCGGAGAAGCAGCTGGAGAACTTCTCGTTCGGTTCGAATTCAAAAATGACCAAATTAAAGTATCAATTATCTAACAGGAAACATCACCAAAAAAGGATGATGTGCTTAAGAGTTGCAGCAGAATGGATTAGTTTTAAACTGTAACAAGACATTAACATTCAGGCTGAGTTCTGGAAGACTGTCCTCAGCTTTGTTCCCTCACTAGCTGGACAATCCTCTGACTGACCCCACGTACTCCGACTAATGTGCTGACTAATGTTTTTTTCTGGGAAAATCTGGCCTTAAAGTCTCCTGCTAGTCCTCTTTTCTTGCTCTTTCTCTCTCTCTCTTTCTGTCCATGCCCCCCTTCAATCTCTCGCCGGTCCCGTCGACATCTGGTCAGACTCAGACCCGACTCGGCCACCGCCCTTCCGGTGCCGGCCTGCATAAGGAGAGCTGTGCCATCGTTCACACGCTGCCGTGGCAAGACTCAACTAGCTTCCACGCGCTCAGACCCAGAAACACCTACGCCGGATACCTCACAATTACCATCAAAGATGCATGCCTACATTCCTGCTCCGGGGGATGTAGGTCAGCTGCAGCTTTACTCGAGAGAGAGAGAGAGGGGGCAGGCCTGAGAGAATGACAGAAATATGGAGCCGTGCACGATTGTGATTTATTTTTCCAGGCTGTTCCATTTCTCGGGAGGACGGTCTTCACAGCAGATTAAAGATAAATGAAGCTGTAGCTTCTTTCACCTGCCATATCTCTCTACAGCTTAGGGGGTGGGTGGAGTTTTTTTTTAAAGCTAACAGCTGCCTATCAATACTTCCTTGTGTAGGCCTACCAGTAAATGATGGGGACTTTAACAT